>CM035417.1:182260489-182592989 GCA_020310875.1 Ceratopteris richardii | reverse complement strand
AAAAAACTCAAAGAGTGAAGGGAATGTGCAAGTCAGAAAATGCACTTACGCTACTCAAGATCAACAATGCACAGAGTCACACAATGTCTGTGCAGATGATTAATTGATGATGGTTCAAAGCTCTTGAGAATGCTGCCGACATGGAGTATATGTTGGATGAAGAGGAAGATGATTTGGCCGGAAAACTCGGGAGTTTCCTCTCATGATTCATAAGAGCACAAAAAAGGTATATCATATTCTTTGATTAGTTTTTTTTGGTGAATTTTAATGTTAAAAAAAAAAAACCCTTTCCCACTCACGTCCCCCTTTTCCCCTAGTTTTCGTATGAAGGCTCACTCTATTAGCCATAAATTGTCACTATTAGTGTATTATTGAAGAAAATGTAAGTTACAATGCTCATAGCTTTGTTGATGTGCTTTTCAATGTACAGGGCAAGTATATGAAGGTGCAAGTATATGAAGGTGGTCTGGGATTGTTAAGCTGTAACTTCACATTCTTTAGTATAGACACATGCTTGTCAATTTCATATAGGAACTCTTCTTTTTGAAAGACGATGAGGATTATGACTCTTAAGATCACAAACCAGCAAATAGAAGTCCATGTAACATTTCCTTGGCACTCATGTGAGTGCCTATACCAAAACGACCCTAGGGAGGGATCTCATCCAAGCCCATGTAACATTTCCTTCCTTTCAAGTCTGTTTTATCTCCAAAAATGCTATTGGAAGCATAGTCACAAGAGGATGCGCCCCTTGCCCTTAGGGATAGTGGAATTGCATCCCCAAGTCATATATCTAAGGGATGGCTGGGACATATTGGCATTATCTGGTGGCCCCGTCATAACAAGGCTTCGTCCTCGGGATGGAGTCCCTGCTTGGGGCTTGTGGGACGGTAGTTAGACTGCCCCGATTTATTTTTCTTACCATTAAAAAAGGGGCTTACCTTTTAGGATCTTCCATTGGCACTTTTTCTAGGTTTCTCAAAAGATGCACACAAGCCTCGCTTGGAGCAATTTCAGGAGCTGCCCTCTCTTGAAGAGCGATTTCAATAGCCCCTCTTTGGAGTTCTCCCCTCAAGGTGCAAGGTTTTACCCTTTAGGTTCTAGCCCTTCCTCCTCTCTTCCCTTTGGAGTGTAGGAGCAACCGTTATGGCTTCTTCATCAGCCACATACAAGAGAAGGACAAAACCAAATGGTCGTGGTGGGAAGAAGGTGGAGTCTCCCATGTCCGTCGGAGAAGGAAGTGGTTCAAGACCATGGACATGCAACTTATGTGGATACAAAAGGATCTGTAGAGCAAATAAGATACATGCCTATCCTCTTGAGGTTGACAATGAAGTAAAATTAGGAGAAGAAGCAAGAGCTTCTCAACAAACTTGATGTTAGTGATGACCTTGTGCATGCCCGTCGTGCTTCACAAGTGCCCATCGACCTGAAATCTTTTGTGGGAACTTCCATCTCCGTTTCTAAGGAGGCATCTTCATCGGCAACACCTTCTCTACCTTGTCCAACTTCCGTACCAAAAGATATACAAAGTGTAAGCCCCACACCATATGGATGTCCATATAGCCAACCAGCCCTTGATGATAAATGTAATCCCAAAATGAAGGAAGGTTTTTCTATCGATCACATACCTTTCAATGCAGCACGGTAAGTAGTCATGACTCTTTGGCATAATTGAACTTTCAATTTATCTAGTTATTTACAATTTATGTAATGTATATTCTCCTTTTGTTAGTAGATCATTGTACTCAAAGGAGATGATGAGAAAAAAAGGTGAATATGGACCACAATATGTTCTCCCTCTTCAAAGAGTTTGTCCTCGATTGCACTAGAGAAGGAGAAGAAACTTGTCAAAGCCGCATGTGAGAACGTTTAGTATTCATGGGAAAGAAAGTTAATATGCTTGAGGCTTGCTCGTGGATGGATGAAGTCTTGTTCAGTGGTGGTCTATCCATGGAGTTGTCACTTTACTCTTGAGGTGAGATGTACTTCATATCATTCCATAATGTGTCTGAGACAAGAAAATAAGCATATGTGCTTGCTTTTGAGTGGGCAAGTGACATTGAAAAGGGGATCTATCAAATGTTATGACTAAATTATGTGAATAGATATTTTCACAAATAATAACATAATCTTTTGCTTGGTTTTAGATTGAGTTATATCTCAATTTTTAGCTCGACTTTTGAATGGTGCTTGATGGGCAAGTTTTATATACGATTTGAAAAGCTCTCTTTGAGTACTTCAAAAATATGTGGATAATTCCACTTTGAATAATTCCACGTGTCAATTTATACTAAGTCTTGACTCTTTGACCTTATCTGACTTGGTTTGAACTTTGACTTTTTGACGATATTGTAGTGTAACAAAATTATTTATGAATATATATAATGATTGATGTCATGAGTCATAACATATGTACAAATTAGAATTTCAGTGTTGGCAAAATGCTAAAAACCCAATAGTATTGTATTCTCTCTCTTTCACTCGGGCCTTCCATTCATAGTCACAAGGGACAATGACGTGTCCCAAGAATGGTGATGCTTGGGGCTCGAGGACAAGGACTAAACATCTTGGGGATGGAGATCCAAAACGACACTCATAATTTGCTAGTTTTTCTCCAGTTTTAAATGGAAACCATGCATGATGACTTATTAGTTCATAAGAACACAAATGAACAAGAAATTAGTAAAAACAAGTACTTGTATGTGAAATATACTAAATCACGTGGTGAGTCCTTGTCTCATTGTAGATGAACAATGACTTATCACTGATGAAGCTATCACTTAGAAAATGAAGATTCAAAATTAGATCCATTATATGGGAGCAATGTTGTTATTGGATGCGTTGGATTGATTTGCCAGACGTATGTTTTAACGTTTCATACGTCTGCCTAGATAATCATTCCAGACGTTGCCCTTTGATTTTTAATGACATGACATAAGGCCGCAAATTCGTACTCTGATGTCAGTTGTTCGTGGGGGAAAGAATCACATGCACATCACATGAGGCATGGAGGTACAACGGCCGCCTATCACACTCCTCTTCGTCGCTAGCTCAGCTAGTTACTAGACTCAGACGCCAGCTCAGACGCAAGCTCAGCCGAGGGGTAGGAATTACATGCACAATGCACATTGTACACGAAGGCTGAAGCTATCTTCTGTCTGCCCTAATCCCTCCATGAGTACACTGCATATGCATTGAACCAAAAAAAGAACTACATATCTCTTATGTTAGGGAAAAAAAACCAATCTGCTAATAATACATATGTTCCATGGATGATAAGAAGAAATATGCCAATTTTGCAGTGTCTAACACCTTAAATACATTTGTAGAACTGTTGTGCTGACAGCTGACCCATCACAGTGCAAAGTCCGGAAATAATGAAGCCTTTTATACATCTGAGAAAAATTGATATCATTTTCTTCAAGCTGGCATATGAGTGTATCATTTTTCTAGGCAGAACACACACAATCACCATGGTCTATGATCCATGTAAGCATCGTTATTTTGTCAACTATTCATACCTTCTAATCTACATTGTGTGCATTCTTTTTGAGGCTTCAGCCCCTATTCTTCAATCATCTGCTTGGTATAATGGTGACATCTGCCACATTTTCATTGTGTCCAATTGGACATTACAAGTTGTAATTTACAGCCTACAGATATCAAAGTACAAAGCTGAGAGTTTCAGACCAGAAGGTACTAAACAATATTATCACACAAGAATTTATTATTATCTAGTTATAATTTATTATTCTCCAATGTCTAACATCTGAATATGTTGTCTTGTTATTGTTTATTAGATGTTTAGAAAAGGTGAACAAGAGTGGGAGTATGTTTTGAAATTGAAGACCTTGAGAAAGGGTCAATTTACTTGCTAATGCAAGTACTGTCCACATAAGTGGGATGGAGGTCCAATTCGTATTAGAGCCCATATACTTGGACTCAAAGGATATGGAGTTGATAAATGTACTCGTGCTCTTGAAAGTGTGAAAGATGCTTGCCGTAGGTTGATTGCAAAATCAACAGAAAAATCATTTGATAAAGAAGGCATGCATGATCATGTGGATGGAGGTCCAACTCGTATTAGAGCCCATATACTTGGACTTAAAGGATATGGAGTTGATATGTACTCGTGCTCTTGAAAGTGTGAAAGATGCTTGCCATAGGCTGATTGCATAATCAACAGAAAAATCATGTGATAAAGAAAGCATGCATGATCATGTGGATGGAGTGGAAAGTGTTGATGCTACTTATGACTCTCGCAATATGGTTAAAAAACAAAAGATATCAAAGGGGGCTTTGGCAAAAGCATGGGAATGTCAAGCAAAGGCTGATGCAAAAAAGGCCTTAAGACGTTTTTTCTATATAGAGGACATCCCGTTTTGGAAAGTGAGGAGTCCATATTTTAAGGACATGATTGAAGCTGTTGCAAAAGCACGATCCACTTTCAAAACACCCTCATATTTTGTTTTGCGCTCTATCCATCTTCAAAAGGAGATGTAATGCATACGAGTGGAAATGCTTGAATTGAGAGAGAAGTGGAAAAGATATGGATGAACTATTGTTTGTGATTGATGTTCGGATACATGTACTTGACCTATCATATACGTTATGGTGTGTTGTGTGAAGATTGTAACATTTGTAACAATGAACTTACCATTCTTGCTTTGTTTAGAGAGTTTAGCAAGAAAGAATTGATTGGACCTTCCCAAACTAGATTTGCGTATATGTATATTGTTATTGATAATATGTTGGATGAATCATGAATGTGTATATAACAAGGTTGGATTGGAACGTGTTCCAAATGTATATGGAATGTACGGAACGTTCCGTACGGTACGCACGTTCCAAAACGTGTTCGGAATGCATTCAATTAACAAAAATAGTTTGAAGTGACCTCGACAAAAATTAACCTATTATAATATATAAAGTACCAATATGTGGCTCCATATTATTAAGAATTGACTTATTATTAAAAATTATGCAAAACACCAATTTGTGGTTCATATATATATATATATATATATATATATATATATATATATATATATATATATATATATAGAGAGAGAGAGAGAGAGAGAGAGAGAGAGAGAGAGAGAGAGAGAGAGAGAGAGAGAGAGAGAGAGAGAGAGAGAGAGAGAGAGAGAGAGAGAGAGAGAGAGAGAGAGAGAGAGAGGGAATTAATTATGGTAACATTCCATTACGTTCCATATCCAAGTGTTTGATACGATACCACATTCCGTACGTGTATCATACGTGCCATACCAAACGTTTCGTACCAAACGTTCCGTACCACCTGGGTATATAATGGATTACGTGCATTGATGGTTTCTTTTGAATACACTCATAATAAAGTTTCTCATACTTCAAAAGGAGAAGAAGTTGCTTCTATTGTATTGAGTGTATCATTTTGATGCTAGAGAGATTGTTAACATTTGTGCTCCTATATTGACACTCTTATGCTTGGTTGATAGAGAAGGAGCTACAATGCGGCTGGTGTATGAACTCACTTATAGAATGAAAGAGAAGATTACAAGCATGGATGATGTACATTTAAAAAAAATTGTTGATGTAAAATCTCTATGCATTGAAAGGTGAAATATGCTGCACTCTCCTTTGCATGCAACTGCGTATATGCTTCATCCTATGTGGAGAAAGAAAAATCCAGAACTTGATAAGGAAGTGGCTGATGGCTGAATGGATACTATAGAGCGCTATACAAATGGTGATGGTAGAAAAACAATGCATTCGATGTGATAAGTTGGATGCCTTCAAAACAATGTCTTGTTTTTTTTTCACGTCCACTTGCAAAGGAAGAAAGTAGAATGCAATATCCTCTTAAATGGTGGGAATTGGCTGGTTTACATACTCCAAACTTGCAAAAATTGGCTCTTCGCGTACTTTCTCAAGGAACATGTGCGTACCCTTGTGAAAGGAATTGGAGTACTTTCTCTTTAATCCTTACCAAACATAGGAATAGATTGCTTCCTAAAAATGCAGAAAAGTTGGTTTATGTTCATACTAACTTGAGGCTTACTTCCAAGTTGAAAGAAAGAGGGTTTGAAAGAATGGAAGCGACTTTGGTCATGATTGAGGGTAAAAAGGACGATGAAAGATTGCTTGCATGACAATAGAGTAATGAAGGAGAGTATATGTCATATTATCCATCTATATTTAAGGAAAGAGATAAAAATACTATAGCATCTTCTAGTGCTACAAATATTGAAGATGCTCATGAAAGTGATGATGTTGATGTTGATGTTGATGTTGATGTTGATGTTGATGTTGATGTTGATGTTGATGTTGATGTTGATGTTGATGTTGATGTTGATGTTGATGTTGATGTTGATGATGATGATGATGATGATGATGATTATGATTATGATGATGATGCTCTTGTTGTTGATGCTATGGCTGATTAATGGCTAATTATGATCATTGATGATATTGAGGAAGAATGCAATAAAGGCCATTTCTTGATCTCTCATGATGCACGATGGTAATGTGTCACCTTCATGACCTTTTTGCATATTTATCATGGCCTTTTATTTTTGATGTAGTCACAATCCATGCATATGTAGTGTGTCAATTGATTCAGCCTGTTTTGAGACTGCTATTTTCGCTTGTTTTGTCATAAGTCTTATGATTTTGGACACGTCTTTAATTGCTATGATGCTATGCTCTGAATTTATTTTTTCAGATCCTATTGTTCCAAATTTTGGTCATGTATGAAACGATCGAGGGATAGGAACCATACTTGTTCCATAATCCATACCCGTAGGGTTTGAACTTTGGATGTATGGTTCCGGTATAGAACAACCATGTATGAGAGACATCAAACACATCATACACATGGTTGATAGTAACATTTTCCCAATGAGTTTGGCAACATGTTGATAATGTTGCGAAAATGTTGTGTATCCATCCCCCCTTTTTTTTTGGTCGAATTGTGTTGCTATGGCTTCTATAAGATTATGAGTTTATAGGCTCATTGCAAGGGTGTGTGTACACACACACACACACACACACACATACACACACACTCGCGCACGCACGCACGCACGCACGCGCGCACACACACGCGCGCACGCACGCACGCACGCGCGTGCACACACACAGAGAGAGAGAGAGAGAGAGAGAGAGAGAGAGAGAGAGAGAGAGAGAGAGAGAGAGAGAGAGAGAGAGAGAGAGAGAGAGAGAGAGAGAGAGAGAGAGAGAGAGAGAGAGAGAGAGAGAGAGAGAGAGAGAGAGAGAGAGAGAGAGAGAGAGAGAGAGAGAGAGAGAGAGAGAGAGAGAGAGAGAGAGAGAGAGAGAGAGTCTTGTTTCCTGATGCGTCAAGTATCTGATGTTTACGTACCTTGCTTCTGATGTCTGACGCATTCCTGACGTTTTACTGACGGGTCTTTTTCAGAGAAAATTTGGGGGTTTATTTACTGTTGCGTGCCAATTTCGGGTCACCGAACTGCTGCTTGTATACCTCCTGAGACAAATGTGCATACCTCCTTTGAGCCCCCAACGCTCACCTGCATACCTCCTCTGAGCCCCGTGCAATCATTCTCGCTAGATGGCTTGCTCAACTCTCATCGCTGCCTTCCGATTTCAGATCCTGTTGCTTGGATTCTAGGGTATAACAAAGGTTGACAGTGGAGTCTGGGCACACAGTTGAAACTTCAAAGTACAAGTTACAATGAAGGTGATTAGTCTTGAGCTTTCACATTCCATGTATGTATAATGGATTATGGCATTCCATTGTCATTATATATAATGTGCCTTCATAGAAATCATAATTGAGAGCCTGATGCATAATGCATCATGTAGGCTGTAGTGGTTAGCAACGGGATGGCAACGTCGTAGGCAACGCGTTAGCAACGTGTTAGCAACGTGAGGAAGTTGCGAACCTAAAGTTGCGAACCTAAAGTTGCGATAAAGTTGCCTATAATTCAATTTTTTTAATCAATTTTTTATTATTTTTTTAGATTTTCAATACCCTAACTGTATAAATCCTCTTATAAATGCTTTAATATATGCAAAAACACACATAAGCATTATATATCAACGTTTAAACATATCATATATAGATCATTTGACGTCGACACCTGACCTGCATTTCAACTTAGAAATTTGATCACAATGTGAATGCACATTAACTTTTAAGTCAAGCACTACTAAATAGATCACATTTCAAACTTCATAGGAATACTCAATAAATTCACAAATCACCCTTAAAACTTAAATACTCAAGTGACAAGAATGGAGATGGAACTTGGAAGTGAGCAATGAGCACATGCCACAAAATACAATAATCAATTATAATGCAAAATCTAGGTACATGAGTCATCTCAAAGAGTCAAAACAAAAGTCAAGAGTCAAGACAATCATACTATCATCTAAATGTCATAAATACATATCCAATGTCCATAACCACTGATGACTGATCAATGACTCATCAGTCATGACTCATGTGACATGTCCAAATAAATATACAAATATAAGTCAGTCCAAGAGTCAATCATCAGAATCTGACTCAGTATCTGATGAAAACTCATCCTCATCAGGCTCATCCTCATCCTCATCCTCATCCTCATCCTCTCTACCATGTGGAGCAGAACTAGTAGAGGCCCCTGCAAATGCTACGGCTCGTGATCGAGTACGTCTCTGGGAGCGAGTCTGATGCTCTGGCTCGGTCAACCCCTGATATAACATGCTGTAAAGGTCCAACTCCTCTGAAGGTATAGTAGGCATCTCATGGACCTTCTCTATGTCAATGTGGTCAATGTTGACCTGTCGCACATCTGCTGTATGACCTCCGCTCTCCAAAAGGCGCAAGTTGCAGTGGCAATATACTAGCCGCTCCAACTGTGCAGTAGATAAGCGATTCCTCTTCTTTGTGTGGAAGAGGGCCCAAGTGCTCCAATTTCTTTCACATGGACTAGCGCTACAGTCCTGTGAAAGAACGCGGATGGCAACTGATCTCTGCATGTTCCATAAAAAGTATGCATTATTTGCTTGAATTATGAGTTCAAAATTATGAATTAAAATTTAAATGAAACTTAGAAGTTTGTACTTACTACTTACCAACTCAGGTGCAGATAGGCCATATTTCTCCCACCAAGACACAGGTGACAACTGACTAGACCGGAGCATGGCGGTATCTTTCCCAAAACTACCCCCATAGTTCCGGAATAGTAGGAGCTGATCCTCAAGTGTCAAGCGCATATCAACATCATCAGGATATAATCTACCTATGTATGAAGTCCATGCACTGTCAAGCTCATGATCCAACATCTGCCTCTTAGTTCTCCATAAGGGGTGTAGAATGTGAGCCATACCATGAATCGGTCGATGGAACCAACCCCATCGATCCCTCCATATAGATCTAATCTCATCAAGCCTATTTATCAAAGAGTCAAGAATCAAGAATCAATGTGAATGCAGGTGACATGTCATTGATGATTGGTATGAATGTCCTTGAGGAATAGAGCTCTGTGCACTACTATGTGTTTGTGCTGATGCTCTAACCCCTCTTCTCACTTCCCGTGCTGCAACCCATTCCAAAAGCTCTTCTTTCATCTTCTCTGGCATTGGTTTAGAGAAAGGACCAACTCCTATACCTCCAAAACGTGCTAAATGTGCTTTTATTCTATCTTCCCCTCCTGTCCCTTTGTACCCACACAAATTACAGGTCCATCTCTCACTACCTCCTGTTCCAAACTTTCCTTGGCTCGTGACATATTGCCAACAGCCTTGTTTAGCTCTAGGCATGATGGTTGACTGCTGTAAACTCTCTCTCTCTCTCTCTCTCTCGACTTGTCTCTGCCCGCAGACCTGCTGAGTGCTCTGAGTGCTCTGAGTGCTCTGAGAGCTCTGAGAGCTCTGAGTGCTCTGAGTGCTCTGAGTGCTCTGAGTGCTCTGAGTGCTCTGAGTGCTCTGGAATGAAATGAGAAAGGGCCCTCCAGCGGGCCGTTTTCGGCCCGCTGGAAGGGGCCTTTTTTTTAAAATTTATACGCAACGCGTTGCGAACGCATACGCAACGCGACGTTGCGTTGCGTACGTTGCGAAGGTTCGCAACGCGTTGCGTATGCAACACTGGCTGTAGCTGCATGCTGCAATATCATCATCATGTATATACACAATACATTATACATGGTACATAACATGACACATCATCATGTATGTACACAGTACAGGACACATCATTGGCATGGAAGTTATATCATAGATAATATTAATCAAGATGATGATACTCACTAATTTTAATGACCATTCACGCATGCAAAATCGGTGCAGTTGGTAGAAAGGGGCTTTTTCTTTCAATTGGCTTGATCATTTGAAGTCTAATTGATTATTTTGTATTTTATGTAGGTGCCTCGCAAAGCTTGTGCAGAATGGGGCTTTGTAGTCAAAATAAAGTCTTTGTCAAAGGGAAATTGGACAATATAATACAAATATTGTCCCCATACTTGGGATGGGGGAGCAAATAGTATAAGAGCCCATATACTTGGGCTAAAAGGCTTTGGTGTGGGCAAGTGTGAAAATGCACTTGAAGATGTGAGGGAATCATGTAGGAAATTGCATGGGAAAATGCCTAGTAGTGGAAACCTCATGGATTTGCAATCCCAAGATGATTCAATTGGTCTTGAAAATGTGGGTAGTGGAGATGCATCAGACTATGATGAGCAAGGACTTGGAGAGTCCTCTTGTGCACATGTAAGCAAAAGATCAAAGGCTTCAAAGGGAACATTAGAGAAAGCTTGGACCAAGCTAAAAGTGAGGCAGATAAGGCTCTTCATTTTTTCTTTGCATAGAACATTCCCTTCTGGAAGGTGAGAAGCCCATACTTCATTGACATGCTCCAAGCTGATGAGAGGGCAAGGCCATCTTATAAGCCCTGATCATACCAACAATTGAGAGCAAAGGAGTTGCATTCAGAAGTAAGGACCATAGAAGGTGATTTGTTACAGATCCGTGACAAATGGAAAACTTTTGGATGTAGCATTTTATGTGATGGTTGGTCAGACACTAGAAATAGACCAATCATCAATATAATGGTATCATGCATTTATGGTACAATGTTTTTGAAGCCAATATATATCTCTTGTGAGATAAAATCAGGAAAGTTCATTTTTGAAATCTTCAAAGATGCCATTATGGATATTGGAGCAGAGAATGTAGTCCAACTTGTGATGGACAATGCATCTAGTTGCATAAGGGCTTGATGCTTAGTGGAAGAGCAATGGTCCCATATTTTTTTATTCGATGCACTTGTCATTGCTCGGATCTTCTATTGAAAACATTGGAAAACTTGCATGGGTGAAGCCTATCTTGGACAATGCAACAAAGATTGTTACATTTATCACCATGAAACTGAGTGTGCTTGCATTGTTTAGAAAATTCAGCAAAAAGGATTTGGTTAAGCTTGCTCCTACCAGATTTGCATACACATTTATAATGCTTTCACATTTATAATGCTTTCACATTTATAATGCTTTCTAACTTGCATGATGAGCGTGTATATACAATGGGTTACGCTCTTTGATGGTATGCCTAGAATATATGAGGAAAAGAGTTGCAAAAACTCAAAAGGCAGAAGAAGTTTCTGCAATTGTATTGAGTCCGTTCTTTTAGAGAAATGCGAAAGAGATTGTGACCCTATGCACTCCTATCATGAAAATTTTGTGTCTTGTTGATAGAGAAGGGGCAACGATGAGATTGATTTATGAGCTCACCGATAGAATGATTGAAAAGATCTCATCTTTGGATTGCACGATATTGCCTGGTTTGAAGAAGTGAAAAATTTACGTATTGAGAGATGGGACATATTGCATAGTCCTCTATATGTTGCTTCTTTTGTTCTTCATCCCGTTTGGAGGGAAAAGTCGCCACAAATGGATACAGAGGTGTATAATGGATGGATGGATGTTTTGGAAAGACACACACATAGTGATATTAAAAAACAAGGTCAACTATGTGATGAGCTAGATATACTTCAGTCTATGTTAGGTGCATTTTCATGTCCTCTTGTTAAAGATAAGGATAGAATGCATTATGCTCTGAGATGGTGGGAGCAATTCGGACCATGTGTGCCCAATCTACAAAAGTTGGTTCTTTGTGTTCTTTCACAAGGTATATTTACACACACACACACACACACACACGTATATATATATATATATATATATATATATATATATATATATATATATATATATATATATATATATATATATATATATATATATATATATATATATATATATATATATATATATATATATGTGTATACCCTATCAACTATGCTTTTTCTGTAATTTTTCCTATGTTTTGTTTGCATTTGGTGCTAGGCTTCATTATGGCTGAGTTTGCCCATCACTTCCGGAAGTGATAGAAACTCAGTTCGCAGAGCTTCTTGTGAGTTCATGCTCGTGGTGTGTGTGCGTTGTGGGGTGTGTGTGTGAGCATGTATTCATTCTGAGCTCTATACCCACTATTGGGCACTGAGGACGTTAGTGGGGATGTCATAGTATTGAGTCGATACTGTGCATAGTGGAGCTGATATGCTATGTAGTCTTGTGGTTGACTACCATGAGCTTGTAGTTGCACCTTCCTTTGAGGGTGAATTTGGGGTTTACCTGGATTCATTCTGGTATATATATATATATATATATAATACTGAGGCTTCCATGTGGACATTGTGTCCTAGTAGAGGCTTGCCAACGGCGAACAAAATGTGTGTAAACTTTTTGAAAAAGCTGCCCATAAATGTACAAACCATATTTTCTATAAGACGTAAAGCTCCAAAGTATCATACACTATACCAAACGTACCGAACCAATCAGGGAAGTTTGAGTCGCGCGTTTTTCCAACCTTGCTATAGAATGGATAGCATTGCATGATAATATCCCTTAAATACACCAAAAAGAAAGTCTCTAGAAACATTAAAGTGAAGGTGTTTCTTCCATTGTATTGAGTGCACTCTTTTTTAGTGCAAAAGACATTTTAGATATATGTTCTCTTATTTTGAGGATTTTATGCTTCTTTCATAACAAAGAGGGAACCATTGGCTTATAAGCTCTCATATAAAATGGTTGAGGAAATTGGCAATTCAAATTCCACGAATGTTACAAGACCGAGGAAGTGAAAGGGTTATAAATAAGTAAATTGAACATCACCACTCCATGCCATGTATGTTTGTCGTCCTATTTAGAGAAAAAATATCTTGAAAAGGATGGAGAAGATGGATGGATGGATGGATGTGACAAAGTGTTATATATATAGTTCTTTGTGTTTTATGTGATGAATTGGATGTATAAAAATCCATGTAGGTTACATACAAACACTTGCAAGACATGGGAAAAATGGATCATGAATGCTGCGAGACATTTAGGGCATCCCAATTTGCAATTAGCTCTCCATATTCTCCCACAAAGAACTTGCACTTCCCCTTATAAGAAGAATTGGGAGATATTCTCTTTAATCTATGCAAAGAGAAGATCAAGCTTTTTCCAAAGAAGATTGAAAACTTGGTTTATGTACATAAAAATTTATACCTTGCAAGTGAAAACAAAGGAAAAGGGTTCGAAAAGATGATGTATGTTTGGTCAATTATAACATCCCACCATGGCTGGCCACAAAGAAAGGTCATTTAAACACTACATGAAAAAAAGATGACAATGAAGGTGGTGGTGGTGGTGATGATGATGATGATGATGATGGCAATGAAGGTGGTAGCGGTGGTGATGGTCATGGCGATGGCAATTTCAATGAAGATGAGAAGACTGACCATGAAAATGAGTGATAACACTAAAAATTGATACATGATGTTCCATTCTAGTTCAATGATTTCATGGTTCTTGATCAATCTCTTCAAACATATATCATATATAAACTTTGATGGCTTTAGTCTTCGTTGTATTAATCTGTGTACATCTGTATCTATTTTTATGATTATGATAAAGTTTCTTTGTTAAATTTGACCTCGTTAATAAACATCAAAACGTTTTCATGCACACATCAGATTTATCCAAACTTAAAAGTCTGAATTCAATTTCCCATCAGTTACAACTATGCATTGGACATTAATAATAACATGATCCCTACAACAAAGAAAAGTGAAATGGTTTGACTAGCATCACATAGCCTCTGTGAAGCAACACAACTGCATGCTATTCTTGAGTGAACAAGATGTATTATTTTTCTACGGGCTAATAAAATTTTACTGTGCGTATCACTTTTTTAGTACATTAATTATAGACCTATAAATCTAGCTTAAGTGACTGAATGAACAGCAAGTATAAAATTATTTACTCTACACTGAACAATATTGAGTGTACAAGTGTAGGCTCTAGCTAATCATTCATGCACCAAACCAAACAATAAAACTATAGAGAGCAGCAAAGACTCAATGTTTTGTTAGTTGATGTTGGTCTTAAAAAAGTTATTCATAGATCAAATATTTTATTAGTGCTTCTCACACAAATTAGGCTTCTTATTTTACGTATTCTAAAAATCAAGCAACTTATGAATTATTACAAACAGTGAACATATAAAGATCCTCCATCACTTACATTTGCGCAGGCATCTGTACAGGAAACTAACAATGTGTAGAAATGGGCATGCTTGAATTCAAACAATTTCCAGAGAGCCAAAACCAACAATCAGGAGTATTGAGCCTTGCAGCTTTCCGTGTCTGTATTCACAATCGGTACATTGATCAATGTTGATTTGTTGTGCGCACGGTTTGATTTTATGGTGCTATTTCGTGCCAAACCATTTGGCCCCAATCAATGCTTTTGGTGTGTGGTCACCCTTTTTTTTGCTGGTTTTGGTGTGCATAGCAGTGGCCATATGGATTTTGGATCATGGATTACATTGTGTCACGTGTGGCCCTTAGAATAAGGTAGGGCCAAGATCAAGTGTTCAACTACTTGCTATCTAAAGCATACAAGCATGGAGGAGGCAGAGCTTATGTTCCCGTTTTGCAAACATAATCTGTAAAATTGGATGGAAGGGATTTCTATTGTGAATGATCTTGCTTGGTGGATTCAGTACGGTGTGATCTGATTGTGTAAAGAGGGCATTACATAAGTAAAATGTTCTTTGTTTTTGGTGCAGATGTCCATTAGATGATTTTTGATTATTGGAATGATTTTGGGTGGGACCAGTTGATTCAAGTTCCAGTATGTGGACCAATTTCAAGGTAAAGTATAGAAGTTGGAACCATTGAGCTTAAGGGAAAAAACAACTGCTCTTTGAAACTCCAACTCTGGATGCAAACTGTGGATCAGTAGCTCATATTTATCTCAATGGCAGGACGAGGATGGATCTTCAAATGCTGCACCACACTCTTTGGCTGTTCCATACTAAATCGGTCTTGACAAATTAAATTAAAGGATAGGTGTGACACAGATTGGTTGCTCTGTTCTATTCAGGATTTCAACCAGTGAATAAATTTTTAAGCCATTGAAGCCTCGATGTTGGAATGCAATTTAGAGCCATTCAGGATTTTTAATGTTCCTTGGAGACGTGTGATTCCTTGTTAATGGTGCGTATTCTATTTTCCATAATCTGATTTTGACTGATTTTGCAGATGAAGGATATGAAAGATATCAGAATGTCAAAAACTTTTTTATAAGTGATTCAAGGATGATTTTGGTTACATAGCCAAAAAAAAGAAGTGATGTTGAGAAGTATGTAACTTTTTAGTGCATGGAATGGATGAATGGTAGAAAATTTATATCATTGCATAAATCAAGCTGTCGAGCAGAAGTGAGAAACTAGTTTGTATTGTAAATTTGCTCATTTATAGCAGATTTCAGTTAGAACACTTACACCTGGATGATGACTGCCCAGGGATAAAGAGGGGAAGTTTGGAGCAAAGGCATCTCCTGTTTTGACAATAGATCGATCAGTGCATCTGGGCTATTCTGCTCGTAGAAAGTGCTATCATGTACTGAATTTCACTGCATGTGTGCTCTGTCATACCTTGCCCCTTCTCAATTTTCTTTCCTTCTGTGTGTCAAGCCCATGCATGTGTGCATGTTCGTCAGTGCATGCACACACATTACAACACAACACAGCAGCACAACACAAGGTTTTGAATTTGTAAGCTTAGACTCAATTGAGAAATTAGTATGCATAAAAGAGAAAGCTGGGTTATTAGTTTTTATATTTGATGCTTACAGATCAGAGTATAAAGGCTTTGAATTCTTGAAACTTTGAATAACTGGAAACAGTAGTAAGACATTAGATTGACCTGCAATTTATGCAGGTAAATTTGTGGATAACAGCAATTAGGCAAGGAATAAAAGTGGGAATAATTGTGTAATGGCACAAGGTATGACTTTAATCATGGACATGAATTCTAGAAGAATATGATGATGATTTGAAAATGATTCTCTCTCTCTCTCTCTCTCTCTCTCTCTCGCGTCTGGAGATAAACACTCTAGTGTGGCTAGAAATGAAAAAGATCATAGTAAAGCCATGCTGTCTATGATATTTTACATTGGCAGCTGCCTCGGTGACTTGAACTTCTTCCATCATGTTAGATATGACCTTGAAGGTTTTGAACTTTTCCCTATGATTGTTTCTTTCACAGATTTTTAAAGGTTAAACTTTGAAGCACTCTCTCAAAGGTAATTAGTCTTCCCACATTTATCAGGCCTCTAACTGTTTTTATTGCTCTTTTCTGTGAATATAGGTGCGAAACTCATATCATTGGTTTGAAGGTTTTGCATTCTTTTCCTCTCCTCTTTCCTTAGCATGGTAATAATACTTCCAATTTAGGAATTCGGAAATGTATGCATCATGGTCACAATAACATCATAAGATTAGGGAAGGCTCTTTAGGAGCACCAGCATACTCGTTTTGTCACTTACAAGTGCACCCATTGAAGCTAAATGGATCATATGACTATCAAATAAATTGAGATGTGTGGACAAGGATGTAGCCTCCAACATTTGTACTTGAAAAGAGCTATTATCAAAGACAACCTGAGTTGTTTGGGCCTAACATCGTGTCCAATTTGATCCATGCTTTGTTTATCAATTTGATACTAGCTATGTGATGAATGTACCCATCATTGAGGCTCTTAAGATTAAATGATGAAACCTGTTCACTTCATTTGATTATTGGTTGATTTTGACCTCTCGATGGGTAGCTTCTTCAACAATATGATCTCCCCAAAAACTAAAGCATCATTTTCCTGAGTCTATCCTCGCCTTTTTGGTTTCAATAACATCCTAAATGTTCTTGTTCATGAAGAGGGGTTGTTCCTGATTTGTAATGTGTGAGACCTAGTACCTCTAATGTTGCTAGAATTACTACTCTTGGGGTTACGTCAGCAAGAAAAATGAAGAAAAAAGGGGTCATGAATGAGAAGTATAGTAATAGATTGTTGGAAAAGATTATGATTTAAAACAACAAAGAAGGAATCATGAATATATTTCTTTACTGATAAGACATTTCAACAAGAACTTGTTTGAAAATCAATACTTATAAAATGGAGTAGAATGTATGAAAAATCTGGCCTTTATCGTTTGGAACAAATAGAGTGGCTAATAAAATTAAAATAACGATAGTACTGAGTTATAAAAGAGGAATAGTGAAGTGAATTCAATTTTATAATTGATATGTCGATTTACTTCTCTTACAAGTGCACCCATTGAAGCTAAATGGATCATATGGCTATCAAATAAATTGAGATGTGTGGACAAAGATGTAGCCTCCAACATTTGTACTTAAAAAGAGCTATCATCGAAGACAACCTGAGTTGTTTGGACCTAACTCGGAATTCGTGTCCAATTTGATCCATGCTTTGTTTGTCAATTTGATACTAGCTATGTGATGAATGTACCCATCATTGAGGCTCTTCAGATTAAATGATGAAACCTGTTCACTTCATTTGATTATTGGTTGATTTTGACCTCTCGATGGGTAGCTTCTTCAACAATATGATCTCCCCAAAAACTAAAGCATCATTTTCTCGAGTCTATCCTCGCCTTTTTGGTTTTAATAACATCCTAAATGTTCTTGATCATGAAGAGGTGTTCCTGGTTTCTAATGTGTGAGACCTAGTACCTCTAATGTTGTTAGAATTACTATTGGGGTTACGTCAGCAAGAAAGATGAAGAAAAATGGGGTTATGAATGAGTAGTATAGTAATAGATTGTTGGAAAAGATTATGATTTAAAACAACAATGGAGTCATGAATATATTTCTTTAGTGATAAGACATTTCAACAAGAACTTGTTTGAAAATCATTACTTATAAAATGGAGTAGAATGTATGAAAAATCTGGCCTTTATAGTTTGGAACAAATAGAGCGCCTAATAAAATTAAAATAACGATAGTATTGAGTTATAAAAGAGGAATAGTGAAGTGAATTCAAGATATGTCGATTTACTTCTCTTTAAACAAAACTAACAAATAAAATAATGAAATGAATAAACTTGGTGAAAAAGATTTCAAGTTCTGAAGATCAAGTTACTCTTTTCGTAGGGTTTGCAAATTGTTTTGATACCAATTATTGATTTTTATCTTTCCAAGATCAATATATGAACTCCAAATTAGCAAATGAGTAATTCGATAGGTGAGAAATCATAGAGTAAAATATGATATGTATAGAGAATAGACAAATGAGATGCTCTCCTTGGATTTTGTTGAATATCTTATATAACATGCACATTTTAATCAACATTTGGGATACTAGGAGTGGGCATTCACTTATGTTAGGTTCTTTTAAATTTATGATCTAATATTAAGAAATGGGATACCATTTTTGGCATGCCTTGGTCTATTCTTTTACCACCTTTATAATCATATTAAGGGAAACTAAGCTTATTCTTTTACCACCTTTATAATCATATTAAGGGAAACTAAGCTTAAGCTCAGGCCAATGTAGATTGATTATATGTCAATATCTATATGTTGAAGAATTTGGATTATTGAAATTGATTTGATTTTGGATTTTATTTGGATTTTTGCTTATGCCACGATAATGATATGAGCCTAATGAGTGAGCTTTGTAATGAGGCATATGCTTGTTGGTTTTTATGATTATGATTAGTTAAAGGTCAAAGTTTAAGGTATTATCTAATACCTTGTCTAAACAAAAATATCGATTCATAGTACCTAGTTTATTCTAGATAGGTGTCAAATGTTAATAAGCATTATGTATCGAAATCCATGATATAAGCATTATTCATGAAAATGATATAAGCGTTGTGTAACAAAATCCATGGTTTCAAAGGCTGATATAATCTTAATAATACTAATCATACTAGTTAAATGTTTGCATTTTGAAGTGATTAGGGATTTTTTTGGTTGTGATGGAATACATGTGTCGGGTTATGTATTTGTTTTCCTTTTGTGAGTAACTTGAAATATTTGATTTGTTGGGTTTTTTTTACTTTGATATTGCTATCAAATATGGATAAGTAAATCCAATAATTGGTTTATTGATGGTTGATTTAAATAAGATTGTTTGAAAGGTTGAGAATAATGTAAAGTCATATTGTCTAGTTGTAAATAACATCTAAATTTGATGTTTCGGGATGGAAATGATAGTCATTTATTATTTGTGTTGCCTATCCTAAGGGTTAAAATTAAGTGAAATTGGTTTTGCACATTGTTGACTTGGATTTTGGTGCATAATTTCTAATTTTTTATTTAAAAGAAGACTTAAATGGAAATGTGCAATTTAGTTACACATACACATATAGAGACACAAACACAGACATGCACAAACATGTAACTACACATACACACACATACATATGTATAGATACACACACACATGTTGGAGTGAGGTTTGCAAAAGCACATGAACATCACAAGAAAGAAGAAGAAGAAGAAGCTTGGAGCTCAAGACAACACTCAATGAATTACCAAGTAAATATACAAAAGATTAAGTAACCAGTTAGGGTTATGTGCATATAAACAAGGGGGGGTGAAAAAAACCTCCTAAAGAGGAAAAAAGTGCTATGGCAGTCCTAAGTGTGTTCAGGCACATCACTATTGAAATATATAAAAAAATCCCCCTAGGGAGTGGTGCTGTGAACAAGGAGATAGCATTCATGTATAAGGAAGTGCTAAGCTATGTGGAAAGAGATCAATCCACAGAGGAAGTAAGCCCAAAGCTTTGCAAAAAAGTCAATCTTCTCCCTAGGTAGAATCTTTGTGAAAATGTATGCAATGTTATCATGTGTGGGAACACATGCCGAATAGATCTCCCCAACAGAGAACCCCTCTACCTAACATAATGATAGTGCACCTCGACGTGCTTTGTGCAAGCATGGAACACAAGGGTCCTCGCAACTGCCAATGATCTTTGACTGTCACTGAAGGTGGTGGTGGTAGAAGATTGACCAACCCCCAAATCAACCAAGATGTGTTTGAGGCACATAAACATTCGCTATGAAAACTACCCTATACTCAACCTCATGACTAGAAGTGGCCACAATAGATTTCTTCTTGCTTAGTGAAGATATGTATGAGCTTGCAAGCATGAAGCAGAAATCACTGGTAGACACACGAGTGCCATAGCAACCAACCCTGTCTGAGTTGGAGAAAACATGTTACTCTGGCAGTAATGACCCCTTATTGGGATTAAAAAATCCAAGCATTCAGATACCACTCAAACAGTGAAAGATGTGCTTAATCGCCTGCCAATGCTTGACACCTAGGCAATGCATATACTTGCTCATCTAAGAGACAAAAAACTGAATATCAAATTGAGTTATGCAAAAGTAAATCAAGCATCCAACAACCTGATGATAGAGAACAACATCAAATGCATCTCCAACATGATGAAGACTCAACTATAAACCTATTTCCATAGGAGTGGATTTGCAATTGTGAAGGCCAAAATGTTGCATTTTGTTTCACACAAAGTTATTCCCCATCAACGTGCATAAACTTATTGCCCAAATAATGATGCAAATGCCCTAGATCTGACATTTCAAAAGAGGCATGCCACTGAGCCTTAACTTAGCAATATGCTTCTCATTAGGACTAGTGAATAGCATCTCATCAACATACACAACAATGATCAGGAGTACATCGTCTACACACTTAACATATAAGGTGCCCTTTGTTGGACTGTTCTCAAAACCATGCACAGTTAATTAGGCATGTATCTTTCCATACCAAGCATGTGATATTTGCTTCAAACCATATAATGCCTTTTTTAACATGCACACTTTGTTTTCATGCCCTTTCTACACAAAGCCACGAGGCTGAAATATGTACACTTATTCATGTAAGTCACCATTTAGAAATATAGTTTTATTGTCCAACTGATGTACATTCCATTCATGATGAGCTGCAAGTGCACAAATGCTACAAACGGTAGTCATTCGACAAGTGGGTGCAAAGCTCTCATCAAAATCAATGCCTCGCTCTTGAACATAACCTTTTGCAACAAGCCTACCCTTATACATGTCAACTGATCCATCAAGCTTACATTTTATCTTGTATACCCATTTAGTCTTAATGGCATTTTTGCATGGAGGCAAATCACATAAAGACCAGGTACCATCATTCTTATCACAAATACTAGAGGCAACTATTCCATAGAAATCTGATGCAAAGGAAGCCCTACGAGAGCTTAAACGAGTACGATATGATAGATTTGCATCTAATTTACTATCCCATAAAGTCTACACTAGGCATCTGGGCATAGTTTTTGCCTCCTCTATATGAGATCTCTCATCAATAAGTGCCCCATGTATATCCGCATCAAAAAACAACATCATGGCTAATCAAAATGCATTTAGTCCATGGATGATATAGACGATAGCCTTTGCTTTCAGAGTTATACCCAACAAAAATAGATTTCATGTCTTTATCATCCAATTTCTTGCATTTTTGTTAAGGCATTAATGCATATGCCAGATAGCCAAATACATGCAGATGAGGAATAGATGGTTTGCATCTATGCGAACCTCATACAAAGTGATGGATTGCATTGCTTTGGTGGGACACCTGTTAAGTACCTATGCTGCACACATAACAACCTCAAGCGAGAAGGTATGTGGTAAAGCTTAACTTTTGACCATATACCTGGCCATCTCCATGAGAGACCTTTTGTTTCTTTTAGCAACTCCATTTTTTTGAGTTGTCTATGAAATTTTACATTGATGTTTTATCCCACACTCATCAAGAAATGCATTAAAATAAGAAGACATGTATTCCCCCCTCGATCAAAATGGAGGGTGTCTAGTTGACATGGTGACATATTTTCAGCCATAAGAGAAATTTTTTTGAAGCACATAAATACTTTGGACTTTGCTTTCAGTGGATATACCCATGCATGCGTGGAGAAACCATCAATAAAATTCATGATGTAAAGGTAGTTCCAAAACAAAGGTATCTGCATAAGAGCACAAACATCACTATGAACAACCTACAATTTATAATTAGCTTGAACTAAACCATCTTTTGGGAAGGAGGAATGCTCCATTTTGCCCAAAATACAACCTTCAAAGACATGTTCATTGTTAGATATGCTCAATGCCTCACCCTTATGTAACACCATCATTATTCCATAACACTTTATTTTGTAAGGCCCCATTATGAGGAGAAGCCATATGAGAGTGTTGGATATTGGTAGGTTCCTGACTTTGAGCTTGGATGAGGTCTAGAGTAGACCATAGGTGGATAGTTAGGAAGGTTACTTCTAAGCGATTAGATTTGGGATTGATACTATGTGAGAATCCACCTAAATGAAGGGCTAGAAACAAAAATAGCTCTCCTATCTTAGAGAAATGTCTATTTGATGTTGGCCATAAGAACTTGACTCAATCCTAAGTGTGCATTAAGGAAGATCAAGGGTTATAAACAATGTGTAGTTGATCCTATCACCATTGGATTTGGATAGATTTAATTAATGGTAAAGATTGTTTTGGGCATGGATCAAGCTACCACGACCCTAGAACATGGGTAGGCCAACTTAGGCTTGGAGGACCTTATAATGATGGTCCCCTCCCCATGTAGAATCATAATTTGTAGTGTTTGGAGCCATTGGGGTATCTATCTTAGTACCCATTGTGTTGGCCTATAGCCCTTCACCTAGCTTCTATCTAGATCACCATCTAAGCCACATATAGTGAGTGCATGGGTGGATAAAACCATCTATATCTTGTGTAGTGTTTGAGTTATGTTGTATTAGATTTTGGAGTTTGAGTTGAATTCATATTCTACTCATCTTGAGTCCACTTTCCATTATAGCCACATCTCTTGTGTTGTTCCCATGGGTAAAAATATCTCTCTTTCTCTCTAACCTTGATCCTATATATATGTGTGACCCCTAAATGCTATTAGAGTTGCACTATTAGCCCATGACTCATTATTCATTCATTTGAATTTTCTAACATGGTATCATAACTTGGGAGGATATAGAAGATTGCAGAGATCATGGAGGCCAAGGAATCAACTCTACCATTTGTGAGAGGTAAATGCTTCAACTCTAGAGTTTGTGATAGGTAAATGCTTCAACATTCAAGTTTGTGAGAGGTAAATGCATCAACTTCAGAGTTTGTGAGAGGTAAATGCTTCAACATTGGAGTTCTTGGGAGGCAAAGTCTTCAATGCTATAGCTTGTGGGAGGCAAAGGGTTCGATTCTCAAGAGCTAAAGTCTTGAAAGCTAGATTTCATGGGAGGTAAAGGCTTAAAGTTTCAATTTCATGGGAAACAAATGGTTTAATGCTATGGAGGTGTTAACATCTAGAAGCAGAAGTGGAGTTGGTGCAATGGATTTGGAAGTGCAAACACTATAGGTTCATCCACCAACCTTCAGGGAAGGCAAGTAAGATAGTAAGAATTATTTTCTTTGGAAGTTCAAGTTTATGGCTACCTTAGATTCTTATGATCTTTCGGAGGTGGTGATGGGAAGTGAGCAAGATCCATTGGATCCGAGTATGGTGATTTTCCTAGATGCAAAGCTTTGACAAGCTTGGAAGATAACGAATGCAAATGCACTATATTATGTAGTGAAATATTGTGTGGACCCTTTTCTTCCTCTTATTTAGCATACGTCTATGGCAAGTGAGGCATGGAGTAAAAAACCAAACATGCATTCAAAATTTAGAAAATCAATTGGACACAAAGAAGTTTGTAGAAGGAGAGAAGGCTAAGGAATCCATTACTCAAATCAAGAAGCCATGTGATGGAATGAGTTTTGGAGGGATTCAAAAGACTGGTAATGGGCTAGCTCAAAGGGGTCTCCGAAATTCTCCACCAAAGTATGATGGAAGGCTAACTACTCTCAACATTTTAACAACCAAGTAAAAATTAGCATAGGAGATGCTACATTCTTCACCAATGCATCAAACGAAGATGGTTCTTCAACCAAAGGTGAAAGTGAAAAGAAGAGGAGTAGTAAGAAGAAGTTTCAAGGACAATGCTTCCATTTCAAAAAGAATGGACATGCAATTGGAGATTGTCATGTCAAGCGGATAGATGAAGAGTGTAAGGAGGAGACAATAGATGCAACTAACACGAAGGTGGTATGCTCCACAACACAAGAAGAATCAAGTGTGGATTGATGGGTACTATACAATGATGCATCTCTTCACATGACCAATGAGATAGGTCAATCTAGTTTTATGCATCTTCAACAAGAATGCATCATGGTGAAAGGGAGAGTATTGATGGAGATGCAAAAGCAAGGTATTGTTCTTCATCACTCTCCTATAGTTTAGAACCTTGTAGAGCTTGTAAGATGGGCAAGAAACAAAGAGAGAAATTCCCATAATAAAGCAAGAGTCAGTCAAGGGCCCCTCTAGTGTTGTTATATGTTTATTTGTGTGGTAAAATGTCTATACACGCCTTGGGAGGATATACCTACCTCTCCATCATCAATGACTATAGCAAGAAGATGTGGATGTACTTTCTTCATGATAAGCATCAAGCTTTTGGTAAAATTAAAGAAAAAGTAGAACTTGTTGAGAATGAACCAGAGAAAAGTGTAAAGAAGCTTGGAATAGTGGGTGGTGGTGGGCTCCATGTAGAGGAGTGGAAGGCTTTTGCAAGGTCAAAGGGATGAAGTGTCAATCAGCGATACCTCACACATCACATCAAGATGGCATTATGGAATGCAAGAGTCACACCATTGTTGAGATAGAAATGTGTATGAGGGAAGGCATGGGCTTTCCTAATCAAATCACAAAAAGCCATCATGAAGCTTACATTGGTAAGAATCCGTCTATCTCACGATTTGGAATTTTTGAGAGTGTATGCTATAGTATTGTCCCATGTCAAACAAGGAACAAGTTTGAACCAAAAAGAAAGAGGTGCATCTTCTTAGATCATTGTGGAAAGCAAAGAGCTTTCATATTATATGGCAACGAGGCAAAGAAGATCCATACAATGATTTCTTAAGCCTGCAAACATAAGATGCATGGTTAGGGTTTTCAAAACTTGGAGGTTGTGACATATATACCTCCACTTATCTAACCATTTAGAAATGCGTTTTTTACATCAAATTGGAGGACACTCTAATTTCTTGCAGCAACTACACTTATCAATGTTCTGAATGTAGTCATCTTTGTAACTCATGAGAATGTTTCCTCACAGTCTATACCATGAGTCTGTGAGAATCCTTTGGCAACTAATCTTGCCTTGTACTTGCAAATTGATCCATTTGAACTTCTCTTGAGTTTATATACCCATCTACAACCAATTACATTTTGATTGGGTGACATTGGAACCAAATCCTAAGTTTGCATCTCCTTCAATGCATCTATTTCTTCTTTCATGGCAGTTTTGCAATTAGCACTTCCCTTTACCTCCTCATAGGTTGATGGTTCTTCTGAAATTGAGTGTTTTTCCAAGTGGATTGAATGCTTTGTAGCAAATGTGGAATCATATCCATACCTTTCTAGTATTTCTTCTCCCTGCTTGATCTTCTAGGGGTTTCCTTGGAGCATTCTCCACACTCCTGCATCTTTGCTTTGCCTCTTGTCTTCCATAGTTTGTAATCATTTTCCCTTTCATCTTGGTCATCATCTATATCACTTCTTGGATCTTGGACCTATGTATCATGCTTGCTTCCTAGTTGACCATAATCGGAATTAAGATCATATGGTAGAGTTACCTTTTGTTTGTCTTCATCATACCAAGACCTGTGTTCTTCAAACATAACATCCCTACTTGTAGTGAATTTCTTGGTTGAAGGATTGTAGAACCTGTAACCCATCTTAGTTGAGTCATACCCAACAAACCCTGTCTTTGTTTCCCTTTCATCTAGCTTACCTCTTATTTGTGATGGTATATGAACATAAGTTAAACAACCAAACACCTTGCAATGTCCAAGAGTAGGTTATCTTCCAGATCTGAGCTTCTTGAGTGATCCACCTATACGGTTCTCCACATGTGCTAGATACCTTTTGAAGCGATCAAACACTTTATTCTTACTTTTGATAAAGTATGGAATAGTCCATGTACTATGGTAATCAATAAAGGAGACATAATATCTTGATCCTACCAATGAGGGTTCTCAACTTGGTCCCCACACATCAGTGTGTACTAAGTCCAAAAGGTTGTTTTGGATGTATCCCTTGTGGTTGAATGGTTGTCTTTGTGCTCTCCCAATCTGGCATGCATCATGTTTGTTGATCATGTGTTGCTTTGATATGTTTGGAAACCATAGAACACTTTGATCACTGCATATATCGTTCAAGGCTCTTTCATTCGTTAAAGCAAAGTGCAGATTGTGGCCACTTCATACAAAACCAATCACAACCCAAATTCTCAACATGGAGGTAGTTCACAAAGAAGTTCCTCTTGTTTGTACAGAGGAAGCATTGGAAATAAATTTTTTTACCTTGGGTAACCTAAAATTCCATCTTTAGTTTTCATATAGGATCCTATTAATAATAAAATTCTTAATATCTTAGAAGATGATGGTAGTTTTCATTATTTTATCTCACATACATTAGTGAAAGAACTCAAATTAATTGTCGTTTCCTTCCTTGTATAAAGTTAAGGCTACATTTTAAGAAAATTGATATATTATAATAAACAAAGTGCATGATTTAAGATTTGCATAGGCTCATATTCGCAAATAGTGGTATGCAGGGATAGCTGAAGCATGCACCTCGAACTTCAGAACTGAAGCATGAGATTGCTACATCAAAATGTTGTTTCATTGATTTGTAAGGATGCATATTTCTCTAATACAGGAGATGTTTCTTTCTGTTTGTTCCTTTTTGATCATGGACATGAATTCTAGAAGAATATGAAAATGATTTGAAAATGATTCTCTCTCTCTCTCTTGTATGGAGATATATTCTCTAGTATGGTTAGAAATGAAAAAGATCATAGTAAAGCCATCCTCTCTATGATATTTTACATTGGCAGCTGCCTTGATGACTTGCACTTCTTCCATCACGTTAGCTATGACCTTCAAGGTTTTGAACTTTTCCCTCTGATTGTTTCTTTCACAGATTTTCAAAGGTTAAACTTTGAAGCACTGTCTCAAAGGTGATTTATCTTCCCACATTTATGAGGCCTCTTAACTCTTTTATTGCCCTTTTATGTGAATATAGGTGCGAAACTCAGATATATGTTCTCTTATTTTGAGGATTTTACGCTTCTTTCATAACAAAGAGGGAGCCATTGGCTTATAAGCTTTCATATAAAATGGTTGAGGAAACTGGCAATTTGAATTTCATGAATGTTACAAGATCGAGGAAGTGAAAGGGTTATAAATAAGTAAATCAAACATCACCACTCCATGCCATGTATGTTTGTCATCCTATTTAGAGAAAGAATATCTTGAAAAGGATGGAGAAGATGGATGGATGGATGTGACAACGTGTTATATATATAGTTCTTTGTGTTTTATGTGATGAATTGGATATATAAAAATCCATGTAGGTTACATACAAACACTTGCAAGACATGGTAAAAATGGATCATGAATGCTGAAGACATCTGGGGCATCCCGATTTGCAATCAGCTCTCCATAATCTCCCACAAAGAACTTGCAATTCCCCTTATAAGAAGAATTGGGAAATATTCTCTTTAATCTATGAAAAGAAAAGATCAAGCTTTTTCCAAAGAAGATTGAAAACTTGGTTTATGTACATAAAAATTTATACCTTGCAAGTGAAAACAAAGAAAAAGGGTTCGAAAAGATGAAAGTAACAATGGAATCTAATGATAAACACTACATGAAAAAAGGATGACAATGAAGGTGGTGGTGGTGGTGATGATGATGATGGAAATGAAGGTGGTAGCGGTGGTGATGGTCATGGCGATGGCAATTTCAATGAAGATGAGAAGACTGACAATGAAAATGTGTGATAACACTAAAATTTGATACATAATGTTCCATTCTAGTTCAATGATTCCATGGTTGTTGATCAATCTCTTCAAACATATATCATATATAAACTTGATGGCTTTAGTCTTCTTTGTATTAATCTGTGTACATTTGTATCTATTTTTATGATTATGATAAAGTTTCTTTGTTGAATTAGACCTCGTTAATAAACATCAAAACGTTTTCATGCACACATCAGATTTATCCAAACTTAAAAGTCTGAATTCAATTTCCCATCAGTTACAACGATGCATTGGACATTAATAATAACATGATCCCTACAACAAAGAAAAGTGAAATGGTTTGACTAGAATCACATAGCCTTTGTGAAGCAACACAACTGCATGCTATTCTTGAGTGAACAAGATGTATTATTTTTCTACGGGTTAATAAAATTTTACTGTGCGTATCACTTTTTTAGTACATAAATTATAGACCTATAAATCTAGCTTAAGTGACTAAATGAACAGCAAGTATAAAATTATTTACTCTACACGGAACAATATTGAGTGTACAAGTGTAGGCTCTAGCTAATCATTCGTGCACCAAACCAAACAATAAAACTATAGAGAGCAGCAAAGACTCAATGTTTTGTTAGTTGAAGAAGATGGAAGAGGGTGGAGATGATGATGATGAAGAAGATGAAGAAGAAAAATCCGAAAATGAACAAAAATGACAGTTTTTTTACCTTCCAACGTCACAAATCTACGATCTTACCATCACAACGCTCATCCTCGAAGCTCTCTCCCCGGCAACGGCGCCAAAATTTGGTGTAGCTCAAGCGTAAGCACCACCTCCTTTACTTGTCAATCCGCAGAGACGTGAGGACCGGTATGAAGACCACGAGCACGTGACGGCACAAGTGCGTGAGTGAAAGCACACAAACATGCACACACATACACACACACACGCACAGAGGAACAATGGAAAGCTTTGATTGCAAAAGAGTTCTCTTACAAAAGCTCTATTCTCTAACAAGCTAACCTCAAAAATGAGCTCTCTAGCTCTTTTTATAGTTTTTTGAGTAGTTTTGGCCCTGTCCAGACCTAGTGTCCGGCCTAGTTAAAAATTAGGTTCCAGGGCTTATTTGAGGGCTCAAACGGAGTCTAGAAATTATGAAAATTGGTAGGATGATACTTCTAATGCTCCTCAAGCTCGAGGACTCCTCGGCTTGCACAAAATGGAGCTACAAAAATAGAAAATGGTATTTACAATGGTTTTAGTGATGGAAATCACTATTTTTGTAGGGAATTCTTCTGAAAAGTTGACATGTACTTCTTGGAGCTCCCTACTTGCTCCTTCTTCTTGTGTGTCCACCTCTTAAATGTGTTCCTATGCTTTGTCCTTGACCTTCAGCTTCAACAAGCTTGTAAAATTGATCTTCCTTTACTTTGATCTTGAAACCTTCAAGTTGGTCAACATATACTTCTTTTTAAAGATATCCATTGAGGAAAGCACTTTTGACATCGAGTTAGTAAATGGGCCATTTGAAGTGTGTGGTTAGTGCAAGAATGTTTCTTATAGTTGTAAACCTTGCAGTAGGGGCAAAGGTTTCTTCAGAATCAATGCCATTCTTTTGCTTATATCCCTAGCTACAAGTCTTACTTTGTACTTTTCCAATGTACCAACTCATTTATACTTGACTTTGTATAGCCAATCAACTCGAATGAATTGATGATTTGAAGGCTTTTGAACAAGTGTCCAAGTGTTGTTCTTCTCAATTGCATCCATCTCTCTTTGCATAGCTCAAGTTGACCTAAAGCTTCTTTGTACTTGGAAGGCTTTGGAATCTACTGAATCTCATGCATAAGTGCATAATTCACATATTGTCTTTGTTCATGTTACTACTAATTAACATTGGGCTTGCATCCATAGTAGGCTTCAAATGGAGTCTTCTTGTTTAATGCACTTGTGAAGCCTCTATTGATGATGTGCACTACAATGTGTATTGTTTGTGCCTAAAACTTGAATGGTAATGCTTTGTTGTGAAGCATAGTGCGTGCCATTTCAATTATGCTTCGAATATTTTTCTTAGCTACTCCATACTAAGATAGAGTTTGAGGTTGATTGAATTTCTTCCTGATGGCCTTTTGCATTAAGAAATTATCGAAGTCGTGATTGGTGGACTCACCACCTCAATTCGATCTAATATTCTTGACCGAACTTAAAGCTTCATTCTCAACTTGAGATATATATTCTTAAAACTTGTAAAATCTATCTTCCTTTGACTTCATAAGTATACCCAAATATATCTTGAGTAATCATGTACTAGGAGAAAGAAGTAGATGGATCTACTTAGTGAAGGGGTATTCATGGGTCCAAAGCAATCCATGTGGACTAGGGCTAGAGGGTTCCTAGCTCAGGTGGAAGCCTCCTTGGGAACGTGAGCCCTATGTTACGTGCCTTGGATGCATGCTTGATAGATATTGTGGGCTTGCCTGATCTTGGGCAATCCCTTAACCATTTGTGATGTAGAAATTTTGGTTAGGTATGAGGTGTGCCCCATATCTTTGGTGCCAAAGGCTAGAAAGGGACTCCTTAGATTGAAATCATGATAGCTTTTATAGCCCTTTGTCTTCAACTCCTTGTGCTATGATATCTTTAGTTGTAAAGTTAATCACCTTGATAGATGTTTCATCAAATAACACTTGTTTGTGATAGTCAATGATGTCCCTACCTGAGAATAGGTTCATGCACAAGTTTGGGACAAACAATACATTGGATAAAGCTTTAGAATTCCCATGGTGATTGGTGATTTGAGCTTTTCCTTTGCCTTCTATGGGGAGACTTTTGTTGTTGCCTAAATAGACTTCACGAGTTTGATCTTTGACCTCTTGGAAGAAGTCGTGATCTTTGCATATATGAGATGTGGCTCCACTTTCAAAGATCAACTCTTGTGAGGAACTCGAAGTAATTAGGGCATTGGATTCTGTGGAGATGAATAGATCTTCACTGGAATAGTGAGATCTATGCTGAGAGGGTTTCGTGGAGGTAGAGGCTTTGGAGCTATTCTTTTTTTTGTATCATAACTTCTCAAGATGCCTTGTTTTACCATAGTAATTGCAGCTAAACTTCTTTGATGAATTGCTTGAACCTTGTTTGGGTGTGTTTCTAGAGTTCTCACTAGCATGTTTGGCCTTGTTGAATGATCCCTTAGCATTCATCACAGTTTCTTCTAAGCATGCCGACTTTGCTCAAGAGTCTTGGAGGAGGAGATGTCACCAAAATTCTTCCCAAGTCAATAGTTGGCCATGGTTGTAAAGGGTTTTCAAAATGTTTCATAAGATTACAAGGGTTGGTTGAGAAGTCTAATCGCAATGCCCTTGCTAGAAACTTGTGGGCAACACAACACAAGCTTGTGTCGATAATCTTCAAAGGTGGCAATAACTTTAGTAATGGGATCATGGGGCCTAATTGAGAGGTTGTGAAACTCGGCCTATAAAAAGTAGATTTTAGATGGAAACTTGGATCACAACACACAATACTAAATGTATTACCACTAGAATGTACAAGAGATAAGTAACCCGTTAGGGAAATAGGCATCTATACAAGCCAAGGGAAAAAAACCTCCTAAAGAGGGAAAAAAGTGCCCTGATGGTCCTAGCATGTTCACACACCATCACTACCTAAATATATCAACAAAACTCTCATGGGAGTGATGTGGTGAACAAGAAGCTGACACTCATGTATAAGGAAGTGCCAAGCTATGTGGAATCAATCCACAAAAGGAAGTAAACCCAAAGCTTTGTGGAAAGCTTCAAACTTATCCCTAGGTAGAGCCTTCATGAAAAGGTCTACAATGTTCTCCTGCGTGGGCACGTATGCCAAGCTGAACTCTCCAACAGAGAACCTCTCCCTACCATAATGGTAATGCATCTCAATGTGCTTAGTGCGAGCATGGAACATAGGGTTCCTCACAATTTCCAATGTGCTCTGACTGATAGTGAAGATGGTGGTGGTAGAAGACTGACCAACTCCCAAATCAACCATAAGGCGTTTAAGTCACGCACACTGAACAGTCGTTGTGAAGGCTACCCTATACTCACCCTCACAACTGCAAGTGGCCATAGTAGGCTGCTTCTTGCTCAACCAAGATATGCATGAACTACCAAGCATGAAGTAAAAAACACTGGTGGATACACGAGTGTCATAGCAACCAACCCAATCAAACTCAAAAAAAGCATGTAAATCTAGCAGTAGTGATCCGCCTGGGGATAAAACAATCCAAGTAGTTGGGTACCACTCAAGGAGCAAAAGATGTGCTTAACCACCTGCCAACGCTTGAAACCTGGGAAATGCATAAACTTGCTCATTGATTAGAAAAGAAACTGAATATCTAGCTGAGTGATGCATAAGTAAATCAAGCATCCAACAACCTACTGATACAAAACAACATCAAATGCATCTCCAGAATCATGAAGACTCAATTGTAAACATGTCTCCATAGGAGTGGCAATAAGTTTGCAATCTTCAAGGCCAAAACACTGCAATAATGTGTCAATATATTTCGTTTGACACAAAGCTATTCCGCCATCAACTTGCATAAACTGAATGCCCAAATAATGATGCAAATGCCCCAAATCAGACATCTCAAATGAGGCATGAAGATCAGCCTTAGAATCAGCAATATGCTTTTCATGAGGAACAGTGAGTAGCATGCCATCAACATACACAACAATGATCAGAAGCACATCATTAGCACACTTAACATATAAGGTGCTCTTAGTTCGACTGCTCTCAAAACCACATGCAATCAGATAGGCATGTCTCTTTTCATACCAAGCATGTGGTCTTGCTTTAAACCATATAATGCCTTCTTTAACATGCACACCTGGTTTTCATGCCCTTTCTGCACAAAGCCATGGGGCTGAAAAGCATACACTTCTTCATGAAAATCACCATTCAAAAATGCAACTTTAATGTCCAATTGATGTCATTCCAACCATGATGAGTTGCACAGATGCTACAAACAGTAGTCATTCAGCAAGTAGGAGCAAAGGTTTCATAAAAATCAATGCCTCTTTCCTGAGCATAACCCTTTTCAACAAGCCTAGCCTTATACTTGTCAACTGTTCCATCAGGATTATGCTTAAGATTGTATACCCACTTAGTGCCAATAGGCTTCTTGTGAGGAAGCAAGTCACATAAAGTCCAGGTACCATTTTTCATTATAGCATCATATTCAGATTGCATAACAACCATCCAATTTTTTGAATCTTGTGATTCATCAAACAAAACATGCTCATTCTCATCACAGAGACTAGAGGCAGCCATATCATAGCAATCGGATGCAAAAGAGGCACTATGAGAGCCTGAACAATTATGATATGACAGAGGTGCATCTAATTTTCTGTCATGCAAAGTATGCACCAGCCATTTTGGCATAGTTTTTGCCTCCTCAGTATCAGCTCTCTCATCAACAAGCGCATCATGTAAATCTGCATAAAAAATGGAATGATCTGCATCATCACATGAAACCTGCAAAGGGTGAGAAGTTGCTTCATTAGGACAAGCACTAGATTGTCCACCTATAAAAAGAGGCAGCAAAGTATCATACATGCCTTTGGAGCTAACAAATGAAGTAATGACTGAATAGCATCTTGCACAAAAACAACATCATGGCTAACCAAGATGTATTTAGTCTGTGGATGATACAGATGATAGCCTTTGCTTTCAGAACTGTACCCAACAAAAATACATTTGAGTGCTTTATCATCCAATTTCTTGCATTGTTGTTCAGGCACTAATGCATATGCCAGACAACCAAAAACACGTAGGTGAGGAACATATGGCTTATGACCATGCCAAGCCTCATACGGAGTGATAGAATGCAATGATTTAATGGGACACCTGTTAAGTACATATGCTGCACACATGACAACCTCGAGCCAGAAACTATGTGGTAAAGCCCGACTCTTGACCATACACCTTGCCATCTCCATGAGTGACCTATTCTTCCGTTCAACAACTCCATTGTGTTGAGGTGTATACAACATTGTACACTTATGTTTTATCCCTTGTTTAGCCAAAAATGCATTAAAGTTAGAAGACATATATTTCCCCCCTCCATCAGAATGGAGGGTGCCCATTTTACATGCTGACAGATTTTCAGCCAAAACCAAGAACTGTTTGAAGCCCATAAACACTTCAAACTTCAGTGGATATAACCATGCATGCCTAGAAAAATCATCAATGAAAGTCACAAAGTAAAGATGGTTTCCAAAATAGGGTGTCTGCATAGGACCACAAATCACTGTGAACAAACTACAATTTTTGAGTAGCTCGAACTGAACCATCTTTTGGAAATGAGGAATGCTAAATTTTGCCCAGAATTGAGCCTTCACAAACATGTTTACTAGGTGCCTCAAGTTTGGGCAAAGAGGGCACTATTTTAGATTTTTGTAGGCATAGCAAACTTGCAAAATTCAGATGACCAAAGCGTGCATGCCAAAACTTTGCATTTGACATAACCTGAGAATCATCTACTACACATGCTGAATCATTCATAGATTTTTCATAGTCTATGAGCTTATACAACCCACAACATAAAATGCTAGAAGCAATAATCACGTTGCCATTTGACATATCATGAATTGTACATCTGTCATCAACAAATTTCATAACCAAGCCAATCTTGGTTAAAGCTAAAACTGATAACATATTCTTCTTGATCCTTGGCACAAATAAAGCATCTGACAATGTAAAAGAAGTACCATCAGTTGTAGTCAGAATGATCTTACCAACTCCCATGATAGGATAAGAGGATTTTTTGGTGCATGTGACAGTATTCCCTTTAGGGGTTGGCTTGAAAGAAGTGAAAAAACTGCGCTACAAGGTAATATGTTTGGTTGCCCCACTATCAAAGTACTAGATTTTGGTGTAGTGGCCTTTGCAACAACAATTCCAACCTCTTTTTTCTTTGCCTCTTTTTCAGCCAATTTTGGACAGTTCTTTATGACATGATCATTTGCTTTAAAGTACTTGCACAATAATTTCTACTTTTCTCTTTGCTTGTCGTATCTATCACCCTTCTTTGATTGTGCAGAATTGGCAGATTTTTGCTTTCTAGTAGAAGAGGTCCATTTACCTTTTCCCGCTTGATCTACAACACACATAATGGACTTGTTTTGTCTAGAATGATGTACGTACAACAGAACAGAGACTAACTCCTCAAAAGTTAAGACGTTTGGATTGCCTTTCATCATCAAACAAAAGAGTAGAAGCAAAACTCTGGTATGAATCGAGAAGACCATTCAGAATAGTCTGTACAAGTGAACTATCACGCAAGACTTCATCAACAGAAATTAATTGTTCCTTCAATTCTTTGATCTTTGTTAGAAAACTGTCCATAGAATCACCTTCATTCATATGCTCACTCTCCAACTATTTTTAGAGGTAAGAAACACGAGCCTGATTCCTAGCCTGGTACAATGTGGTAAGTGTATCCCAAGCATCCTTAGCTATTCTATAAGAAGCATTGCAGTCTATCGCTCCATAAGAGGCTTGCCATGGTCGCAAGCCATCTGTTGCTCACTTGGATGTTTTGGTTGTCTAGCATATGCATTAGTGCCTGAACAACAACACAGAAAATTGGATGATAAAGCAATGAAAAGTATTTTTGTTGGGTACAATTCTGAGAGTAAAGGATATCATCTGTATCATCCACAGACTAAATGCATTTTGGTTAGCCGTGATGTTGTTTTTGTGGAAGATGCTATTCAGCCATTACTTTCATGTACTAAGGAGACATCTATTAGCTCCAAAGACATGTATGATACTTTACTGCCTCTTTTTATAGATGGATAGTCTAGTGCTGGTCCTAATGAAGCAACTTCTCAAACTTTGTAGGTTTCATGTGATGATGCACTTGTTGATGAGAGAGTTGATATTGAAGAGGCAAAAACTATGCCAAAATGGCTCTTTTGCATCGGATTTCTATGCTATGGCTGCATCTAGTCTCTATGATGAGAATGAGCCTGATTAATTTGATGAAGCACAAAATTCAGAAAATTGGATGGTTGTTATGCAATCTGAATATGATGCTATAATGAAGAATGGTATCTAGTCTTTATGTGACTTGCCTCCTGGCAAGAAGGCCATTGGCACTAAGTGGGTATACAAGCTGAAGCATAAGCCTGATGGAATAACTAACAGGTATAAGGCTAGGCTTGTTACAAAGGGCTATGCACAGGAAAGAGGCATTGATTTTGATGAGAGCTTTACTCCTACTTGTCGAATGACTCTCGATCGTAGCATCTGTGCACTTGCAGCTTATCGTGGTTGGTTACATCAGTTGGACATTAAAACTACATTTCTAAATAGTGACTTGCATGAAGAAGTGTATGTTTTCTAGCCCCGTGGCTTTGTGCAGAAAGGGCATGAAAACGAGGTGTGCAGGTTAAAGAAGGCATTATAAAGTTTAAAGCAAGCACCAAATGCTTGATATGAAAAGATACATGCCTATATGATTGCACATGGGTTTGAGAACAACCCAAATGAGAGCACCTTATATGTTAAGCGTACTAATGATGTGCTTATGATCATTGTTGTGTATGTTGATGACATGCTGCTCACTAGTCATGAGAAGCATATTGCTGATTTTAAGGCTGATATGCATGCCTCATTTGAGATGTTAGATTTGGTGCATTTGCATCATTATTTGAGCATTCACTTTATGCAAGTTGATGGTGGAATAGCTTTGTGTAAAACAAAATATATTGACACATTATTGTAGCATTTTGGCCTTGAAGACTATAAACCTATTACCACTCCTATGGTGAGAGGTTTACGATTGAGTCTTGATGATGTTGGGGATGCATTTGATGCTGTTCTCTATCAATAGGCTATTGGATGCTTGATTTATTTATGCATTACTTGGCCAGATATTTAGTTTGTTGTCTCACAGATGAGCAGGTTTATGCATTTCCCAGGTGTCAAGCATTGGTAGGCGGTTAAGTGCATCTTTTGCTACTTGAGTGGTACTCGGCTACTTGGGTTGTTTTATTCCTAGGGGGGATCACTACCACCAGATTTACATGCTTTTTCTGACTCTGACTAGGCTGGTTGCTATGACACTCATGTGTCCACCAGTGGCTTTTGCTTCATGCTTGGTAGCTCATGTATATCTTAGTTGAGAAGGAAGAATCCTACTGTGGCCACTTCCAATCGTGAGGCAGAGTATAGGGAAGTTTTCATAGCGATTGTTGAGTGTGTGTGGATCAGACACCTTATGGCTGATTTGGGTGTTGGTCAGTTTTTTGCCACCACCATCTTCATTGACACTCAGAGTGCATTGGCAGTTGTGAGGAACCTTGTGTTCCATTCAGGCACTAAGCACATTGAATTGCATTATCATTATGTCAGGGAGAGGTTCTCTATTGGAGAGATCAGCTTGGCATATGTGCCCAAGCAGGAGAACATTGTAGAGCTTTTCACAAAGGCTTTGCCTAGGGAGAATTTTGAAGCTTTTTACAAAGCTTTGGTGTTACTTCCTTTTGTGGATTGATTCCACATAACTTGGCACTTCCTTATACATGAGTGCCAACTCCTTCTTCATCGCATCACTCCCAAGGGGGGATTTGTTGATATATTGAGGTAGTGATGTGTGTGAACACACTAGGACCACTAGGGAATTTTTTTCCTTCTTTAGGAGGCTTTTTTCCTCCAGCTTGTATATATGCGTATTGCCCTAATGGGTCACTTATCTTCGTACATTCTAGTGGTAGTATTGTGTGTTGTGCTTCAAGCTTCTTTGTCTTCTTTGTGCTATTCACGTGCTTTTGCAGACCTCGAACTCCAACAATAACTACAATTACTACCCAGTCCCAAGAAAAGTTACACAAGAAAGTGCTAAAAATACCCATTGAAAGGATTGGAGATATGAGCAAAGGAGAAGAGGGAACACTTATTTGCCTATCTGCTACCAAGGCTACACCACCAAAGCAATCCTAGAATCAAGTGCTAGAGTAGCCATTTCCACCACTTTCCTTGGGGAAAGCCAACCCTAAGACCCATGAAAAGTAAGCTACAAATGGCTGACGGTCATATTGAGAAACCATTAGGTTTATTGGAAGGAATATGTCTGACTACTTGTGATGTAGAGTTTGATCACACCTTCACCATTTGTGAGTTTGGAAAGAATCATGCGTACGAGATGATTTTGGGACGTCCTTTTATGCAACAATTGAAAATTGTACAAGATTGGGGAACTAAATCCTTGTACCTGCAACATTTGGGAGTGACTATCAAATTCAACCTTAAAGACTATTGCCATCGGGATGTACCCCCACTACAATGGAATACCATCCATAAAACACCCGAAGAAACTGAGTCCATTCAAGCTTTAGAGTCAGACCCTTCATGGTTGCACGAGGACACTCATTTATGGATGTAAGGTAGCTAAACAAGAGGAAGAGTGATAAAAAGCGAGAACCTTAGGCTCCGAATGATTCCCACATACCCTTCAAGTCCTGCATATGCAGCTATAGTATTTCCAGACGAGGAACTTGAGCCTCATGGTTGGGCAAATATCCTAGTCACCATGGACATAACAGTAAATGAAGAACAATGGACCCCTCACTATGATGAGGATGGCTATGATATCTCTATCTTTATGATAGATCCCATGGAAGAAGAACCTATTTTAGAACACTGCACTGAGATTACCCAAGAGCCAGACGAGGCAAGCGACGAAGATAGAGTCCATTATTATGGAATCCTTGTGTTTTTCATAAGAAGAATATCTTTATTTCATAAAAGCCACCACCCCTAAGGCAGGGAACGAGAACCAAATTGTGCAACGCACAACACTCCCAAAGATCAAGGAGAATAAGCAGAAGAAAGAAAGAAAGCATTCTCCTAGGTCAAACGAAGAAGAATCCCTATTGGAAGTATCAGAGAACTTTAAGAGATACAAAATAGAAGATAGAAGAATCATGGTAAGAATGCCTAAGAGAGAAAGAAGCACTGGAGAATCATACAATAATTGAGAAAAGACTAAAAAGATTGTAGTGACAGTCGAAGAAGGAGAAGAAAAATGCACATATATAAGGCATGATTTGATAGAAGAAGAGGAACCAAAATTGATAGCCCTAATGAGAGAGTATAGAGATGTGTTTGGATGGAACTACAAGGATTTGAAAGGAGTAGACCTTGACATATGCTCCCATAGAATTCCCATGACTCAAGAAGCCAAGCCTTCAAAATAAGAACCATACACTTATAATGATAATTATGCTGCCAAGATTAAGGAAGAGATAGATCGCTTGATAGAGGCTAGATTTATCTACGAGATTTAGCATACCAAATAGGTATCACCCATTATGGTTGTGCCCAAAAAGAATGGAAAGCTACGTGTGTGCATTAACCTAAAAAAAGTCAATGCAGCCACTATTAGAGATAGCTATCCGCTTCCTATTATGGAACACCTACTAGAATGAGTAGCAAGCAAGGAAGTCTAGAGATTCCTTGATGGATTCTCTGGTTACAATCAAGTAGCCATTGCTCCTAAAGATCAGCATAAGATGGCTTTTTCCATGGAATGGGGCATATTTCCATTTTGCATGATGCCATTTGGGCTTACAAAAGCACCTGCTACTTTTCAACGGCTGATGTGTTATGTCTTTAAGGAGTCCTTACAAAAGAACTTTGAATTCTATGTTGATGATTTATGTGCTCATTCCAACATTAGGCAAACACATATTCTTGAATTGAAACAAGTCATTGACAAATGTTGAGACTATCAGGTATGTCTGAACCCAGAAAAGTGCATTTTCATGGTCAGGCAAGGCAAGATTCTAGGACACATCGTGTCAAAGAATGGGATCTCTATAGATGAAGAGAAAGTTAATAGTGAGTGCAGGACTACCTAGGATGAAGAGAAAAGGGAAGACTCACCTTAGAGCTGATCATCTTTCACGATTGACTACAGGAGAAGCCCCTCAAGGGATAGTTAATGATTTACCAGATGCGTATTTGTTTAACCTTGAAGTAGTGCCAGATAATGCCTAACTATATTAGGGGTTGTAGAGTCAAGCTTTATGAAGAACCTCTCACCTAGGATATGTTTAGACGACTCACATTGGCAAAGAAGCACAAGGATGAAGAGAACAAAATAAGAGAGGAAGCTTAGGTAGAGGCCTTAGAACGCATAAAACATTGAAATAAAAAAGACAAGGACTAAGGAGAGAACAGTATAATTAATCAGAAGGCCTCCAAGTAACTCCTTGAACTAACATAAAATCCCCCAGATATCTTATGGGAATGTGTCAAACAAATTAACTACTCGAACTAACATAGTGGATAGGAGACCATTCATTACGATTATGTTAGGACACGACAATGCTCTCAAAGAGATTAGGGTGCTAATTGATTGAGGTGCTCCAACTAGTGCCATTAGGTGGTCTCACTGTCAAGACATGGGACTAGAGATGTGCCCTATAGAGGCACATCTCATAGGGCTAGGAGGCATGGAAACCCCTTGCATGGGTGAGGTGGACCTTCTTATCCTCATAAAAGATGTAACCTTGATGGTGAAGCTCCTAGTTTTTCAGGATGATGACCTGATAGAACTACTGATTTTTTGCCAAGATTGGTTATATGATCACTCAGTGGACTTAAATCTTAGAAAATGTTCTCTTCAACTCAGGATAGTAGGCCAGTTGCGAGTGATATCGTGTGAGTTCCCTAACCATGCCCACTGAGAGGAAAGTAACTCGAGCCCCTACATAATGAACGTGAAGGAGGACTAGAAGATCTTTGGACAAATCCTTCATCTGATGACAATACTTGGTCAAATGGGCATTAGAAATGGAAAAATGGGGACCATTAGCAGCCAAATGGGCACTATAGGCAGAAAAATGGGCACCATTAGTGGAAAATTGGGAACCATCCCCTCTGGCTCATCCTCTACACTTCCTGCATGCTTGCCTAGACCTATTGTGCAGAATGCCTCACCTCTTGATGGGCAGGTCATGCAAGTGTTGGACCTCCCTTCTTTTCAAAAGCAGAGTGTCCACCCGACCTCTCAACCACTACCATGGGAAAGTCAATCACGACTTGGTCATCCCAATCGATGACCACTCCAAACTAACCCTTGGACGCAACACAGATATACCAAAGCAACAGAGAAATTGCAAATGTGGGTACCTAAAGGTCAACCACCACCAACCATTTTCTCTAGTTCAAGACTAGAAGTTAGGACTCAGGACGAAGCAGAATCAAACCTTGATGCTCAACTTTGCCTAAACATTCTTCATCAAGGAGAATCTGACAAGTTTGGGTGCCTAAGAAGCCTTTCATGGCCACACCCAACATCACTCAAATCTGGGTGCCTAAGGCTTGTCTTATAGCTTAGAAACCCAACCATGTAAATTCCGACCTCCCCAAGATCACACCACTCACCAGCCTTATCACCTCCCAATCCATCATTTGTATTCACCCAAGCGAATCATTTCCATTCTCTGCTCACTAAGAAATGGGTTCCTAAACGCCCTTAAAACCCTCCATTCACCCCATTATACAACATGAAACCTCATGATGCTAACCATTCTCTTTGTAATATTTTACTAACACCTAATCCTTGTAAAAATCAACCCTTACTAACTCACTATCACTAGTAATGACATCTCTCATGAAAGGATATGTATGCATTATTCAATGCATGTACGAAGTCTAGAGACATGTATTAGTTGAAAGATCATTACACAATCACCTCACCACACATGGCTAAACACGCTACACATCGGTTATGGAAAGGGATTCCGGTCTCATCTTTTTGGGATCATGATTAATTTCCATGCTAATGTGTTATCCTTTGTAGCGAATCTTTTCCACAAGTACTTAGGACCAAAATGCACGCTGAAGGATCGTCAGGTGCTAACACCAGCATGCCAACTATGGATTTTGAGAACCTATTGGTAGAGGCCCACCCTTCAATGAGACTTCCTGGGTTTCAAGATTTCATGGGGCCAATGTCAAGTGATGATCCTCCCATCGGAAGGATAGGGAAGGTACACAGTAAGTCTCATTGGTTCTAGGGATTAGCAAGACCGTTGGTCAATGCAAAGCACATTTACAATGCAACGATGTGCTTTAGTGGTGGCACATGGGGAATATCTCAGTTCTTCTCTAGGGATTTTGAAGCTCTCTAGAATTAAGAGGAATTATGACCTATTTGGGCAAGGGTAGGTTTGACGGAATATTTTAGTGCACCCCTTCCCAAACCTAATTTCTATCACTGCTACTACCTTATCACCACTTTACAACCACCAGTCACGAAGGAGCTTTCAAGTATGTGTATACTACCATCTTTAGTCACAGACCCACCCTCCAAGAAGTTTTATCTCTCATTAGACCTCATAAGGGTTGCATTGAAAATTCATGGCACACATACATTGAAAAAAAGGGAAAGGCTCATACGCGAACACATGAAAAAGGGAGATGCTTTGAAGTGGGTTGATATCTCAACCATTACACCTGGATTGTCGAAGCCACTACGAGTCTACATGCAACATTTTGCCTTCCCTACACAAGATCATTTTTACACTTCCACAAAAAAGTATATGGTTTGGACTATATTTAGCAAACACTAGGCCACAGACTATTGACGTAGCTAGCTGGGTCCAAGAGAAGCTATTTTTAGCAAAAAAAAGATGGGCCAGAAAGAGAGTGTTGCTCTAGCACAATGGTAAGTACCACGTTAAGAAGCTTCACCTCCTTAATTGTCAATCCGCGGAAGAGATAGGAGTGATATGAAGATCGTGAACGTGAGATGAAGTGAGAGTGAAGGTGAGAAGCACAAAGATGCACACACACTTACACACACACTACGAAGAGACCAGCAAGACACAATGGAAGGTGAGAAATCAATTCTATTACTCAAGAACACTCTTACAAGTTCAAAATAGCTCTAAGCTCTTCTCTACTCAAACAAGCTAACCCCAAAAATGAGCTCTCTAGCTCTTTTTATAGTTTCTAGACTAGTTTTGACCGGTTTCACATCTAGTGACCGGCATAGTTAAAAATTAGGTCCTAGATGCTATTTGGAAGGGTAAACGGTATCTAAAAATAACGAAAATTGATACGCTTGTTCTACCTAAGCTCCTCAAGCTCGAGGACTCCTCGGCTTGCACAAAATGGAGCTATGGATTACAAAATGGGATTTTCTATGTTACATATGTTACAATAGTGATAAAAATCACTGTTGGAGGTTTTTGGAAAGTATTTGAAAACATAATTATTTGAAAAATGATTCGACTGGCTCCCTGCTCTGTCGTTACATGCTTCCGTGTCGTCTGTGCCTCTGGCTGCTTCCAACACCCCCCTCCCTCTCGCTTCTGTCGTCCTTGACAGAACCTTGCTGTGAGGTCTGCCGGATATAGTTCTGTAGGAGGTCTTGAGCGAGGGTGTGCTCGGAGATACGAATGCCTCGGGCCAGGTCTGCCTCGAGTTTCTCCCAGTCGATTGGTTGCGGTTCTTCCGGTGGCGGGAGCTGATAGTGTGTGGAATAGACCATTCGTTCACAGGCAAATAATTGTAATAAATGTGTAGGCCTGCTTATGAATACCTCTGAATGGTATTCCCAGAAGCCGGTTGTGAACATCTCTTCGAATGTCTGCTTGTAGCACGCCGGTAGGTACTTTATTCTGCAGTGCCAGGCATAACACACTTGTAGCGATGTCGTTGTACTCATATCATATACCAGATCAAAATTGCCATGCTCAAAGCCCGGGGTGTTGACATGTGGTGCCTTGACACGTCGGAAGACTTTAAAAACCATTTGCATCATGTCAAAAATTTTGACAGTCATATGCGCTGCTATATCATCCATATGCTTTAATCTAGGGAGCCAGTGGCGAATTGTATCCATCATGTAGCCAACAGTTGGTAACTCAATGGGTGGCTTAAAATAGGGGTAATTCAACCAGTCTTGGCACTGCTTATTGTTTTGTACCTTAATAGCAAAGGCAGTCCAGGAGCGGCATCGTGGCACTGGTCCCCAACACGGATTGTACTTCAAATGCAAAGGTGCCTTTACCCATGTACTCATCATCTCTGGATACTTCTGTAGTAAATCTTTTCGCCACTCTGGTTGATAGATCTCTCCTTGCTGCGCATCTAGTGGCAAATCGTCCTCCTCGAATTGAGTTGCATGCGATGGTTTCTTACCTGTCTCTTTCTCAATGGCTAAGTGGTATTCGGCCATTAACATGAAATACGGTTTATACTGTAGCTCATGCCCAGATATGTATCGTCGCGGGGCCAAATGAGCAAAGAATGGAGACTGTAAAATCCTTTCTTCTATCATCGCCATGGCATGTAATTGTGCCTCTACTCTAGCTGACTGCTTTGTTCCAAGTTCCTCAATAGTCTTCATCCACGCGGGGGTCGGAAGTTCGTACGTCATCTGACCTTCGGCCGTGACGCGTCTGCCTGGGATGGGTTGTGGCTCGTACGCTTCTTCAAACGTTTCCTCCACTGGGATGGTGACAGTTTCTTCCTCAGCTGGAAGCTCAGGTGGGGAATCCGGCCTTGGTGGCGCTTCATATACTGCAATCCTTGATTCAAGGGTCGATACCTGGGCCCGTAATGAGTTGAGTTCCTCTAGGAGGTCAGGAGAGGGGTCCACAGGTGCTGGTATGTCGTGGTGTGCCGGTTCTCGTAACTGGAGTAATTTGTGATCTTCTTTGAGTTTCTGTAACTCCTCGTTCATGCGGTCATATTCATCTAGCAATCTCACATGATCGTCTAGCAGCATCCTCATCGAGTCTGAAGGAATGGCTTTGAACCTGCTAGGACTGAGTGGTTGTTCTGGGTGGTCGAGCGCTGCTTCTAAGTTTTCTCGGTTCTGATCCTGTAAGCGCTGGTTTTCTTCCTTGGCGGCTGCTAGGTGTCTTCGTAGTAAGCCCATGTTTTGTGTTAGCATTGCATTGCGGACTGTCTGGGCTCTTAATAAATTATCCAGGTCAGCAGTGGCTTCCTTGGTCTTTTCTTCACTTTCTAGTTCCAATTTGTGATAAGCCTCGCGTAATTCTTGGTAGCGGGTGTTCAGAGAGGCATTCTCAATGGACAATAAATTAAGCTGCGACTGTAAGTCATTGGTTGTCCTTTGCAGCTGCTGATAATTATCACCAAGAGATGTGAACTCATCTCTTACTTGCGTCATACACATGAACATCTGTCGGAATGCATTATCTACAGTGGGTGATAGTATTAACGGGGTGCTAAATGAAGATGCAGTTGGTGTAGATGCAACGGGAACAGGGAATGGGGATGGGAAGGTGGATGATGTAGTGATTGTTGAAAATTGGGATGTGCCTAAAAATGTTTGTGCCGTGAGTGAAGGTAGTGATGGTGCAATGGGTGGTGAGATGTCCATGTCAGTGGACGTATCTAGTGCGGTGACCGTGAATATGGGTGTGATCGTGGGTGCGCGTGCTGGTGTAAATACGGGATTTACAAATGTTGAGGGGTAATTTACAGGGGGGCTGGCTGGAGCAGCTTGGTGGAAAGGGGAAAGAGGGGTTACAGTGGGTCGGGGAGGTGAGACGGGGGAGAAGGTTAATGGCAGGGGGAATGGGAAAAGGGGTCTTGGAGTTGTGGGGAAAGATGGAAAAGATTGATGAAGGAATGGGTTGGATAGAAAGGTGGGTGTGGGAAGGGGTAGATTAGGGCTAATGGGCGCGGGAATTGTGGGGTGAGTGGTCGTAAAGACGGTTTCTGCAACACCACCGGCGAATGAAGATGTGGGTCTGGGGGAAGGAGGGTGAAGAGGGGAGGCTGGATGGACGGGTGGTGAGAGAGGAGCGGTTGGGGTGGTCGGTACTTCAGTGACTACTGAGGTAGGTACAGTTGTAGCGCGGGGTGGGGAATCTACAATGATGGTTTCTACGGCCAATGAACGTTCGGGGACGAGGCGTGCCTCCCTGGCTTGTTCTGAAGATTGTGCTCCGGTTGGTACACGAATGTATTCGCCGGGCTTTGAAAGTAGTCGTACTCTGCGGGGGTCAAACTGTGGCAGTGGCTTTCGTTGCAAGTACCTGAGTGCCTCGTTGGAGCCTACTGATTGGACTAATTCTTTGAATCCTTTGATATATGCGTCTTCGAATCCGCCTGTGACAAGTTCTTGTTCTATTATTTTTTGGCTCTCTTCCTCTGTCAGCTTCTTGCGTGCCCAAACTTTTTCCATAGTTCTATACAGCTTCTTGATAGCTAGAGTGTAAGCTGCTGCCTCGTAAGTTTCATCTTCATGGGTACTTGTATCGCCATGTGTGTCGGTTTGTTGGCCTTGGCCATCTGTCTGTTCCTGCTCTTGGGATTCATGTGTTCCCTGGCTAGCTTCGTCGTCTCCTTCGTCGTCATCGGTTGCTGTCCTTTCGTCATCAGAGCTGGACACAACCTGTCCTTGTGGCTGATCCCTGGGTGTGGTAGGGTAGCTAGGCCTTTCAAATTCTTGAGAAAACATTTGCCCTTCTGAAAACTGGAACTCATTTGAGAATGCATCGGGCATCTCAAAATCAAAAGTTTGGTCGAGTGGCTCTGCTTGTCCTGGTTCTAAATGCGGTATTGGAAAAGAGAAAGCTTCCGCACCGATAGTGGTGGGAAGTTCAGCTGCTATGGTGATAGGTTCTGTGGTTGTGGCTGCTTGGGGTGCGACAGTACTGGTGGTGCCCTCTGTTACCACTGGTCTAGATAACCTTATGCGAATAGGTTGTACTGTGGGAGTGGCTGCTGTTGGTGACTGCTCTGGAGATGGTTGTGGAGAGGGTGATGCTGGGACTTGTAGGCACGGGATAGTACCTCTCATCCGCTTTCCGGCTCTGCCTTTGCTAGACTTTCTAGCCTTCCTAGTGGTTCCTTTGAATGCTTTCAGTTCCTCACTGGTCATGGCACGCTCTACGGGTAAATCATATGCCAAGCACATATATATGATCCTGGTGAGGGCGCAACACCCATTGATTACCTTCTTTCGCTCCCACCGATGTTGTGCCAAATAGAGCTGATCAATGATCCAGCTAGCTAGATCAACCGTTTGCGGTCCAGTACATGCTAAGTACAATCCAAACCAGATTCTCTTGTGGGGCATGGTAAAACAATCCTGAGCTGGGAAAGCAAAGTGCTGCATGCATATCCGTAATGGCTTAGAGAGCTCAGGTGTTATAGCAGAAATATCCTCCCACTTAGTTACGTCACCACGTTTCATCTGCTCTGGGACTAGCCGTTCTTTCTCCGTTGGAGTGTGTGTTCCATGAATCTTGATGGCCGCTCTGATTAAATCCTTCGAAAGATAAAATCTTTTGTAAGGTGGATCATCCACTAAAGAAGGCAAAATAAAGGTTCCTGGGATGTCCTTATTCTCTGAGGCCAGCAAAGTGGTGATTAAGTAATAACACCTATAAAAGTCAGGTTTGGGTAGAGGATCACTGAAATACTCCGTGAAGCCGGCTCTAGCCCAAACATGAGTTAAGTCCTGTGTGTTCTGTAGGCCTTCGAATTCTCTTGAGAAGAATTGATACTTGCCCCATGTGCGGTCATCAAATGTCATATTTGCTTCAAAAATGAAGTCAGCATCAGCTAATGGTCCTGCTAGGCCTTGGAACCAGTGAGAGTTACGGTGTATCTTCTCTGTGTATCCCATAGGTGGGTTATCGATTGGCATGGGTCCCGAAAATCCTTGGAACTCTGGCGGTGGAGCGGTCGGGTGGGATTCTGCACGTAAAACATTGAGGGGCATCGCAACCACGCTGGGGCCTGCTTCCGATGGTCCTGCTTCGGTTTGCATGATGACTGATGAGCTAATGGAAAAGATCTGCTACAAAAGATTAACACATTAGTATGGAAATTAATTATGATCCCATTAAGGTGAGACCGCAATCCCTTTCCATAACCGATGTGTAACCCGTGTAGCCAAGTGTCGTGAAGTGATTGATGCAATGATTATTTGCAAAACTAATGCAGGTCTCTAGACGCCTACATGGTCAGGTTATGCCTGCAATTCTTGATGAGCTTTTATTATGCATGATGTGGGGTTTGGGTGTATGAATTTATACAAGGTTTGGTTGAGGGTGAATTAGTACAAGGGTGGAGTTTAAACGGGGTGGGAAAATTGTTAGATAATGGGTTACAAGAAGACGTCTGGATACGTTTCGGTATCCATTTCCTAAGAGTCTTTGAGTGGGTGGTATGTTTCTGCTGAGGTACAAAAAGTGGTATCGGGTTTGGTGGTATTGAAGGATGAAAAGGTCTCTGAGGGGTATATATTACATGGCTTGAGGGTTGGGATATAATACATTGTTTGGGTACCCAAATCTGCATGGGTGTGGGTCTATGGATAAGGTATTTCTTGGCGATCCAAATCTGTCGAGTATTTGTGCTTGTAGAAGAAGATCGAGGGGACTTTGGATGCTGGCTCTGCTTTTGTTGAAACTTTGTCCTGTTCTCGTCTGCAGTGTTGCCAATAGCTTGTGGTTGCTGTCCTTTTGGCACCCATATTTGTTTCGTGCCACTTGTTTCGTGATGTTGATACTTCTGCTTTCCTTGCCTTGTCTGGTGGTGTCGTCGGTCTGGGTTCCTCTGTTGTGGTTGACTCTTTCATGGTTGGGTTTGAGAGGTCCATTGGACGCTCTGCTTTGGAAAAGAAGGGAGATCCAACACTTGCGTGACCTGCCCATTAGGAAGTGATTCGTTATTTATCTTTAATCTAAGCCAGTCCGCAGCAAGTTTGGAAGGATGAGCACCGCAGGGTGTTGTGCTCATTTGGCCGTTGATGCAACCCACCTGACCGCTGATTGTGTTCAACTGCCCTAGCGGTTGGGTAGCTGCCCCTTCTAGTTTGCAGGAAGCCCCAGGGAAGATCTCCTGTCGTTCTTCTGATTGACAATTGTCCCTAGCCAAGCCCGAGTGGGTTGGTGTAGACATAACGCGACTGGTCTGACCCAAGATCTTCCGGTCTTCCTTCGCATGCGTTTCATAGGGTCTAGGGTTACAAACCTCAATCGGAATGCCATTAGGGAAGTCAAGCGGTATCACTCGCTTCTGTTCTAAGGTTCCAATCTGTAAGGAGCCTTGTCTAAGATTTAGGTCCACTGAGTGATCGTATAGCCAATCTTGGCCAAGGATTAGGGGTTCTATCAGGTCGTCATCATGGCACACTAGTAGCTTCGCTGTCATGGTCACATCCTTAATGAGGATAGGAAGGTCCACCTCACCCATGCAAGGGGTTTCCATGCCTCCTAGCCCTATGAGGTATGCCTCAATTGGCCGCATTTCTATTCCTGAATCCTTATAGTGGGACCATCTAATCGCACTAGTCGCAGCACCTGAATCAATTAAAGCCCTGAGCTCTTGGCAAGGGTTGCCGTGCTCTAACCTGACTGTAATGAATGGTCTCCTGTCCACTATACTAGGATGAGTGGTTGACTTTACTTGACACATGGCCATGGGATATCTGGATGTAGTTTCCAGATGGTTATAATGTTCTCTCCCTAGTCCTTGTCTTGTTAACTTCATGCGTTTAATGCGTTCTATTGCTTCTGCCTGAGCTTCCGCTCGTATTCTATTTTCTTCCTCCTTACGCTTCTTTGCCAACGTGAGTCGTCTAAGCATATCCTCAGTAAGAGGTTCCTGATATAGCTTGACTCTACAACCACTAATATAATTAGGCATTATATCTCCTTCTAAAGTGGCTAACTGTACTGCTCCACTTGTTGAGAGTCTGTTAATGATCATAGGTCCATAACCTCGCTTTTCTAACTTACGTGCGTGTTGCTTTAGCGTATATACTAGAACTAAATCTCCTTCTTTTAGGCCTTTATCTTTCACATGTGCATCAAAATATGCTTTCTGTCGCTTCTTCGCTGCATATATTCCTGCTGCTGCCTTTAACCTGGTTTCACCTAATCGTTCCAAGTCCATTATTCTCGCTGATAATTCATGGCCGGTCCACTGATGTTCTTGTGCAACCTTAAGGGTCGGTATCAAGAAGTCCAAAGGGAGCACAACATTCTGACCAAAAACCATCTGAAAGGGAGTTGCATTGAGTACGGTCTTGTAGGCCACTCGATATGCCCAAACAACGTGGTGTAGCTGTTTGTCCCAATCTGAACGTTTGTTGTTCACGAGTTTCGTCAGTACGTTACAAAGGATCTTATTAGTGCTTTCAGCCTGACCATTGGCCTGAGGATGATATGGTGCGGATTTCTTGTGAATCACCATAAAATCCTGTAACAAATATTCAATGACTTGGTTTAGAAAGTGAGTGCCTCGATCGCTCACTAACTCTATAGGCAGTCCATATCTTGTAAAGACATTTTCAAATAAGAATTTTGCAGTTGTGTGTGCATCATTCTTTTTCGTGGCTTTTGCCTCTACCCATTTCGTCAGATAATCTGTGGCAACAATAATGTATTCAACATGTGTACCTTTTGCAGGGGGGTTAATGGGTCCTACAAAGTCTATACCCCACTTAGAGAATGCACGTCCGCCCATCATGGGTTTCAATGGCATTTCATCTCTGCGAGTAGGAAACTGAGTTCTTTGGCACACATCACATCTCTTTACATAGGTATGAGCATCCATGTGAAGAGTGGGCCACCATAATCCTGCAAAGAGGATGGCTTTGATTATCCTATCGGGTCCAAAATGACCTCCTGCAACACCTTGGTGTGCAGTCTCTAGTATGCTCAGATAATCGCTCTCATGAACACATTGTCTTAGATATCCATCTCGTCCTCTTTTGTATAGGTTATCGCCAATAAGTGAATAATCTTGAGCTTCCTGCTCTAGACTGCGTTGTCGTGCTAAGGTCATGCCTTGAGGGAATGTCTTCGTCCTCAAGTATGTCACTAATTGTTCACTCCAGCCTGGTGTGAGAGACACGTGATATAATGTAGCATGCTCTACTGGTGGTCTTTCACAACAAACGTTGCATTCCTTACACAACCTGTAGACATCTGCTTCCATCGAAGGCCAATATACTCCTAGTCTATGCAGAGTCTGTAATGTACGATGTTTTGAATGATGTTGCTTTAGTGCACCTATGTGTGCTAATTGCAACCAATTTGCATGTTCTGATTCATCTACACAACAAGCAAGAATCTTTTGATTGTCCTGTTTATATATGCTTCCTGCCATTATTTGGTATCTCTGAGACTTGGTAATCTCTCCCTCTTTGATCTTTATCCTAGAAGTCTTGGGTCCATATGTGAGAATAGGGACTATAGGCTTAGCCCATTCTGGTGCTATCTCAAGATTAAACAAGTATGCGTCTGGTAACTCATCCACTAATCCTTGAGGAGCTTCTCCCGAGGTTAATCTTGAAAGGTGGTCAGCTCTAAGATGTGTCTTTCCTTTCCTGACTACAACTTCAAAGTCATATTCCATGAGTAATAGAAACCAACGTATCAATCGTCCTGTGTTACATGGTTTGTTGACTAAGTACAATAGTGCTTGATGATCTGTAAAGAACTTGAATTTGTTGGCCAACAAGTAGTGCCTAAACTTCTTTACTGCGTAGATCATCCCTAATCCTTCTCGTTCCGTAGTGGTGTAATTTCTTTCTGCTGCGTTCAATTGTCTACTAGCGTAAGCTATGGGGAGATCTATGTTACCTTCACTCGTGGGTTGTGCTAACACGCATCCTATGGCATAATTGGATGCATCCACATGTACATGGAATGGCTTACTCCAATCTGGGGTAGTCAATATAGGTGCTGAGCACAAGCGTCGTTTAAGTTCATTGAATGAATTTTCACATTCATCTGTCCATTCAAAGTTGGTTAAAAGAGAGTACAAAGGCTTGGCTATGATTGCATACATGTGTATGAATCTCCTATAATAACCGCAATGGCCCATAAATGCCTGTACCAATTTCACATTAGTTGGTCTAGGTAAATCTGCAATTACCTTCACCTTTTCTTCATCCGTAGAGATTCCATTTTTTGACACAATGTGTCCTAGAATTTTGCCTTGTCTGACCATGAAAACGCATTTTTCTGGGTTCAAACAAACCTGATATTCTCGACATTTGTCAAATATTTGTCTTAACTCTGAGATATGTGTCTGTCTTACATTTGAATGTGCACATAAGTCATCGACATAAACTTCCAAGCTCTTGCGTAAGAATTCCTTAAAAACATGACACATGAGTCGCTGGAAAGTGGCGGGTGCATTTGTTAAGCCAAATGGCATCACACGAAATGCAAATATGCCCCATTCAGTGGCAAATGCCGTCTTGTGTTGATCTTCTGGAGCAATGGCTACTTGATTATAGCCTGAAAAACCATCAAGAAAGCTGTAAACTTCCTTGCCCGCAACTCTTTCCAATAGATGTTCCGTGATAGGAAGAGGATAACTATCTCTAATCGTGGCGGCATTAACTTTTTTAAGGTTAATACACACACGCAATTTTCCATTCTTCTTGGGCACAACCACAATGGGGGATACCCATTCGGTATGCTCAATTTCGTAAATGAATCCTGCTTCTATCAAGCGATCTATCTCCTCTTTAATCTTCGCAGCGTAGTTATCATTGTACGTGTACGGTTTCTGTTTTGTCGGTTTTGCATCTGGAGTCATAGGGATTCTATGAGAACATATATCTGGATCTACTCCTTTCAAATCTTTGTAACTCCAAGCAAAAACATCTCTATATTCGTGCAATAGGGCAACTAGCTCTTCTTCTTCTTCAGTTGTCAAATCATGCCCTATGTATGTACCTTTTTCTTCTTCTCCTTCGATAGCAACTATTATTTTCTTGGTCTTCTCTCGGTTATCATATACTTGTCCGTCATTCGCCTTTCTATTGGGCATTCGTACCATGATTCTTCTATCTTCGATTTCATATTTCTTGAAATTCTCGGGTACTTCAAATAAAGATTCTTCTTTTTCTGACATGGTTTCTTTCTTCTTTCTTTTCTTGCCTTCACTCTTGCTAGTCACTTCCGTGGCTAACCTCACCTCATTCGTAATTTCCTCGTGTCTCTGAGTGTGAGTCTCTACTTCAAAAAAATATTCTTCCTCTAATGCAAAGGGTGGGTCCATGATAATTGATTCTAAATCAAAATCGCTTGCATCCTCAAATGCATCAGTGTTAGGTTCACACTCTTCTAAAATCGCATCGCACATGATTGGCTCTATCGTGAAAACTGAAATGTCGTAGCCATCCTCGTCACAGTGGGGTGTCCATTGTTCTTCATTGATGGCTACATCCATGGTTGCTAGGATTTCTGCCCAACCATGGGGTTCAAACTCTTCGTCTGGGAATACTACAGGTGCGTAGGCTAGATCTTGAAGGGTTCGTGGATTTTGTTCTGCACCTAAGGTCCTTGCTTCTAATCTTTCTTCCTCTTGTTTGGCTACTTTACACATCCATAAATGAGTATCCTCATGCAACCAAGAAGGATCTGATTCTAAGGAGTGCACGGATTCCGTCTCTACTGGTGTCTTATGGATGGTATTCCATTGTATTGGGGGTACATCCCGATGTGAATAGTCTTCAAGATTGACTTTGGTAGTCACTCCTAAATGTTGCAAGTACAAAGAATTAGTTCCCCAATCTTGTACAATTTGCAACTGACGCATGAATGGTTGTCCCAATATCATCTCATAAGCATGATTTTTTGCAAAGTCACAAATGGCAAAGGTATGCTCAAATTCCACACCACAAGTGGTGAGAGATATGCCTTCTAGTAAGCCTAATGGTTTTTCTATGTGTCCATCAGCCATTTGTAGCTTCATCCTGGTGGGTCTTAATGCTGGCTTACCCCAACGTTTCCATAAAGCGGTGGTAGCGATGGCTACTCCGGCTCCTGAATCCAAGATGGCTTTCGTGGTTTAGCCCTGATGGGTTATCGGAAGATAAGTGTTACCTTCCTCTCCTTCGCTTACATCTCCGATCTTTTCTACGGGTATTTCTGGTACCTTGTTTTGTGATGCTATTTGTGAGGGAGTAGTAGCAAGCTCAGGGAATTGATTTGCTACATGTTTCCACAATTCTGGTTTTACCTTTAATAACTCCTCCAGAGTAAGGTTACATTGTACTTTGGTATTCTTGATCACTTCCGTGTTTCTAGGGATTACTGATTCTTCATTCCTCACTATTATCGTGGGTGCTCTCATACTAATAGACTTTGCTTCCCAAGGTCCTGTGAACTGAGGTAATTCTTGTAAAGAATTAGATTCAAATCTTGTGTGTTCACTCAGTTGTTCTTCCTCTACATCATCGTAAATAGAGGGAATGTCTTGGGGAAATTGTTCCTGCAAGTCATCTATTTCTTGAATAGGAGGATGGGTTCCTGGTTCCTTTCTCCATTTCTCTTCTTGTATTTCTCTCAAAAATTCATGTGAATATTTATGTATGGAAGACAAATTGTCTTGACTTTCTGAGTTGGGTACTTGAGACAGGGATGGTGCATTCCTTTCCTGTGTCTCTGGGACAATAGGGTTCCTATGCTGATCCTTTTTCTCTTTGCTCTCTATCAAATATTCTAGCCTCTCCATTAGTCCTTGAAAGTGTAATTCCGGTTTTGCCATGTTATTCCAATTAAGATATCTAGAGGCTTCGAACAAAGCTTGTGCTAGTTCTACCATCTTCATGCAAAGTTTAGTTCTCTCAATTTCTAGATCAGCTCGAGGGTAGTTTTTGCTCATTTCAGCTACCTGAGGTCCCTCTTTTAATCTGGCCTGATATGCACGAAACATCATGTCTAGATTTTCTAGTATGGGTTCCGCTAAAACTGATCCTGATTTCTGAGCTGGATTCTCTTGATTCAATTCCTGTGAAGTCAATTCTTGGATTTTGGCTCTAGATTCCTTCAAACTTCCTTCCAACTCAGTTATCTTTTTACTCTATTTTCTCTTTATCCTTTCTCTAGAATCTTTCCAAGATTTCGTCTTTTTACTACTAGATTCTGCAACTTCACTAGTTCCGACTACTTTCTCTTGATTAAGCTTTTGGTTTTGTAAGAGCGCCTGGGCTCTTGTTATAGCTTGGATAGGCACGTATGTAGGGTTGGATCCATCTGCGTTATTTACAATACCTATCACGTTGATCGGTGTCACATTCGAAGCGTTAACTGGATTTTTAGGACAATCTTTGATTATGTGCTCTTTGCCACAATCGGCACAAAAGCCTTGGATGTTATAGTACTGTGATTGTCCTGCTATCGGGGGATGTGGACAATCCTTTATGAAATGATCTCCTTGGCACCTAAAGCATGGTCCTCTAGGGCCCTGTGGTCTTTGTTGTCTCAATTGGGGCCGTGGATTTGGGTTTGTGTACATCACATTAGCATAGTCGCGCTCCCAACTAGGTTCCACTGGTGGACTATCATAATGATATGTCTCCACATGTTCTGGTGACTCTGTGTAATATGCGGGTGGACTATCTACATGCGTAGAGTCAAAACTGTTTGAGTGTGGATCACTCTCTGTGATCAAAGGTGAAGAAGGCACTAAGGCCCTACTTAGGTTCTCTTCTGCAGCAGCGTATTTGACTGAGATGACATTCGCTGGTGGGGGTGGCTGCTGAGCTAAGACAGGTTGAGGTCTTTGTTGAGCCTGGTATGGGTAGTTCTGAGGAGGCCTATAGTAATAAGGCTGAGCATTGTATTGGCCTTGATACCTACCTGGCTGCGGGTATGCTTGCGGGTAGTTCTGTCTCACGGTTTGTTTGTTGTATGGGCAGTCCTGAGCCGTATGATTCGTGTATCTTCTCTCAATTGTACAATATTGGCCACTAGGGTTGGCTTGTGGTTGTGGTGCATTGGGACACACATTTGCCATATGGTCACCACCACAGGTGTAACAACGCTTGTTTGTTAGCACCCTAGGTTTACTAGAAACTCCTAGTTTCTGAGCCACTTTTTCTGCTAGGTCCTCTATCGAGCTAGACAATTTTGTGGATGCTAGAGATGAACAGTCTGAGTCCTTATAGACCTTTGAGAGTTCCAACTCGTCTCCTAAGTTGTCCTCAATGTCTATACAAATTCTTACACATTGCTCTAGCGTTCTGGGTTCTTTTAGGTACACATAGGAGCGTAGTTTAGAGCTCAACAAGCCATCTAGAAACACTGACACTTGCTTAGCTTGTGAGGGCAGCTCTTGCATTGGACATCGTTCAACATATTGTCTAAACCTACGTCCTGCCAGTCTGACTGTTTCCTGAGGGGTCTGTTTAAAGCTATGAATCAACGAAGACGTGTCATGTCTAATCCCACTTTTAGAGAATTCAGTGATGAATGACTCTAAAAAGTGATGGATGTCTCTAAATTGCCTTTGTTGCAATGGTTGGAACCAAGTTAAAGCGATATTCTTTAACGTTAGTCCAAATGCGTTGTATTGCGTGAACATGTCTTCAACTTGTTCGGCTCTTAGTACTTGCTTGAATTCTGCGACGTGGTCATAGGGATCTCCTGTCCCATCAAAGTAATTCTTCATTGATTTTACTAATTGAGTGGGTCTCAATATTCTTGCGTGTTCGCGTGGTCTAGGTAGAGGGAAATCATCTCTACCACCTGGTATTCCATGATCTCTTTGTCTATCCGCTCTATTAGTGTCCGTGGTTGTTCTATCTCTCCCCATGGGATGATTAAAGCTTACTTCCGGTCTCTCTTTATTTCCCTCTCTTTGATTTCCATGGGTTGAGGATGTTCCTGCCCCTTGTTGACTTGTATTCATGTTCGTTCTAGATGGAGGGAATACCAATTCACCTCTCCATGTGTATGTGTTTTTAGCGCGGTCAGGCACCACAAAGACTCTTTCTGAAGTCTCATCCAGGTATACAACCTTTCCAGGTGTATCCGGGTCCTTGAACTCATATATAGTGATGATACCTACCTCACTAAGTATTTCGGTCTTGTATCTCCAAAAGGCTTCATCAGTTTCTTTATTTACAAACAACTCTATGCTTCTGTTGTCCTGAGGGATCCATTCTGGGATTAGTACTCGTGTCAGTACAGATTTCCCTCTAGGTGTTCTAGGCTCTTCTAATGGTTCTTTTCCTTGAGATTTTGCTTTCGTTTTTGGTTGAATCATGCCAAACTCGTTGGTATTGTTTGGCTGCGTACTTAATATGTACATCGTTCCTTCCTTGTCTATGTATGCGTCTCTCTCGAATTTCACCACTGGATGTTCCAATCCAATGGGTTGATCGGGGTTGTGCATTTGCACCACTTGCCTTCGCAAACCATCCTCATAGATGCGAGCACCTAAGCGGTTGGTTTGGAGAAACTCTAGTTGCGTTCTATAGGGTCCTTCTGGTTTTTCTAAATAGGCTACATTAGACCCTCCTTCTGGTCTATCTGTGCTAAATGCCATTTCTGATTCACTAGTGTCTGAGCTCTCGTAGGGGTAATTACTATTCAATTGCTGAGCCCACGATCGTGCAGTAGTTCTTACACTTGCCTCTGATGATCTAAGGCTTCGTCGGTCTGACTTACCTATATGTTTGCTCGATCTAAGGTTCATTAATTTTCTTCCTTGCACACTCAGTACACGCTCAGATCGTCACCGATTCTTTGTTATTACTGTCTTGATTCTTTTTAGATTTCTTTAGATTCTTGTCTTAATGTATGCGTCAGGAATTCGACTTTCCGTTATAATTTTGAGTTCTTGTTCCGTCAGACTTATGTTCTTTCCTTTAGGTTTTCGTGTCACACACCTTTACTTTAGTCTTGAACTTGAAAGAATTAAATATCTTGAACTTGAGGCGTTCCTATCGTCGTTAATCCACAACACTACCGTTTATCCTAAGCTAAGAATTGACTGAGGGGGTTGAGTAATCTTCCAACCTCGAGTCAGCTTTTCTGGTTGCTCTGATGCCCAAGAAGCCGCGCTTCCCAAGCTTTATGCCCTTCACTGCCTTGCCTTGGTTGCCTTTGATTGCCCTTGCTAGACCTGGAAAAATTCAATATTAGACCAATTCACAGTTGGATGATCAAGCACTTAAGTACATACACCTTTTAAGTCCCTTCCCTTTTGCCCAACTTTTTAATGCTTGCCCCCTGGCTTTCAAGTCCCAAACTAGGTCAACCTCAAAATAGCTTATCTAAAAATAGATGTATTCTTTAAGAAAAAAAACAGTTGAGGTCACGTAGTACTCGTCAAGAGCTTTCTAACGAGCTATTAAGCTAAAAAAACGGACTTCAGATGAAAAAGTTATGACCGTTCAGGCCCTGGGGGGTAAAAACTGACAAACAGGTTTTTCTCCAAATATGAGCTAAGGGGTCTCCTATGAGTCTAATCACCCAAAAATTTCCCAAAAATAGCCCCAAAATTGGCCAAAAAATGAAACCCTAAAATTTGCGATGGGGGTGCACAATCGCGATGGTCTGAGATGATAGCGATGGTCTAGGACCGTCGCGATGGCGTGAGGGTGCACCGTCGCGATGGCGTGAAATTGCACAATCGCGATGGTGTGAATTTGCACAATCGCGATGGCGTGAACTTGGACCGTCGCGATGGCGTGAACTTGGACAATCGCGATGGCGTGAAAGTGCACCATCGCGATGGCGTGAAAGTGCACCGTCGCGATGGCGTCAGTCAACGGTCAACGTGCACAATCGCGATGGTCCAAAGTGAACCGTCGCGATGGTCTGAGCGTGATGGCGTGAGCCAATCGCGATGGTCTGAGCGCGATGGCGTGAGCCAATCGCGATGGTCTGGATTTTTGAAGTGTCGCGATGGTGTAAGGGTGTCGTCGCGATGGTCTGAAGTGCACCGTCGCGATGGTCTAGATTGCCACATGGCACCGTCGGCGCGATGGCGTGAGCCAATCGCGATGGCGTGACACAATCGCGATGGTCAGAGACCGTCGCGATGGTCCGGCCAAGCCGTCGCGATGGCGTGAGCCAATCGCGATGGTGTGACACAATCGCGATGGTCAGAGACCATCGCGATGGTCCACCAAAATGCAAAGTTTGTGAATGCAGCTATGGATTCCTGTAGGCGCAGGTGTGCTCTTCACGCTGGTGTGGTCGCCTTCTCCAAATTCCAAACTTTGCAGACCATCGCGATGGTCTGACACAGACGGAAATTTCTGACAGAAGATGATTTTCTTACCTTTTTGCAGCCTTCCTGATGCACTGGAGCTATGTACCTGCAAGAAAACTCAAGAAAACAAAAGTACACACAAGCACAAAAGCTCTCTCTCTCACTCTCTCGCATGCACAAGTGAGGGGAAATGAGGAGAATGGGTGGATATGGTGAATTTTCTGATTTTTTTGGAGATGAAGATGATGATGCGGTGATGAAGATGGAGTGTGGGGGAGGTGAAAAACACTAAAAACCAAGTAAAAACAACAACAAAAACTGAAATTTTTACCTTCCAACGCCACTTCTTGCTATACTCTTACCATCACACATTCGTCCTAGACTCGATCCCCGGCAACGGCGCCAAATTTGGTGTTGCTCTAGCACAATGGTAAGTACCACGTTAAGAAGCTTCACCTCCTTAATTGTCAATCCGCGGAAGAGATAGGAATGATATGAAGATCGTGAACGTGAGATGAAGTGAGAGTGAAGGTGAGAAGCACAAAGATGCACACACACTTACACACACACTACGAAGAGACAAGCAAGACACAATGGAAGGTGAGAAATCAATTCTATTACTCAAGAACACTCTTACAAGTTCAAAATAGCTCTAAGCTCTTCTCTACTCAAACAAGCTAACCCCAAAAATGAGCTCTCTAGCTCTTTTTATAGTTTCTAGACTAGTTTTGACCGGTTTCACATCTAGTGACCGGCATAGTTAAAAATTAGGTCCTAGATGCTATTTGGAAGGGTAAACGGTATCTAAAAATAACAGAAATTGATACGATTGTTCTACCTAAGCTCCTCAAGCTCGAGGACTCCTCGGCTTGCACAAAATGGAGCTATGGATTACAAAATGGGATTTTCTATGTTACATATGTTACAATAGTGATAAAAATCACTGTTGGAGGTTTTTGGAAAGTATTTGAAAACATAATTATTTGTTGAAAAACGATTCGACTGGCTCCCTGCTCTGTCGTTACATGCTTCCGTGTCGTCTGTGCCTCTGGCTGCTTCCAATAGAGAGTCATCCATGGCTGTTGCACAATTACATGGATAGTATATATGTGCTTGGCTTATGACATTCTTATCGAGTGGGCCCTATCTAGTGATGAATTAAAAAGGTCTAAAGAAGCTACCAAATCTCATAAAACACGAAAGTTAAGAATTGGAAAAGGAATGAGGGGAAAAATCCCATGTTTACAAGTACCTTCCTCATCCTCCCCTCAATTGTCACCCCAGCAATCACCCACAGAACCTCCAGTAGTTGTACCCCCATTAGAATCCGTTTGTCTCACCCCATCACATCTGAAGGAACCTCGAGTGTAGCTATACCTTCTCAAGCAACCACGGTGACTACCACAACTACCATAGCTACAGAAGCAAGGGAAGCCAGAACTACTATCTACCCATGTGCGTTTTCTTTCCTTATACCCAACTTAGAGGCAGAGCCACTTAATACAACATTTGACTTCAAAATGCACGACACCTTTTCAAGTGGGTTTCAGTTCTTCGAGGCCCAATTCTTCTCACAAGAGTACGAATGCTCGAGCTATCCTTCATGAGAACATGAGGGCACTCAAGTCATTTCAAGTTTGGATGATGATGATAGAACAATTACAAGGGATGACAATGAAGAAGACACCAATCAACAAGGCCAAGAATCACAAGCTGAAGATCAACATGAACACAAGGTGTAACAAACAAAATTCAAGGCGACACAAGCACCAAAGAGGATGACACATCCGAGGCAGCTACATACACTATTGCAATCCAAAGGTTATACAAGAACGTGCAAGTAGTTTGGACGAGGAGTCAAATAATAGAACAACAAAGTAAAGAGATTTTGCAACGAGAGTTGGCAACTAGTGCATTCGAGACTTCTTTTGTCAATGCATTTAATGAACTAGTTTAGGTAGTAGGCACAATTGTAGCACTACACTTCCTCAAGAGAAAGCCCCTACCACAATTCGACCCTCGACGAGTCAGATAAATGTCATGACCCGAAGAATACATTCGTGTACGAGTCGAAACCCAATCCTCCAATCACCAAGGAGCAATAATTATTGCAGATTCACCACCCCACGGTGACACCATCATCATTGAATCGCCACCCCATCTGTCGATATCCCTCCCCACCACCATTGCAGACATTATCTCTACAGTCGAACCAACCATTCAATCACCTGTACATCCAGTTTCACTCGTACACCCTAGTTCATCTTCATTCGACAACCCTATCTCTAGTGTAATATCACAAGAACCCGTTGATCCTTTTCTTACTCCATCCACAACACCACCCACATCCTTTACTCCCTCAACTATCCAACCCATCCCAATTAACCCTTTCGTAGCTCCTTCTGTTTCATCTATTCCCATCCCTCAACAACCCTTCTTCACCCCACATCGTCCAATTGATCCTTCATCAATATTGCACCCCAACCCCACCACACTACTACAACCATCTCCTATTCATCAATCATTGTTTGAAGCCTTTCGTGTAGTGTATTCATTGACCTTTGTATATCTAGTGTTTACACCTACACAATCACCCATGGTCACACAACTATTCACAATCAGTTCACTAGACCACACTTCTAGTGACGTGGATATTTCACCACCCACTGCACCTCCACTCACATCCATCACCACTACTCACATACCCACATCCACAGACTTCTCCACTATCACCACAACATCCACACTCCCCAACCGGACTCCATTCCCCTTACATTATACACTACACAACACACATTTTTGAGCACCCCATCATTATTTTCATCTTCCACTATAGATAGAACATTCAAAAAAATGTTTTCATGTATGCATCAAGTTCATGAAGAGTTTGCATCATTAGGACATCATTACCAAGGCTTGCAACAGACAACCACTCAATTACAAGCCAACCTCAATTCATTGACTATTGAAAATGCATCACTTAATGCATGCCATCATGAACTTCATGAAGCTTATCACTTAGAGTTAGAACAAAAGACCAAGGAAGCCATCACAAACGTTGAAGAACACTTGTGACAACATGTCATTAGAAATGCTCAACTCACATGCAACATGGGACTTCTGAGACGCCACCTAGCAGTAGCCAAAGAAGAAAATGAACTTTTACAAATATAGAATAAGGAAAATTTTGAAGCTACATTGGACAACCTAGAAGAACCAATTAGTCCAAGTCGTTTCAAGGTAGTTCCCTAAAAACAATGCAAATGCTGCTAGATGATCATGCATGTCTCTTAGAAGATTATGACAAACTGATAGAGGAGTGTCAAGTACTTGAAAACGACAATCCCAATTTATGAATCAAAGAGCCTATGAACCCGCCTGTCATACAAGGACTCACACCAGCTGAAATCTTGGAAGACTTAAACACATTAAGAGTGCATGTACTATAACTTCAGGCTCAAGTATCAGATCACTCGAACATCCCTAGAATGGACTCACCACCGAACATACCAACAATAGAATAAATGGTCACCATCCCAATGGAGGCCACCTTTGTTACTGAAGTTTTTGCATTATCCATCTTGAATTTGAGAAGCAGATCTTGAACATATCTTCTTTGAGTCAAGTACATTCTCTTGATCTATATAGATGTCTTGTATACCTAAGAAGAATGTGAGTTCTCCAACATCACTAATCTTGAACTCCTCCTGCATATGCCTTTTGATACTTTCTATTCAATTCACATTATCACCTATCATAATTATGCCATCTACATAAACATATAAATAGATAACTTCATCATGAACCTTTTTTATGAATAATGAAGGATATGCATTGCTTGATTTGAAGCCTTGATCTTGTAAATAAGTCATGAATCTATAATTCCAAGCTCTAGTGGCTTGTTTTAGACCATACATAGCTTTCTTGTGTTTACATGAAGTTGAAGTAGCTTTCAATTTGTTGCAACTGCAACACTTAAAAAGGTCCTGATGGTGGTTATTGTGGAAACTGGTGAGAATGATTCTTCATAGTCTATGCCCTTAATTTAAGCACATCCTTTAGCAAACAACCTGGATTTTTACCTACAAATTGATCCATCTAAATTTGTTTTTAGTTTATAGAACCATCTACAACCTATTACCTTTGTTGGTTTGCATAGGAACCAATTCCGATGTATCAATCTCCTTGAGAGCTTCAATTTCTACCTTCATGGATTTCTTCCAATTACGGTTACCTTTTTCTTCTTCATATGTTGAGGGTTCCTCTGAAATTGAGTCTTTGTCCAAGTAGATGGTATGTTTGGTTACAAAAGTAGAGTCATAACCATACCTTTTAGGTTGCCTTCTTTCCCTTCTTGATCCTCTAGGAATGTGTTTGGAGCATTCTCCACATTCTTGCATTTTGAAATTCCCTCTTGATTTCTGCAGCTTATAGTCTCTCTCCTTGTTATCTTGTTCATCTTTTGAATCACTTATAGAATCCTATACTTGTGCATCATGCGTGCTATCTAATGGATGAATATTTGAATCAAGATCATAAGGTAGTTTGAACTTTTTTTTATATTCTTCATACCATGACCTATGTTCTTCAAATACAACATTCCTAGTTGTTGTGAATTTTTGTGTAACTCACTTCTAGAATCCTATACCTGTGCATCATAGGTAGTCATAAATTGAATAGATTTGGATGGTAGACTATTGACGAGATACACTATAGTAGATATAGCTTTTGCCCAAAGATAATTTGGTAGTTTCTTTTCTTCAAGCATTGTCCTTGTTGTCCCAACTACGGTTTTGTTCCTTCTCTTAGCAACACCATTCTGTTGTGGAGTATACCTAATGGTGAGTTCTCTTTTGATTCCTTTATCCTACAAGTACTCATCAAAGTTTTTGGAGGAGTATTCTCCCCCTCAATCAGATATAAGCTTCTTTAGTGATCTACCTATAATTTTTCCACTTGTGTTATATACTTCTTAAAGCAATCAAACATTTCAATCTTATTCTTGATAAAGTACATAACTATTTATCTATTGTGATCATCAACAAAAGATACATAATATCATGAGCCTTCTTTTGATGGTTTTTGACTTGGTCCCCAAACATTAGTGTGTACTAGGTCCAAGTTATTATTGTGGATGGACCCTTTGCAGTTGCAACATTGTCTTTGGGATTACCCAATCTGACAAGCATAACATCTATTGATCATATGTTGCTTTGAGGTGTTTGGAAAACCTAGAACACTTTAATCCTTGCATACATATTTCAAGGTCCTTTCATTCACATGAGCAAATCTCTTATGCCACACTTCTAGTTCACTTAGGTTTTGTGACCCAAAATTGAATAGAGCTATATTTTTTGTTTCTCCTAATTCAGATGTGAAGAGTCTACCATGCTTCTCACCTTTTGCTATCTTCTTGAAGCCTTGTTTTGAATCTTCCACATAAGCTCCATGTTGAGTGAACCTAAATTGCAAGCCCTTTTCAACTCTTTTGCCTATAGTTATTAGGTTTTTAGTAATAGTGGGCACATAGAGAACCTTGCGTAGAATGTTTGTTCTACCATTCAAAGCTTTGACTTTGTAAATCCTTTCTAGATTTTTTTTGGTGTCATCACCTATTTGTACTTCATGCTTATGCTTGGGTTTGTCCAAGTCATATAGAATAGCAACATTGCCTACAACATGGTTTGAATAACCACAATCCATGTAGAAAAAATGCTCCTCTTCTTTACCTTCTTTATGACTAAAATTCATTAGGATTAATGAATATTCATGTGATTGATCCTTTGAGTAGTACTTTTATTCCCTTATGTTGTGATTTCCATTATTTTTGTTGTAGTTTTGTCCACCTCTGCCTCTTGTGTTGCCAAATTCACCTCCTTTCTATGTTCTCCCATTGAACTAGCAATTTTGAGTGGTGTAGTTGGACTTGTAGATGGCACATGTTTGAATTTCTTCTCCTTTTTTTGTCCTACTTTTTTCCTTTATTCTTTCCCTTCCACTTTCTTTTTCTTGCATAGTTGACTCGAGAAATTTCTTCATCATCATCCTCCTTCTTCTTTCCTTTATTCTTCTTCTCCTTTGTATCTGCGCAAAGCACACTTGTAGAGTTATCTTCCTTAAAGTTCTTTGTGGCCTCTTGATTGAAGAGTTTTCCAAGAAATATGTTGAAGTCAGGTGTGTGCACATCCATGGGAAAATCATAAGCAATTGTAAATGATTGCCATTCCTTGTAAGTCCTAATACCATTTAGGATCTACCCCACAATGGCTTCTTCTTCAATAAATTATCCAACTGAAGCTAATTGATATGAAACCTCATCGACTTTAGTGAAAAGCTCTCTGATTGTTTTCTTTGATGTGTTCTTCATTTGGTTGAACTCAATCCATAAGTGATTCTTCCTAGCGTTGGTGCTAGTAGAGAAGAGTGTCTCAAGTGCATGCCATATTTCTTATGATGTTCTCCAACGTCTAATGTGTGGTATCAAGAAATCATAGAAAGAGTTTAAGATATAAGACCTGGCTTGAGCATCTCTTGCACACCATAATGTAAGCTTCTCAATCTCTTCTTGTGTAGGTCCTCCTTTGAATCTTGGAGTTGGCATAAATCCATCACCTTGTACAACTCCATAAATATCTCTACCTTATAAGCAGTTGTTCCTATCAAGCTTCTCAATCATGGAAGGAAAACATCACCCATTTTGATGTAGCTCTGAGACCACTAAGGAATTCTCAAAGAAGAGAAGAAAGTAGAAATCTAGTGGTGGAAGTGTTGAAGTTTGTCCACCTAACCAGCATGTGACCTTGTAGAATTCAATGAACCTTATAAGCTTCAAATTGATGCAATAAAACACCCTATGGGCTTTGGAATATCATTGAGAAAAAATTGGTTTAGAACAGATAATCTTGTACGTGAGCTAGTGCATGAGACTTAGTATTTGTGGTTGGGACATCCATCTTCAAGTGCTCAAAATCTCCTAGCCTGATTACAATTGAATAAATTCCTTTTAGATGGTGGTGGATTATAGGTTAAGGTAGCTATTAAGCACAATAACACAACTTATAAGCAATGCTTTACTTAATTGCAATCATAAAATCAATAGTTGGTCATCCCAATATTTTAGGAGTGTGTAGAGAATGACCCCGAGAGCCTAAATGATGTGTATCAATCCATGAAACCAAACAACACAAAATGTTATACACAGAAAGTAGAAACTAATAAATTACAAATGATCCCTTCATTATAATCATTGTAGTTTTGAGGAGTGAGAACCAACCTATGCAAGTCTTCCAGCTTTGGAGAAGATGATGCAGAGAAATGAGCAACAAGCAAGATGAAGATAAAAGTTAATGTATATTCATCTAACATATTGTATAAGTCGTTTTGATTCTTTACATATAATTCTTGGAGTATTTGCATGGATCTCTTTGATTCTTCACAACAAGTTGAACTCAAAAGTTCATGTGGGGTAAGTTCTTATGACTAAGATCTCTTTTCTTATAATCTAGGAATCAAAGTCTTTTACATTCTAATTCATTTTAAGTACTAGTTGTACATGAAGCTTTAAGACTCTGGATTTTTAGGATTTCTAACTTCCTCGTTTTATGAGAATAAAGATCTAGAATCCATAAATACTTATGGATTTTTACAAGGATAGGAAATCATATGTAATATAATAACGAAATGGTTCACTCCAACTAATAACTTGATCTAGAACAAATTTCATTCAAGAATTGTGCAAGATTCATTGCTCTAAAATTGTGCTCAATGCTTCTTCTTCTTCATTGTGCTATTGATGTGTTTCCACAAACCTCAAACTCTAACAAGGGATTCTTGATGGAAAGCTCGAAAGAAGGGTACATATTGGTGGCCAAAGGAAAAAAATGAGGGAAGTCTATTCACATTGGACGTGAAACCAAATTTTAGCTACACAATCTACTTCATATAAAGAAGTAGAAAGGTAGCAAAATTAGATTTACGAAATCTTCACAATCTGAATCTCAAGAACTTGTGTGAAGCTTGTCAATTAGGTAGTGAAAATAGGTTACCATTTACTAAAAATAGCTATGTGAGTCCATTCACTTGAACTAGTTCATATAGATCTTTGGGGGGCAACAAAGGAGAACCCAAATGGAGGTAATATATATTTTGTAACCTTCATTGATGATTGCACAAAGATGACTTGGCTTTGTTGCATGAGGCATAAATTAAATGCCTTTTGTTATTTCAAGATTTTCAAACCTATTGTAGAGAGAGAATGTGATAGGTACATCAAATTTTAAAGGTAAGATACAAGGGGATAACAATTATTCGTTGAGTTCTCTGATTTCTTGGAGTCAAATGGCATCAAGATAAAAATAACATGTAGGTACATGCCAAACAAAAATTGTGTAGAAGAAGGGAAGAATAGGTATCTTGCAGAATGTGCTAGGTCTATGATGGAGGAGATGAGAACACCAAATTGGTATTGGGCTGTTGCAACAACCGTTGCCATATACATCATGAACAAAGCACCCACATCAGGTGCACATTCTTCAACACCATATGAGGCTTGGTATAATCGAGAACCAAATGTATCACACTTGAGGCTGTTTGGTTGTACTTAATATGTTTAAATACCAAGTGAGTTAAGAAGCAAACTCAATGAAAGATTAGAAAGATGTGTATTCTTAGGATATTTAGGTGAACAAAAGGGATATAGATGCTACAACACCACAACCAAGTACCTAAAAATACCAATGGATGTTAGGTTACTCTTCAAATGTATCTATGCAAGGAAATGAAGATGATCAAGGAGGGAATTCAAGAATAAACAAAGAACTAGAAATCATGGTTCTTAGTCTACTAAAGGAATCAAGTAGAAACTCATCATGGATTGGAGAATACCCTACATAAAGTTAACTTAAGAATGTAAGGAACAAAGGCAAGGCCAAAATTAGGGATATTGAAGAAGATGAACAATTATGGATAGAGATAAAGACAAACTATCATGTAGATTTATTGAAGAACCTAGATGCTTTGAAGAAGCAAATACATGCAAGGAATGGCAAGAGGCTATGTAAGAGGAAATCAAAGCTTTTGGAGGATAATCACACTTGGACATTGGTTCTATGAAAGAAAGGCATGCGAGCCATTGGACACAAGCTGATATATAAGGTAAAAAGCACTCATATGCTAGCATTGCTAGGTGTAAAGCAAGGCTTGGAGCTAGCAGTTTTGCTAGATTGATAGAATGGAGTATGAAGAGACCTTTGGTCCTATAGAAAAGATGAATACCATAGAAAAAATCATTTCAATTTAGATAGCAAGCATTGAAATATGTATCAACTAGATGTGAAGAATGCTTTCCTAATTGCAGAGCTAGAGGAGGTGGAATGCATGAACCAACTATTAGGGTTTGAAGATAAAATTAAAAACTATTTTGTTTGTGGGTCAACGAAGACACTCTATGGTCTCAAGAAAGCCTTAAGGGAATGGAATCAAAGGCTTTTAGACTAATTGATCAGTTATGGATACAAACAAAATAAAGTTGGTCCATCATTATTCACAAAAGGGAAGGTGAAGCATCTGTCTACTTGAGTGTATATGTGGATGCCTTTATTATTAGACATGATCATGAAGAAGGCATCAAGCATATCAAGGAGATATGTGGAAAGGATTTCAAAATCTTAGACATTGGAGATGTGATATAATTTTTAGGCATTGAAGCCATATATAAACATAATGGTAACTGGCCCATGCAGAGGAAATACATCTTGAATGTGTTGAAGAAGTATGGATGTAGAAGCTGCAAACCATTTAGTAATCCAATGGAAGTCAATACGAAATGGACTTTAATAGAATGTGATGAAGTTGAGGATGCATTCTTATACATGTCTATAGTGGACTCTTTGAACTATGCCACTATCACAAGATGTAACTTAGCATAGAGAGTTAGTGTGCTATCACAATTCATGCACATACATAGGGTTCCTTATTTACCTGCATCTAAGAGAGTACTGTGATATCTCAAAGGTACTTTGAATGAAGGTATTTTCTATCCTTTGAAAGATGATTTGTAGGTGAGAGCATATATAGATGTTGATTGGGCTGGATCCAAAGAAGATAGGAATCTGATGTACAAGTGGATATGCAATGATGTAAGGGAGGAAGGTCATTTCATGGATGGCAAGAAACAACCTACACTTGCCTTATCTTCAACATAAGCTGAATAGAGAGCATTAGCACAAATGAGATCATGTGGCTCGAAGCATATGATTAATTTAAATTTTTAGGTAAATAAATTTTCAATCATGTATGACAACATGAGTGCTATGTACCTATCTGCCAATCTTATGTTCCATGCTAGGAGAAAACATATAGAGGTACATTATCACTATGATAGAGAGAAGATGCTGGCTAAGGAGTTGCAAGTGCAACAAATAAGTACCAAATATCAGTGTGTTGATAACTTCACCAAAGCATTGGACTAAACCAAGCTAAAAAAAATTAAAAAAAGGCATTGGATTGATGGAGCTAGGATGAAGACTTCAAGGTTGAAGCTTGAGGGGAAGTGTTGAAAATGAAGCTCGAACCTTAGGATCATATGAAACATCTCACTTAGTGAAGCTTGGAGAAACATGAAGCAAGGAGCCAAGCACAAGTATTAAAATTTGAATTTCAATCCCCCTCATTACTCACAATCAATCAACTATCACATTTACATGTGATAATCTCTATTCTTTAGGAAAAGAGCATGCTATCATTTAGGGAACCTTTTCCAAGTCATTTAAACACATAATGTAATTAGAATTGATCCAATTCCACGTGACTTATAAATTTAGGACTTTGAATAATCTAGTAGCCCCATTTGTTAGCAAGCACTCTTCTTGCTTAAGCATTTTCTCCATTCTTTGTGTAACCATAACTCACACATTTTTTTGTCTATTAATGAGCTAATTAGCTCTGAGTGTTGGAAAAATTTCCCTCTCCGTATGGTATCCATTTCTTTTTAAAATTTGGCTTATTAGAAATCTAATAATGCTCTAAGTATTTGTTGAAGCTCAAGTCTAAAATATGCATATTTAGAGAGAAATCAAGTATAGAGTGAACACTAGTCTTTGTGTGCATCTTTAGTGAAGGCAATGAGTAGTCTATCTTGGAGGCATTGAATCTAAGAGTAAAGACAAGTAATTTAAGTTCAATAAGTTCCATTAGTGATGTCACACAATCTAGTTTGTGTGACCAAAAGTTGATTGATTTATTCCATTAGAACTCAGAGAACCATTGATTTGAGTGAATAGAGGCATTTGTGAACATATCAATGAGGCCATTCATGTTTGAAGGTAAATAGGGAAGGTGTACATCCTCCCTTCAATACCCACATAGAGAAAGCACATACTAGGGTTTCAACATGACCATAAGTTCCCTCCAAAGGACGTGAGAAAGTAAAAGAGGTGGACCCTAGAAGAAACTTGTGGAGAGTTTAGTCTTATCGACAATTAGATGTAGAGAAGATGTTGCAAAAATTTCTTGAGACTGTGTTTAAATGAAGATTATTACCTCTCAATCCTTGAATTGGAATATGCAAGTGTGGTTGGAGGCTACTTCTCCCCTGAGATATGTGAAAAAATGATTTATGTAGAAGGATTATTGTGGCACACATTACATCAAGATGCCAAAGATTTTGTCAAACAAAGTGACAACTGTAAGAGAGCAGAGTATGTAGGTAGAAGAGATGACATGCAAGTAAGGCTCATGATTAGTAGTAGAGCCTTTTCTAGGTGGAACATAGACTTTTGTAAGTCCAATTAGTCCACCTACTCATAGATGTCATGCAAAACACATAATTGTTGCCACTGACTATCTAAAAAAACGAGTCAAGACTAAGGAGACTACCAAGAATGACATCTAGAATAGGTTCCACAAAGATCTTAAGGAGAGTGCTGAACAAGATAGTTATGAATGCATGGTCTAATTGCTATAAGCAACTTCATCACACTATTTGGGCATACTGTGTGGTGTACAAGAATGTTATAGGTTCCACATCCTTCAATCTAGTCTATAGGCTGAATTTTGTACTCCCCATCGACTTTTTAATACCAAATTTAAGAATTGCATGAGATTACCAGTGAACTGATCATGAAATCTCACTATTTGTTGACGAATTAGAACAATTTCCAGAGATGCATCTCAATGTGGTTGGGAGCATTTGTGCTGCAAAGAATTTCCAAGAAGTCTACAATGAGAAACACATACGTGAAGAACTTCATGTTATACCATTAGACAATCAGTTATCGTAGAAGAACTTCATGTAATACCAATAAATAGTCACTAGTTTCCACGTGGGAAAAGCCAATATTTGGATACTCATTGATATACATATACATGCTCCCTTCTCAAGAAACACATATCATATGTGTGGGAAAAGTCAATATTTGGATACTCTTTGATAAATACCCCAAACACACTACATTCCTAGTTTCACTGGACCATGAAATAACTTAATATGTCATTTTGGGACACAAATGGTTGGTCAAGCACATAATCTCTTTGGACATTGCTAAGTGCACACTGACCATTCATGCAACTAATGGCATTATCACATGATCTCTCAAAGGAATCAACAATAATGTAACACATACACAAACAATGGTTGATGTTTCCCTACTCTTGAACTCAATCAAATATCACCACATCACTTGGAATCCAATTTGCCGCTAGCAAGAAGAATACATAGGATTGAACACATATTTACAAAATCAAGGACAAATGTACAAAATGAAGAAAAATATTGAGAAGAAAGGCGATTACAATCTGGAAAACTTTACAAAATCTCATTCCTTTACCTAAGTCCGAAAAACTACATAAAAGATTGAGAAAAAAGTGTAGAGAAGGAGGAAATAGAAATTTTAAAGAAACTCCGAGTCTCTTTCTTTTCTTCTCTATATTCACTTTATACACAAAAACGTAAATATATGAGCTGTAAAATTACAAGAGAGGGTCTTTGAACTTTTGGTAGAAACTTATATACCTAACTATAGTACTCTCCATGAATTCATCACAAAAAGAAAACGATCTTGAAAGTTGTCCTTCTCTTCATAATTATAAAAAGTGGAGGGCTCTTAAAGATGAGATTTTTGGGTTGTGGCATTGAAGTGAAAATATTAGGATGCAAGAGCAAGTCCTCTATGGACAAACATGAAGGTCTCTATGATTCTAATGAAGAGATGTTATCCAAGCTTCTTTGAACTTCCAAGAGGTTTCAAATAGAACACCTTGGGTAACAAGATGAGTCTCTCATGACCTTTTGACAAATTCTTGTTCATGATCCATGCATACTGAAAATGATGAAGTAGTCTCTTGTAAAAACTATAAAATTGAAAGAGCTCTCATTTATTAGGGTTAGCTTGATGAGTCTAGAACTCTTATAAGATTTTTTCTTATTTCTTGTGCAATAGTGGGCTTCTTGGATTAGTTTCCTCTTTCTTACTCATGAGTGTGTGTGTGTGTACATGCATGCATGTGTGCAATTTCTATGTGTGTGCTTGACTCTCTCTTGTTGAATGCATGTGTACTTCCACCTTGTTGCATATGTGGGTAGATGAACAATCTCATTTCACGCACCATGGTCTACCCATCTTCTGAATTTTATTCTTAGATTTATAGTTACTCCAATTTTGTTGGAGTTTGAGGTCTGTGGAAGCATGCAAACAACACAAGGAAGAAGAAGCTTGGAGCACAACACACCATACTAAATGTATTACCAAGAGAATGTACAAAGATAAGTATCCCATTAGGGTAATAGGTGTATATACAAGCTGAGGGAAGAAAACCTCCTAAAGAGAGAAAAAAGTGCCCTGGCGGTCCTAGTGTGTTCACACACATCACTACCTAAATATATCAACAAATCCCCCTTGGGAGTTACCCATGAAGCTATGAAGGTTATGGAATGCTTGGAGGCCCCCCTCGGAGCTAAGGATACTCAAAGGCTCAAGGCCTTGTGGTAGTCTTCCAAAATTCCCATTTTTCCCTCTTGTATACAAGTTCTTTCATAGGAACTAGCTCTAACCTATTTTTTGTGAGAAAACCCATAAAAACCAAACCTTAGCCTTCTTTTTTTGTAAAAGGATCCTTTTTGAATTCTTTCCTTATTTTAGAAAGGAGAGCTCTCTTTTGGATACGTGCAAAGAGCTCTCTCTCTCTTAGAAGATTCCCTTTTTTATTTTCCCACCTACCTATTATTTTTAGAATATCTAGTTAATGAAGCCTTTGGCCACTTGTATTCAACGGATTCCTCCTCCTCTCTTATATAAGGAGGAGCTCATTTTGTAAAAGGGAGGTCCCTTGGCTATGACCTTGACCTCCATGCTAATGGAAAGAAGGTTCATTTGGCTTCCACATTTCTCCTTGTGTGCTAGGCGTTGATCCATGTGTGTGGGTTTGGCACTTGGGGTTGGCTTGTGTGTGAGCATTGCCCCCCCTTGCTCCTTTTGACGTTGGCCATGGTGCCATTGTTCGTGGACGTGGGTGTGTGTGCATTGCTTGCACTTCTTGCAACTCCTCTTGGAAGAGCCTCTCACTTCCATGTGAGGTGGTTTGGGTTGGTTACTCCCCACACTTCAACAAAATTTGGCGCCGTTGCCGGGGAGGATCAACCTTCAATTGTTGGGTTTTTTCAAGCTTGCCATACCTACATTTGATGGATGCACCTCATGCTTGGATTGAGTTGTGGATTCGTGTGGCCTTCGGTTGGTCACGGGTACCTCATATTTGTTGATTTTTTTTAGTAATTTAGTTTTTTTTTTTTTTTTGCACAGAAACATCCCCTTAACACCCCTCCTATCTCACTCTCTCATACACACGTTTCCACACACACACTCATTTGGCATCACTATCCATCACTACCACCTCTTTTTCTGTGACTGCCTTGAAGTGAGAGTGGGTAGTTTTTTCTTCTTGTCCCTCCCTTTCTTCATTTTTTTGAAAATCCAATAAGAAACAAAATTAGTGTTTGCTGTAACGAGATTTATGCTCCATGAATTTTTACTCTATCAATGCGTTGGATGATTTTTTTAAATGCGCTCAATGCTCTTTACAATTCCAATTTTTGTGGGCGGGGAGGTAAGGCCTTGGATTCCGCTCTCTCTCTACCTTTGGGTGATTGGAAGCATGGAGGCGCATTATCTGGCGACCCCTCTTTTGGGTTTGAGATTTTTCGTAAGTTCTGCTGGTTCGCTCTGTGACCAGGGTGAAGGGGAAGCTATGCTCTCCTTACTCTTCCTCTTCTCAAGGGGTTTCAGCTCCATGGTGCTTCTCTGCCTCGGGGATCCTGGTGTAGGAGGTTGAGCTACCATCTGGCTCCTCCTCTTTGCATCAAAACGTATCGGGGGCGAGCTCTGTTGCTTGAAACTATACATACTCACTTGCTCTTGGACTTTTGGACATCGCCTCACACCTCTCCCTCGCCTTTTGATGTCAAGCTCACTGCCCCTTGAAGTGTGGGAATCCTCTCTTGTTTTGCAGATGGGCATGTTCCTAGTTCGCAGAAGCTTCCTCATCACAACCTCAGTATAGACAGACACTCTGTTTAGTGTTCTGCAACACCACACCTTAGGCCTCAGATTTTCTCTGATAATTTTTTCCCATACATGGCGATGAACCCTTGGCTCCCCCATTGTGTGTAATCTAGCGAAGGTGGAGCTACCGAGGAAGCTTCGTTTTTTTTGCTTGTCCACAACCGGTCGAAGCTTGTTTCTCTCCCTCCTGTCCTTTTGAGTTGCATGAAATCGGGCACTTGGGCTCCTCCTCTTGCGGATCCTAAGAACAGGGACAAAGGCCTCTCTACTCGAGATCATGTTGCACTCAAGCTACCCGTCATGCTGAAGAACTATTGGCGCTCTGTCAAATTGGGCACCTATGCTGAGCTTCCGTGCTCGTTTCACCACGGGGTTCGAGCTATGGCTTCCCAACTTCATTATCTCCTTTTCGATGATGTTGCAGAATAACACAGATGGCACCATAAAAGGCTCACTTCTGTGGCTTATGGACCACACACATACACCTTTTGGTGCTCGATGGTTTCAACATTGGTTAACTCATCCCTTGTGTGATGCGTCCCTCATATCAGCTCGCCTTGATGCTATTCCGAAGTTAGCAGACATGATGGGAAGCATTTCCAAGCAGTGGTAGAGGCGGGGCTATAGTGGATGCTTTAAGTAGTGGCCATGTTGAAGTCGTTTCCGGAGGATTTCATGCACTAGGAGATATTTTGTTGCCATTGAAGAGGATTCCAGATGTTGAACATGGATTAATAAGGATTTTTCATAAAACAACTACTACATCAGAGTTCGTTGTTGTGGTTCAAGCACTTTTTACCACGATCAGTCAGTGTCAATCATCATCGTCCATTGTCAGTGAACATGCTTCCAGGTTGTTGTCTTTTCTCAATAAGGAGGTTGCTATTACTGGAGGCAAGCATAATCTCTTTATTTGCAGAACTGAAAAATTTCCAATGGTGGAGAAATGCAAAGGTGCAGTTCAAGCACTCATCTTGATTCGTTGCTGACAAACTAAAGAAAACTCCTGAAAATTTCTAATCTTCAGTACATGAGTGGCAGTACTCATCTGATCGAGGTTCCAGTAATGCAAAAGATAGCAGAGGATTGGATCAAAATATGTAGTACGAAGAAAATCGATCGTTACCATCCTCCGAAGGTGCTAAAAGGAGGAACTTACAATTGAATGCAATAAAGCATGTAACTCTTTTCGGCAGACTTTGCTTCATATTATGTTGACTTTCGCGCAATGGTTTATGCACTTGCTGCACTCGATTGCCTCTATTCTCTTGCAATAGTCTGCCAAAATCAGGGTTATTTTTGTCTTGAGTTTGTTCAAGATTCATCTGTAGAGGTCGGGATCCTGTCTTAGAGGTAATCTTGCAGGAGGGATTGGTGCCCAATGATACTTCTTTGCATGCAAAATTAGAGCATTGCCAAATTATTGCAAGTCCAAATATGGGTGGAAAAAGTTGTTATATACGGTCGGTGGCTTTGATTGCTACAATGGCATAGATTGGATCATATGTGCTTCTATTTCTGTGAAGCTCCATGCTTTTGATTCTATTTTCACAAAAATGGGTGCATATTATAATATTCAACGTGGTGCAAGTACATTTCTGGAGGAATTATCTGAAGCCTCAACAATTCTTAAAAGAGCTACTTCACAATCATTTGTTATTATGGATGAGCTTGGCAGGGGTACAAGCACACATGTTAGAGTAGCCATTGCATATATGATCATAGTTTCATAACAGCCAGCATGCCTACATTTCGCTTACATTTTTCATGTTAGGCATTGTCGTAGAGGGGTGTGAAGGTAGGCTGACGTTCATCTACAAGAATCGCGCTAACCTAACCGTGTGACTGCACGTAGGGTGCTTCTAAGTATGCCTAGGGCCTTCGGTTCATTTTTCAGTTTAGGTGTGATAAAAATCTATATGTTTCTAATATATGGGAGTGCAAATTAAGATCTAATTATTTAGGCTAAGGACCGTAAGGACGAGCATTTCTATAATGTTCTATAGCTTCTAATTGATAAGACATAACTAAGTTCTCGTTTGTAATTTTATCTTTAACAAAGTCAACTTCTTCATTCTCAATTTGATTTGAGTTAGGTTTTCTAACCAAATTAGGTGGGAATAAGTCTTTGTTGTCCTCCGGTTCTGGCAAAACTATGGTAATTAAAGGTAAAATTCTAGAAAGAAGACGATCGTAATCTAACGTGTGTAAAGTTTCTTTAACTATTTTATCTTTAATAATTTCAACTTCTATATTTTCGTTATTACTTGAACTATCAATTGAAGACGGAAGCAATGTTCCTATTATTAAGTTTTCTAATTCTTGATTCATAATATCAGAATCGTTTGAAGATACCAGTTTAGAACTACTTGTAGATCCTGATTCTTTAGACATACGAAATAAAAAAGTAAAGATTTCAATTAATTTTCAGTGAAACAGTATGAAGAATTTCAAAATCAATCTTATTTAAGCCTATACAAATCTTTAATTATATCGAAAAGTGGAAGTGCTAGAAATCTTTTAGGATTTAAGCCTATACAATAGCTTATCTTAAGTGCTAATACAATTCTCTTAATAGATAATCCTATACAACTTAATAAACAATCTTCAAATATCGTAATTTTGTGATCTTGAAATCTCGTATGCTTGTGTTCTCATATGCTCCTTTGTAATCTCTTCAATGATCTGCAGAAAGACATTAGGAAATAAGTTTTCTTTTAGTAAATATAAAACACTCATTGAATACTTTGATCATTTAATACAACATCCTAATTTTAAATGCTTTTGAAAACTTCATTTTTCACATATGTATATTTTTCTAACACTATCATATATTCATAAAACACTTACATGCATTCATTAACATTCTTATCCACACATACATACCTACATATGCATACACTCACTCATGCATATAAACATATCACATATGCGTATACGCACTCATGCAATCATTTATTATTTATGCATACATATATTATACATATGCAAACCTATCTGCATTACATAGGCATCATGCACTTATGCATATATCCTAATTTATAGGCATACATCTTTAATATTTATGCATACATTACTTATAATTGCATACATGCATACACATGCATACATAAACATGCACACACATGCACTTCATACGTATGCACACACAATCATGTACACACATGCATACTAACATACATGTTTATGCTCACATTCACTTATGCATCATTACTCATGCATAAATGCACTAAATATGCATACATATCATGCTAACATACATGTGCACTTATACTAGGATGCATACATTTCACATGCACTCATGCATACACTTCTGCATGCAAGAAAATCATTCTTCATACGCATACATACATGCTTGCATCATATTTATATGCATCAATAATACGTATATACTTATCTTAACATTCACATGCATACACACTTATGATATGCTTACACATGCACTACTTCATGCACTCTTGTATACTCTTCATACATACATTCATGTTCACATACTAACATGCATATTCATATACATGCATACATAAATACTAACAGACTACTCACATATATTTATGTTCATACATCATTTCTTATGCTTACATGCACATAATTTTTTTCATGCAAACATGCATACCTATATAGTTCATATATTCATACACACTTATTAATATACATGCATATGCTTTTTCATGCTTACATGCATATCTAGCTTATGCGCACATGCATACACATGCATAATATTCTAAGATATAATATTAAGACATTCAAACATACTTCACATGCATAAATTCATATGCATATATGTCTCATTCTCATGCACATGCATAAACAAATATCTATACATTCATCTACAAATGCATGCATATTTATGCACACATGCATATACTTCTATGCACTCATAAATGTACTTTTTTTTTTTAATATTACATGCATGTTCACAAATGCATATGCATTAATCACTCATGCTCATATGCATGTACATACATAATCATGCATACTCACATAAATGAACACGCATAAAATACATAATCACATATATTCTCAATCAGCTCATACACACATACTAACCTTGATAAGTATATGATACTTTCTAGACCGTAATCGCGAGATTTATAATAAAAGGATGCTTTTTGAGCAAAGAAATGCTAGAATATAATTAAACTAGTTTCAAACTATCTATATTATAAGGCAAAATCTCTCTTTCACGCTCTCTCTCTCTCCTACATTCATCCACAGTAGCCTAAAATCTCTCTCTCCATTCGTTCGTAACTGCTGCAACCCAAAAAAAAATGGAGGAGAAAAAAAAACTCCGATCATCTCTCTCTCTCTCTGTGTCGCACATATAGCTCAGTTTAAGTGCGCAGCAATGCTTGCGATTATCTCCCTTTTTCTCTTTCTCTACACTATTGCGTGTGCGGAAAAATCAGAGTATGGGAAAATTGGTAATCCTGCTAATATCAAAAGAAAAAATCGCTACGCCACATAACTATGTTTACCGAAAAAAACAACTCATCCTGATTTGCGTAAGGCACCTCTGATCAAAACATGTTCGACAACAAAAATAAGTTAATCAAGAATAGTCTCCAGATCAGCATAGGCACACTAAAAAAAACTTTTGCTCTTCCTCTTGAACCTCATTCTCTCTTACTCTCTCTCTCTCTCTCTGTTATGCCTACACGTAGTGCCACCATCATCTTGTGCATTCGAGTCTACTACAGAGCTTATCTCTCTCTACCTTTTCTCTCCTCTTTCCCCATGACATAAATATTTATTTATGCATGCACAGGTTCACCGTATGTGCGCATGTATAAATATAAGTATACAATATACTGAATAAAAAACTTCGCATCCATTTTTGTATAAATGGCCATCGATGCATTGCCATAAGTCATGAAAACACAACGTCGCAAACAATCATACCGAAACAATCCATTATTCTCTCTCTCTCTCTCTCTCTCTCTCTCTTCATTTCATGCTTCTGTTCCATGTGCGCCTGTAGGTGCCGCGAGCAGTCTCTCAGCCCATTTCTATAGTGGAAAAATCCCATCGAATGTGAGGTCTCTGACGACGAAGGTCACGCCATCAAACTACCTTCGGCCAAGTCCACTTCAGATTATACTATAGTGCTCTTGATCCTAGAAGTAGATTCACTGTAGAAGGGAAATAACAACATCAATGGCCATCAAAAGAGAAGGCTACTTCTGAGCATTTACAGAAGCAATGTCGACAAACAGCGTTCATCATCGTTATCATCATCATCATTGTCGTCATCTCCGTCGCCGTCGTTTCTGCTCTAGTGTGAAAGTGTACTTCTTCGCTGGAGCTCTGTTCTGCATTCAGTAACTCAATATCGATTCGTGAGGTCTGCTCTGGACTGTGGCGTCTATTGCGGAGCGGTCCTTGCAGCTATTGCGGGCTGTCGCGATACCCCACCCTCGCGTATCGCGATACATCCTTCCATCTATCGCGATACCCCACCCCCGCCTATTGCGCTTCTTTTGCGGCCACTGGTATTCCGTTTGGATAGTCCCGGAGTCCCGGTTCAATCATTGTACTTCGAGTTGCGTTTTTCAAGGAGTTAGTTCTTCTTTGCGATCGCGGTCGTCTCCCCGGGTGATTGGTATCGCGATACCTCCGTTGGAGGTATCGCTGACGCCTCCCTGGGTGGAGACTGGCACTGCGATACCAGTTGAACGCGGACAGAAGCGATCGCGCGTCCTCATTTTGCGGGCCCGATACCTCTTGGCGGTATCGTCAGTTTGGTGTATCGCCGGGCGCCTGTCTCCAGGGTTGGCTAGTCAATCACGATACCAAGTTTGGGGCTCCACGATACTAGCCGTCCTTTTCTCCCTCGCCCGTGCGCCTTCCACTTCCTCTTTATTTCCTCGGTTTAAGTTGATTGGAGACTTATCCTAAGGTCTCTTGGGAGCTTTGGAGACTTCTTTTTTGGATTCCCTTAGCTTTTAGACTCGTGCCACCGCGGATCAACTTGGGGCCCTTCGTCTTTCATGCTTGGAGCAGTTTAAGAAGAAAGGCAAAGTTTAAAAAGATTAGGAGGCCATGGATGTGGCTTCCTCCTCACTCGTGAAAAGTAATCGGGCCCCTCCCCCCGGGGAGACCGATAACCTGGCTGCTCTGCTGGAGGGGGGGTCGTGTGTCGCCCCTGGAGCACCCGACTACACTGAACCCCCCACGGTTTCTCTCAGTAGACCTGCGGTTCTGTCTGCTCAGGAGGAGCTCAAGAAAGTTTTCCTCGTCGTTCAAATGTTTGGCCCTAGGCCCCCGCTCGAAACTGTGCGACAATGGCTTCGAAAAGAGTGGTTTCCCCGTGGTCTAACCGTTAGCAAATGCCAGTTCTTACCGGCGAGCCACTTGCTGCTGGTCTTTGAAAACGAAGATATGGCGTTCCGAGCCCTAAGCGTTGGCACCTGGCAGCTTGGTAGGGCGACCCTGTGCCTATTCAGATGGTCCCCGGACTTCACTCCCGACAAATCGAAATCGCTGCGGTACCCTCTCTGGGTTGAGCTCCCTAATCTTCCTTACTTCCTGTACAACTTCGTGTGGGACATTGTCTCTCCCATCGGCAAGCCGCTTGCTTCACGCGAAGACATTGGTGGTCTCATCTACGAAGGTGCAAGACACTCGTTCAATGCTAGGTGGCACCCCCAAATCTGTGTCGAGGCCGACCTCAGCATGCCGCTTCCATCGATGATCAAAGTGGACCTGGGCGAAGGGGAGGTATGGGAGCAAGATATCAGCTACAAAAACCTGCCCAACGCGTGCTTTCGTTGTGGCCAACAAGGCCACAGGATTAAAGACTGCCCTCTGAGACAAAAAAGCAAGCGCGTTCAAGATGCCTCCAAAAATGCTCAAGACAACAAAGGCGCTTCGACCCACTCGACAAGAGAAGGGGAAGGCAAGGTCCTCCCTAATCCACAAGCCGATGATGACGGGTTCATCGAAGTCAGAAGAAGAAGGAAAAGAAGCCCTAGGGCAAATCGCGAGCGAAACAACTTGTCAGCTACCCCCTCTAGCAACCTGTATGGCAATTTGGAAAAGGAAATCAATGAGTTCGACTTCCCAGGTGGGAACCCACATGGGGTTGACACCAACGACAAAGCCCTAGAGATTATTGACAATAAAGAAACCTCCCAGGAGGGCTACGCTACAAGCAAAGAAGACGGCTTCACCACTAGTAACGAGGACAACATGGATAGTGAAAGTTCCATCATCGGATCGACTATTCCGAAAACGGTGCCGAATACGGTGCCCAAGTCTCCCCAGCAAGAGGCATCCCGCAAAGGAAAACAACCTATGGAGTTACCCTGGAAAAGCCCCCACAAGAACCTATTGCTAACTCGGGATCCGATTCCAGCGAAAAAGAAAGCTGAATCCAAGAAAAGAAACGATAAAGCTCCCTCCCGCAAAGAGGGATCACTACGAAAATGATCATCATCTCGTTAAATGCTAGGGGGCTAACCGACCCCTCTAGAGCGACCATCATTGGTCAATGGCTCCGCGACCTCAGCATAAACCCAGATTTTATTTGTATTCAAGAGACTAAAATCGACGGAGAAGACCTCCATAAACGGCTTAGACAAGTCTCCTCGACCCATGTTTGGATCTCGACGACGCACCAGCGGGGATCTGGTGGAACGTCTATCGGCGTTAATCAACTCTGGTTTGAAAAGCTTGAGAACTTCATTGAAGATGAAAGCCACCGTTGGATCGCTGTTTCTTTTGGTGCTCCTCTTTGCGTTACTATGGTTTCTTTGTACGCCCCTAACAGGGATTTGGAGAGACTGAACACATGGGCCTCCTTAGACTCGCTTCCCCACAACGTTCTTATCTGTGGAGACTTCAACATGGTGGAGGGCCCTATGGATAGATGGATGGGCAAGGGCAGGGTCATCGACAGTCGGGAGAAAGAAACGTGGGACAGGACCAAACTTCACCTGGATTTGGTTGAATACAAAGACTCGAATGGCTTTTCTTGGTCAAATCTCCAAGCGGGCGAGGACCTGAGGAAAGCTAGACTCGACAGATGCTACATCTCTCAGAGTTTTACTCATCAGTGGGGCCACCCCGCCATCTCGCAACGCACTGACCTCACTATCTCTGATCACTACCCGATCGTTATCACTTTTCAGCCTTCCAACAAGATCCGCAAGGCTCCGTGGTTCCATGCCAATGCTACCACCTTCTCTCTCCCCTCCGTCCATCAAGAAATTGCCGATGTGTGGAAGGTGGCGTTCGCCTCCGGCTTGTCCCCAGCCAAGTGCTGGAGAAGTGCTGTCGATAAGTCTCGAAAGATCATGATCAGAACTAAGAAGATGCTCGAGACCGTGCGGCGGGCTCGTAGGGAAGCTCTTTACCACAGACTCTGGAGGCTCGAGGAGGAAGTGAACAAAGGAAAACATCAAGCCCAGAAAGGTCTCCGAAAAATCAGAGCGGTGTTGAGATACGAGGAAGAAATACAAAGGAAAAATTTGCAAATTTTCTTCAAGGATTGGTGGGCTGGCAAAGCCGACAGGCCCACCAAAGAGATGTGCCATATCCTTAAAAGGAAACATAGCAGAGAATCGATCCCCCTATTGCTAGACCTACATAGCAATGTATGCAATTCGGAAGAAGGTAACTTTGGCATCATCGAAGGGCACTTCACGAGACTCTTGGGAACCTCGAACCCCCTCTCCCACCATAGAAGGGACTGTATGGCAGCCATTTCTAGGGTTTCCCCCCGTAGGATACCACCCAACCTCCTCTCCCTGCTTCATGCCCCTATCTCTGAATCAGAAATTATTGAGGTCATTGATGCCCTCCCTCTCAGTAAAAGCCCGGGACCCGACGGACTCACTAACGAGTTCTTTAAATCCTTCAAGCTGGTGGTTGCCACCCCTCTTCGGATGGTTTGGCAAGAAGCGTTAAAGTTTGGTGCTCTTCCTGCTTGCCTCAATAATGGAATTATCAAGTTAATACACAAGAAAGGGGAAAAGAACAGAATCGAGAACTGGCGGCCTATTACGATGCTCCAAACAGGATACAAGATCATCGCCAAAGTCATTGCCAACAGAATCTCGTGCCACCTGCGATCGTGGCTAAGTGAGGACCAAAAAGGTTTCATCAAAGGCAGGTCTATCTTGGAAACCATTATGGACATTTGGGAAGGTATCCAATTTGCAAAAGAGTCTAATCAAGATGTGGTCTTCCTCAAGATCGACTTTGACAAAGCCTACGACAGGCTAGAAATGGGACTATATTCTGCAGTCGCTCCAAGATCTCGGATGTAGCCAGAAATTCACCAAGATGATCGCGACCCTTCTCGGAAACGCAACGACCCAAATTAACGTCAATGGCAAACTTTCGAAGGCGATCAAACTTAGAAGATCTATTAGACAAGGGTGCCCACTGGCCCCCCTTCTTTTTGCCATCGCCACTGAGGGGCTTAGCAGGCTTGTGGCGCATCATGTGGAGGCTGGCAATATCAAAGGCCTCCGGCTGCGTCACGACCACAGTCAAATCACCATGAGACTATTTGCCGATGATATGAACGCGTTTGTTCACAATGATAATACCAGCCTGGAGACATTCTGGAGGTGTCTTGCTACCTTTTGTGAAGCCTCTGGATCCAGAATCAACCACTCCAAGACCGCGTTTAGAGCTATTGTGGGACCTCATCCCGGCCTTCTCATTGATCATGGCTGTCAAATCATTCCGCAGGGCCAAATCTTTCGTCTTCTCGGAATCCCCTTGGGGTTTGGCGTCTCCATGGAACAGCGATGGAACTGGGTGTTGGCCAAACTCGAAAACAAGCTTAACTATTGGAGAGGTATGCAAATCAATCTCGCTGGGCGTGCGATGGTTATCAACACGTTCCTCCTCTCTTCTACCATCTATTTCCTGTCATGCTGGAGACCGAATGAGCAAGGCCTGTCCAAACTGAATAGTATTTGTAGAAACTTTCTTTGGACGGGTGATCATAACAAAAGGGGGGTGCCTAAAATCAAATGGGCCATCTGCACTAGCTCTAGAGATAACGGGGGGCTTGGTATCCTGGACATTGGGTGTATGGCTAACAAACTGGCTGCCAAGTGGATGATTAAGGCTTGGTGCAATAAGGAGGCCTCGTGGGCCAAGCTGATCTTCAAAAACAAGAATGAGTTGGCTCTCATGGGGTTCCCAAACTGGAAGAATCTTGACATCTTGACCCTGCTATTCTCCCCGATCCCCGTCTTCCCGAAAGGCTCCAATCTCGTGTGCTCCCTTTGGAAGGGCTGGAATAAAGTCAAAAGCTTCACAAGAATTAGTGAGGACTGGAAGTGGGCGGAAGGTATCAGACAAAACGACTCTATCTGGTTTCCGATACATGGCATCCGAAGTCTGGAGTCTTGGAACATTCAAAATGCCAAGAAGTTATGGAACAAAGGCTTCAAAAAATGGAAACACCTCTGGAAACATGACACCAACAGCTGGATCAACTTCGAGGATATTGACCCTGGCATCAACATCTCGTACGAAGAATGGAACACTTTGCAAAGCAGACGTCTCGCATGGGATCGTCACAAGACTCGCCTTCTCATGGGACACGACACACCAAACCCACTTGGGCTCAAATGGCACAATGGGAATAGCCTATTCAAAATCCTGAACATCAAAGAAACGATTGACCATCAGATCAACCTCAACAAGAAGTGGTGCCTGTCTTGGACGCGGCTTCGGTGGGACATGAAGTTCATGGGTATCTGGCACCCCCTTATAGAAATTAAGAAGTCTGTCCTCTTATGGCAAATTCTTCATCGAGGAATTTGGACCAACCATAAGGCTAGCAAACTTTGTGGGATCCCTCCTTGGTGCAAATGCTGCCACCGGTCTATCGAAGATGTCCCACACATCTTCTTTACTTGCCCCAACTCCAGCAGAATCTGGCAGACGGTTGGAATGATAATCAGACTTCAAAATCAGCTTAGCTGGAAACAAGTACTTTTGGGAGAAGCGATCGGCTGCTCCGCGGCTCTCTGGAACGCCATCAGAGGGGAAGTCCTGTGGAAAATATGGCGGGAAAGATGTGCTCTCAACTTCGGTGATCCCCCCAGGGAGTGGTCGATTGAGAAATCACTATTCCTCCTTGGCAAAAGGATTGTTAACAGTAAGAAATCACCCCCCTTCAGGCACCATCAAGTCCTCCTTTTGATCAACAACAAGCTCAAACCCAAATGGGCCCCGCATGAGGGCGATGAGAGGGTGATTAACCTTCTTTGTAATGCAACCTAGGCTCTATACAAGCTTCCCCTGCTTTGTGGGACTCGGGGGGTCCCGTGGGCACTAGTTCCCTTCTATTGTACTTTTGTTTCTTTATTTAATTCAAGTCTGGGAGAGTAGGCTAATGCCGAACTTCCTTTATATTAAAAATGACAGAAATGAGAAGCTATCAAAAGAGAAGCACCAGTGATGTTTTTCTTGAGACTGAGACTATAACGACATTTTCGTTTGGAAAAGACGCACTGATGAGGAAAAAAAAAATGCCACGTTTTCCCCAGGAATCTGTAACAGGTCGCTGGAAATGATGCCTAATTGAGGATGCTCTCTCTCTCTCTCTCATCTCCCTCTCGCTCTACAAAATTTGCCTATGTGCACTGCTATCAGAAGCCGAAAGCGTGTAGAAGATGAAACACAGAGGAGAGGTTGACAATTTCTCTCTCCCTGTGTCTCTCTCTCACATTCTGCTTCATAGCATCTGTTATGCGCTAGTATGCAGCCATCCCATGGCTTTTTCTCTCTCTTTTCGGCCTGATTCTGCCCAAATCCTTGTCTCCCTAGGATGATCACTCACTCTCTCTCTCTCTTTCTCTCTGTCTCTCTCTCACTCTCTCTCTCTCAAACAAACAAACGTACCTGCAGAAAGACGTTAGAAAAAAAAAACAATTATGCATTCATTTATATGCACAAGCACAAACATAGATATGCGCAAATTCACAATCACTTGACTCACACACCTTACCTTATTTCTCATGCACACTCACACATACTTCCACTTTATCATGCACACGTTCTTAGATAACTTGCGCTCATTTTTAATTTAAACCATAAAGAATATAATAATCTCTTGTAAGTTATATATTGAATATAAATCAATTAATCATATAGATATACATATAATAAATATATATTTCTTATTTATCTTAATTATTTATATATATTACTTATTTATATATAGTTAATAGATAAACATAGATAAACATATAAGTTAGCACACATGCACCCATAAAAGAGACACGCATTTAAAACTCATATAATATGGGTCTAATCGCATAATACTTATATATTAATCTTTATAGACTTAAAATCATAGGCGCACATAATACATATTAACACATATACTTACATGCTCATTTAAGGAACACATATATGTGCACACAAATGTTTTTTTTAAGTATGCATATGCAAACACATACTTATGGCATAAACCCTACATTCACATACATATTCATAAGCACATGATTATCTTTATATAATTATGAATACACATAAATTATTTGGAAATGAACATAAAAAATAAAGAGCCTAAGTAAGGGTTCAATTAATCCTCTATCTCTATTCAGAACATATTTTCCTCTTTTACCTGCAGGTACCCAAGAGATAACATTAGTCATTTTAAATCAGTACATTAAAAAATATGAGAGAGAGATTTCATTTCACCAACTCGAAAGCAAAATATTTTTATTTTTCTATATGACAATTAAAGTGAGGAAATCCTTTCGACATCTGCCCCCACCAAACCTGCACATCGCCCTCGATGGGCCAACCTACAGTTCAATAGGAAAGCAGTATCAAGTTCTTTTAAAAACAATATTTCTTAAACTATTTTTAAACTTATATGAAATATGCTCCTAAAGGTAAGTACATCTTCTGATAGTTAAGAAAAATCTTTTAAAATTATAAAAACTTGAATCTTAAACGTTTTCGTTCAATGCATGAAATTGAAAACAAGTTTTAGAAAGTCCCATAGAAATCAAGCAGACAGTTGTGGTACCTGCTCTTCTATTAATCCGTTCAAAAGTAATAAATATTTTATATAAATGGTCTATCCCTCACTCCCTAGCCACTTGCCATAAGATGCTTCTAACTAATTCCTCTATAGCATAAATCTGCCTCATATTGCCCGTATAGAATTTCAGAAGTGGTTTCGAGACCACAACTGAATCATGATAACATTTTTCTTTTCTTTTCTTTTTCTTTTTCTTTTTTAATTTTCTTTTTCTCATCTTGCAGTAGCCATTAATATACTGCCTGATGTTCTCATTTTTCTATTTTCTTAATTTTTCTTCGCAACTTTTTTGTTTAAGGGGAAAGGCTTAACCCCTATTCAGAGCAGAGGTTCTAGAGGAATGCTAAAGTGGGAACTAGGATCTCATTAGCTAAATGATTTGGAAGTTAAGGAAGTCTACCTATAAAAAGTAAACTTACTTCTTACTAGGAGTCATAAGTCAAGTGTTCCCTCTCCTATCCTTATGAAAGCCATAGGGTCTCTAATTCTTATCCTCTCTTCATACACATCCCTACTTCAGTTTTAAATTCATTGTTTCATAATTTTAAAAATCTTCCTTTCCTATCAGAAGGATGTACATATCTATACATGAAATGCATCAATAAAAAATCATATTAACAACTAATAAATAAGTAAAGTTTAGAACTATTTCACCTGATCATTTTTATTCTTCTTCATCGTCGTCCTCCAAGAAGTCTTCGTCCAATTCAAATTTACTGCTTTCTCTTCTTCTAAAGAGCTTGATTCTTTTCCCTGCAATCAAATTCTTTAGCATAGAACCATTAAATTCACGTAATTTATATGTACCTGTTTCATAAACTGAAACAACAACGTAAGGTCCGAACCAACGTTTAGTTAGTTTCCGACGTGCATCGTATTGAGTATCAAATGTACTATCATATACAAGCACCCAGTCACCACTTTCTATTTGTTGTGGTCTTAGTCTATGTTTCTTATCAAAATATAATTTATTTTTCAATCTAGATGTTTTTAATTTTTTTATTGCTTCTTTAAGATTTTCATTTCCTTGTTTTAATTGCTTAATTCTAAATGCTAATAAGTCCTCTCTTGAAACATTATCTTTCCAACTTAAATTCATCCAATTAATAATCTGAGTATGAATGGGAAATAATGGTTTCTGACAATACATGAGTTCAGCCGGCATAAAACCAGTTGTTCTTGTGTATGTCATGCGATCAGCCCAAAGAGCAAATGGGAGATATTTTGGCCATTGACCAATATCTCCATGACAAGCCTTAGAAATAGCCTTCACTATGGAAGGATGCCCTCATTCAATTTTTCCATTCGCTTCTGGGTTATAGGCAGTCGTAAGACGCAATCGAATTCCATGTTGTGCAAAGAATTCTCTTGCCTCTCTCGCATCTAACTCACCTCTATCTGCTACTACTTTTTCTATATATCCAAATCTGGATAAAAATTCTTCTAGAAGGAATACACATACATTATAAGTAGTATTGGAACGAAGCGCTCTACCTTCGACATGGTTTGTCAAATCCTCTTGTGCAAGAACAATATATCTCATGCCATCATTGCTTTTAGGCATGGTCACAAGGTCAACTACCAACTTGTAATGAATACAAGGTGGATAGGTCGGGTGAAGGGGATCTCTATGCTTGACAGAGGAGTGTAACTGGCACGTACTACAAGTGTTCACAAATTCTTTAACAGTTACATACATCCTCGGCCACCAGTAGCTTTCTCTAATTTTTTCATATGTAGCTACAAATCCTTTATGACCAACCCAAAGGCTTTCGTGCATCTCTTGCATAACTTGCACTTGAAAAACCTTCAAACCTAATACTCTTTGAGGGTTTCGAACCTTTCCTCTAGCATGTCTCCAAAGATATCCATCTTTGAAGAAGAAGTTGAAAGACTTCTTCCTGATGTTCCGGAATCGATTGAAGACGAGCTTGGGGAAGGTTGAAATGAACTCAGATAGTTTCCTATATCTCGCCACTCTCCATAATCACACTCTCTAAATCTTTCATATGTATAGGAAGATGTTTCATAATTTATTAAATTAATATGGTTATTTAATGCTTCATTATTATTGTCGAATTTTGCTCTTGAAAGCATATCAGCGACAGTGTTATGTTTTCCGGCTATATGAACAAAAGCAAGATTAATGAATTTAATATAGGCTATCCATCGAAGCATGGCTATATCCGGAGATGAACAATTAGCTATTAAACCTATTAGTGGAAGACAATTGGTCTCTACTATTACATTAGCGCCTATAAAGTACTCTTTGTGTGTTTTTAAAGCTGTAACTAATCCCCATAGTTCTCTCTTAATTTGCGGGTAATTCTTTTGAGTATCATGAAGAATCTTCGCTCCAAAGCGAACTGCATACCTTTGCTCCTCCTCATCATCCTGCCCAATGACCCAGCCTATACCAATAGGACTAGTGTCAACAGTTAGGATTACAGGCTTATTTCCTGTATAGTCAATACGTTTCAAAACAGGAGCATTGATAAGCAATTGCTTTAGACGCCTCATAGTTCTAGAATGTTCATTAGTCCAAAAGAATTTCTTTCTTTTTCTCAATAAATCATAAAGCGGATTCGCTACATGAGCAAAGTGAGGGATCCAGATGACATAGAAAACACATGCACCTAGGAATCTCCTTACTTCACTTACATTGCGACATCTCTCAGAAATCCTACTAATGGCATCAACGTTTATTGGATAGGGTCTACGACCATAATGGCCACATAAATGCCCAACTATTAGCACTTCATTAACACCAAAAGTTGATGTCTCTAGAGAGAAAGTTAGTCCAACCTCTTCAAATCTTTCAAATATCTTTTCACAATATGAAATATGGTTGGAAACAAACTTTCTACAACCAGATGAATCTAAACTTTCATCCTTTTCTTTTTCCACACACCCCTTTATTGGAATATCATCAATAAAAGGCATCGTCACTTTTGGGATAAAGTCATGTAGGACCAGATTCATAGCATTCATCATGTGTGCCACAGAATTCGTGGCTCCTTGTGGTAAAGTACACATATGTACTAAACCCAAAGGAGTCTTCATCGTGGTCACATCTCGACTCTCAATTGCTAATTGAAACTGATCATACCCTGAATATAGGTCTCCCATTGAATAGATAGAGTGTCCAGCAAATGCCTCGGCAAACTCATCTACAATGGGTCCTGTTCCTACATTCCTAATAGTGACTTTATTCACAGGCTGTAAATCCTGAATAAAGCGTAGCTTCCCACTCTTTTTCGGTACCATGAACCACCTATTAGAGTATGGTGCTGAGGATGGTTCCAAGATTCTCATGGCAATCTTCTCCTTTAACAATCTCATTAGCTCAGGTAAATGAGCCTTTGGGACTGGAATCGGACGAAGATTCCAAGGAATATGTGGTACTGTGAAAATAATCATTGGAGCTACTAACTTTGGGTCTGCACATCTTATCTCATGTGGGAACAAAGAAAATGCTTTACCATGATGAACAATCATCTTGGTAAACTGCTCTTTTTCAATTTGAGAAAGAAATTCATCTCCAAATTTAATAAACTTCTTACTCTCATCAGTAAATATGTGACCTATCTTAGATCGATCTCTAAGAATAGGATCATTTAGTACTTGACGAAATATGTCATGACTATCTTTGGGTAAGGGTTGAGCTACAGGCTTTATTTTCTTTTCTACAGTCTTGTATTTGGTTTCTATGCTAACTTCATATTCTAAGAAGAATTCACTAATAATCTCATACTCTTGAATAGAATTAAGAATTATTACATTTGATTCAAAATTTTCATGAGAAACACTTTCAAGCTCTTCTAATAAAGTAGAACTTTTTGATAATTCAATTATACTCTCAATTTTCTCGTCACTTGAAATTAATCCGGTTTTTCTGAAATATTTTTCAGTTTGTTTTTTAAATGTTTTTGGAAGGTTTTCTTTAGTAATATAATGCAAACTAGTTGTAGGAGTAGAAATTAGATAATTTCCAAATTTATGTTCATTGATATGCGAGACATCAAAACAACGTCCACTATTGTCTCGCTCAATAGTGGAGTCTAGAAGAAATTTTGATCATAATATGCCCCATATTCTCTTACAGCCAATGAATCATCACAAACATGACTGATCGAGTCAATGGGATTTCTTCTTAAGCTCTTTCTATTTCTAGTGTGGTTTGGGCAAACCATCATAACTTGCAAAGAATCCATCCCTGATTTGGATCGAATTCTTGCATACACTGATCCGTCATTCATTGCTTTTGTTTCCATTCTCATTTCAGTTATAAATGGCAGTCCAAGAATCACTTCATATGAGCAATTATCTTGAACGAAAAAGTGAAACTCTTCTTGAACACCACCTATCATAATAGGCACATTCGCACATGCACCCAACAAAATACCAGAGCCATTGTCAGCTGTTCTCATCCGCCAACCGTGCTCTTTATCGATTGGCCATCTAAATTTGTCAAAGAACTTTTTTGAAATCACGTTTATCTCTGACCCTGAATCAATGAGAGCCAAAGCTAAACAAGAATCCTTTTCATCACCGATTCTAATCTTCACTTCTGGTGTGCCTTGTGCCCAGAAGGTAGAATTTTATTTACTTTCACTTTTTAACATTTCTTTATCAGGTTGTATAGGTCCTAGAAAATTTCTATTTACACTTCCCGTTGTAAATTCTTCATCATCCTCATAGTCACTGTCACTTAATGTAACTGCATCATTCATAGCTAGAGTTTCTTCTGCCACGTCTTGCATGTCCTCGTCTTGTGGCAAAGGAAAGTGTCTTCTTCTAATAAGTCGAATAAAACTGTCCTTGAACTCTGGTTTCGCAATGGAGAACACTTGCTCAAGTGACATCGTTACTTGACTTTTTAGAAGAATGTCATTTAAAATCTCCCTAGCATCATTTTTCTTTTAAAGCTCAGAAATCATAATAGCACGTGGAGCTCTTCTACCTTTCTTCTTTCCTTTCTCTTCATTTTGCTTTTGATCCTCTTTATTGTCAGGTTTAGAGGTTTCCAATTTCTTTTGTTCTTCTTTTGATTGAACATTTTCATCGGTCGGCTTTTTGCCTTCCTTTATCAGTTTTCTCTTTTCTTCTTGAGATAAATTCATCAAATTGAAATTTTTTATCAATTTTCTTTTCATCTTCTCTTGTTTGCCTCCTAGTTATCCTTCTATCACCTTCTTCTACATCATCCTGTTGATCTTCTCGTCTCCGTTTTTCCTCAACATTAGCAATGTGAGAAAAGACAGAAGATTGATCTATAGGAGATTTCCATGCGGTCTTGTACATTATCTCATCTCTAGCTCGTACCAGTGCCTCTATTGAATATGGATTTTGGCTAGGCATTGAAGAAGGCCTATCCTCGACCGGATCTAGTCTTGCAGCAGAAGTACTGGCAGTTACATCTGATACCGTTAAATTTTCATAAAGCTTTTTCATTCCGCCTTTACCCCAATTGACAGACAAAGGAAGACGAGACCTAAAGTCACATAGTCTTCTATCTATTTCCACAACTAATTGATTCGCCTTAGCACTTTTTAACTCTTCACAAGCAAATGATGCGTGCTCCAGACTATCACACCAAACACAGCGCTTCATGCCAGTCCCTCTTTTCTCATTAGTTCTTTGAAAGGGTGGCTGTACAGCAAACTGAGAAGCTTGCTGTGGTACTGGCTGAAAGACTGGTTGTGGTGGAACATACTGAGGCATAACTTGTTGATTAGGCGGTGCTTGCACTGCACCACTACTGCTAGCCCCTGGATCGTTAAAGCTCATGGAGTAAACTTGTTTATTTAAATTAGCAACCTCTTTTGAAAGAGATGGTTGCATGTTCATAACATTTTCCATTTGCTTACATAGAATATCTAGTTGAAATTCTATGGGAGCTTTAGTAGCAGTTGTATTATTAGCCGTAGCCATAGTAGCAGGCATTGGCATGTCAACTTGCCTTATAGCAGGAGTCTCTCTAGGGTGCGAAGCATTAGGTTTAGCATACAAAATCGTTTGCCTTTGCTTCATTTGAGCAACAGCCTCTATCTCTTTTTTGACTTTCTCCCAGTCATCAGTTAGCCTATACCTTTTTCCTGGCTCCTCTATTCGTCTTTCAATTTCAGCCCTATCTTCTGGATTAAGTATCTTAAGAAAATATATAATTACATCTGGATCAAGTATCTTCAAGAAGTTGAGCTAGACGTCTCATAAACATGAGTTAAAGACTCATTGCTCTTAACAGTGTTTAACCAACGCAGAAATCCTTCATGACTGTGCTGGCTAAAATCTTCGAGGTAGAACAGTTTATGAAGTTCCTTTCTAAATTCCTCCCAAGTTTTTTCAGCGTATTCTTGAATAGATTCCAGAATTGAACTAGAAACTACACGTCCAAAGTATTTAACTAGCACATCTTCAGGTAATCCCTGGATTTGCAGTTGCTCCTCAAATGCATCCAGGTATTCTGTAATGTTTAATCCGGTAATTTTTCCTTTTTCTTTTAGAATAGCTTGGACTGTACGTGTCCCTTGCTTTTCTATCATCATGTTCCTAAACATCTCCTCCATCTTACGTTCTTGATAACGTTTCGAATAGAGAAGAAGTTCCCTAATATCCGGATCTAATTGTTCTCTAAATTGCCTAAATCTATCACTAGTTGATAAAGCCAGGGATGGCTTTACCCTAGTCCTAGGCTTTACTAATTCTAATTTTCTTTTTCTAAAGTCTAATTGATTTCTTTAACCTAAATTTTGACTTATCTCTAATATTTACTCTTTTTGAATTTAAGTTTTTTAGAGATTTAAATTTTTTTTAAAACTTTTTCAATTTTGAAGGTTTTTTTTTAATAAGGTAATTTTTATAAAATAGTTTTTCTTGAATTAAGTCTTTTAGTTTACTATTAATTTCTTTAAAGTTTCTTTGAAGAAATAAAAGCATTAACTATAAGTCAAAAGAAACCTAAATTTAAACTATTTTTATGCTATAAGCTTTCTTTTTATGCAATGAAAATAAAACAAACAATCTTTCTTTTTCAAAACTTAAAATCTTTTCTTTTTAATGATGCAAAAATAATGGCTTTTCCCAAAGTGCAGATATTTAAATGCTTTAAGTGAAAATTATATTTCCTAGATACAAAAGAAAAATTCAAATACTCTTTTAAATGCTAATATGAAAGTGCTTAGATCCTAGTGTAGATGAAAACAAATTTTCTTTTTAAGTGATGTGTATAAACTAAAAATAAAGAACTTAAAATAAACACCTTACTTGATGATATCTTTGCTGAAGAGGTTCAAAAGTAAACGTTAAAACAATCTAAAACACAAAATTTATCTTGATTCTATTGAATGTTGAGGGGGGGGGTTTGAAACGACGAAGCTCCACCAGTTGGAAATCCTTCTTCCACGGTTTTGTCACAGCTTCAATCTTCAATTTTTCTACATACAAGAAGAAAATGAAATTAGAGATTTAAATCAAAACTGAAAATGTAACGTAAGTCCTAGGCACACTATCATCACGTTTCACGTCGGGTTCACCTAAAGCTGTCGTAGAAGGGTGTGAAGGTAGGCTGACGTTCATCTATAAGAATCGCGCTAACCTAACCGTGTGACTACACGCAGGGTGCTTCTAAGTATGCCTAGGGCCTTCGGTTCATTTTTCAGTTTAGGTGTGATAAAAATCTATATGTTTCTAATATATGGGAGTGCAAATTAAGATCTAATTATTTAGGCTAAGGACCGTAAGGACGAGCGTTTCTATAATGTTCTATAGCTTCTAATTGATAAGACATAACTAAGTTCTTGTTTGTAATTTTATCTTTAACAAAGTCAACTTCTTCATTCTCAATTTGATTTGAGTTAGGTTTTCTAACCAAATTAGGTGGGAATAAGTCTTTGTTGTCCTCCGGTTCTGGCAACACTATGGTAATTAAAGGTAAATATTCTAGAAAGAAGACGATCGTAATCTAACGTGTGTAAAGTTTCTTTAACTATTTTATCTTTAATAATTTCAACTTCTATATTTTCGTTATTATTTGAACTATCAATTGAAGACGGAAGCAATGTTCCTATTATTAAGTTTTCTAATTCTTGATTCTTAATATCAGAATCGTTTGAAGATACCAGTTTAGAACTACTTCTAGATCCTGATTCTTTAGACATACGAAATAAAAAAGTAAAGATTTCAATTAATTTTCAGTGAAACAGTATGAAGAATTTCAAAATCTGTTAATGGTCCATTTTCCATAATCTGATTTTAACTGATTTTGCAGATGAAGGATATGAAAGATATTAGAATGTCAAAAACTTTTTTATAAGTGATTCAAGGATGATTCTGGTTACATAGCCAAAAAAAAGAAGTGATGTTGAGTAGTATGTAAATTTTTAGTGCATGGAATAGATGAATGGTAGAAAATTTATATCATTGCATAAATCAAGCTGTTGAGCAGAAGTGAGAAACTAGTTTGTATTGTAAATTTGCTCATTTATAGCAGATTTTAGTTAGAACACTTACACCTGGATGATGACTGCCTAGGGATAAAGAGGGGAAGTTTGGAGCAAATGCATCTCTAGTTTTGACAATAGATCGATCAGTGCATCTGGGCTTATTTTGCTCGTAAAAAGTGCTATCATGTACTAAATTTCACTGCATGTGTGCTCTCTCATACCTTGCCTCTTCTCAATTTTCTTTCCTTCTATGTGCCAAGCCTATGCATGTGTGCATGCTCGTCAGTGCATGCACACACATTACAACGCAACATAGCAGCACAACACAAGGTTTTGAATTTGTAAGCTTAGACTCAATTGAGAAATTAGTATGCATAAAAGAGAAAGCAGGGTTATTAGTTTTACTCAATTTAACGCCCACACTTTCTGCCCATGTACTGAATAAACAATGTTGATTGGGTTATTAGTAGGCATGTTGTATTTGATGGTTACATATCAGAGTATAAATGCTTTGAATTCTTGAAACTTTGAATAACTGGAAACAGTAATAAGGTATTAGATTGACCTGCAATTTATGCAGGTAAATTTGTGGATAACAGCAATTAGGCAAGGAATAAAAGTGGGAATAATTGTGTAATGGCACATGGTATCACTGAAATGTGAAAGATATGGTATTCAAACCATATAATGCCTTTTTTAACATGCACACTTTGTTTTCACGCCCTTTCTACACAAAGCCACGAGGCTGAAATATGTACACTTATTCATGTAAGTCACCATTTAGAAATATAGTTTTATTTTCCAACTGATGTACATTCCATTCACGATGAGCTGCAAGTGCACAAATGCTACAAACGGTGGTCATTCAAGTGGGTGCAAAGCTCTCATCAAAATCAATGCCTCGCTCTTGAACATAACCTTTTGCAACAAGCCTACCCTTATACATGTCAACTGATCCATCAAGCTTACATTTTATATTGTATACCCATTTAGTCTCAATGGAATTTTTGCATGGAGGCAAATCACATAAAGACCAGGTACCATCATTCTTATCACAAATACTAGAGGCAACTATTCCATAGAAATCTGATGCAAAGGAAGCCCTACAAGAGCTTAAACGAGTATGATATGATAGATTTGCATCTAATTTACTATCCCGTAAAGTCTACACTAGGCATTTGGGCATAGTTTTTGCCTCCTCTATATGAGACCTCTCATCAATAAGTGTCCCATGTAGATCCGCATCAAAAAAAACATCATGGCTAATCAAAATGCATTTAGTCCATGGATGATATAGACGATAGCCTTTGCTTTCAGAGTTATACCCAACAAAAATAGATTTCATGTCTTTATCATCCAATTTCTTGCATTTTTGTTAAGGCATTAATGCATATGCCAGATAGCCAAATACATGCAGATGAGGAATAGATGGTTTGCACCTATGCGAACCTCATAGAAAGTGATGGATTGCATTGCTTTGGTGGGACACCTGTTAAGTACCTATGCTGCACACATAACAACCTCAAGCGAGAAGGTATGTGGTAAAGCTTAACTTTTGACCATATACCTGGCCATCTCCATGAGAGACCTTTTGTTTCTTTTAGCAACTCCATTTTTTTGAGTTGTATTTGAAACTTTATATTGATGTTTTATCCGACACTCATAGAGAAATGCATTAAAATAAGAAGACATGTATTCCCCCCTTGATCAAAATGGAGGGTGTCTAGTTGACATGGTGACATATTTTCAGCCATAAGAGAAATTTTTTTGAAGCACATAAATACTTTGGACTTTGCTTTCAGTGGATATACCCATGCATGCGTGGAGAAACCATCAATAAAATTCATGATGTAAAGGTAGTTCCAAAAGAAAGGTATCTGCATAAGAGCACAAACATCACTATGAACAACCTACAATTTTTAATTAGCTTGAACTAAACCATCTTTTGGGAAGGAGGAATGCTCCATTTTGCCCAAAATACAACCTTCAAAGACATGTTCATTGTTAGATATGCTCAATGCCTCACCCTTATGTAACACCATCATTATTCCATAACACTCTATTTTGTAAGGCCCCATTATGAGGAGAAGCCATATGAGAGTATTGGATATTGGTAGTGTTGGAAGCAGTCAGAGGCACAGTCAGAGGCACAGACGACATGGAAGCATGTAAAGACGGAGCAGGGAGCCAGTCGGATCATTTTTTCAAACAAATATGTTTCTTATTATTTCTTCAAACATCCAACAGTGATTTTCATCACTCTTGTAACATATGTAATATAGACAAAACCCCATTTTGTAATCCATAGCTCCATTTTGTGCAAGCCGAGGAGTCCTCGAGCTTGAGGAGCTTAGGTAGAATGCGCGTACCAATTTTTGTTATTTTTAGACATCGTTTACCCTTCCAAATAGCCTCTAGGACCTATTTTTTAACTAGGCCGGTCACTAGATGTGAAATCGGTCAAAACTAGTCTAGAAACTATAAAAAGAGCTAGAGAGCTCATTTTGAAGGCTGGTTCATGTTGGCTAGTGTGAGCTTAGAGCTAGTTTGAGCTTGTAATAGTGTTCTTGAGTAATAGAGCTAATTTCCCACCTTCCATTGTGTCTTGCTTGTCTCTTCATTGTGTGTGTGTATGTGTGTGTGCATCTTTGTGCTTCTCACCTTCACTCTCACATCATCTCACATTCACGATCTTCATATCACTCCTACCTCTCCCACGGATTGACATTAAGGAGGTGAAGCTTCTTAACGTGGTTCTCACCATTGTGCTAGAGCAACATCAAATTTGGCGCCGTTGCCGGGGATCGAGTCTAGGACGAATGTGTGATGGTAAGAGTATAGCAAGAAGTGGCGTTGGAAGGTAAAAATTTCAGTTTTTGTTATTGTTTTTGCTTAGTTTTAGTGTTTTTCACCTCCCACACACTCCATCTTCATCATCGCATCATCATCTTCATCTCCAAAAAAAATCAGAAAATTCACCATATCCACCCATTCACCTCATTTCCCCTCATTTGTGCATGCGAGAGAGCGAGAGAGAACTTTTGTGCGTGTGTGTGCTTGTGTTTTCTTGAGTTTTCTTGCAGGTACAGAGCTCTAGTGCATCAGGAAAGCTTGGAAAAGGTAAAAATTTACTCTCTGTCAAAGATCTGCCGAGTGTGGCGGACCATCGCGATGGTCTGCAACTTTCGGAATTTTTGGTAGGCGACCACACCACGAGGTAGGCGATCCTTGCGCATCCACGAATCCACAGGCGCATCTCAAAAATTCGTACTTTGGTGGACCATCGCGATTGGCTCGGACCATCGCGATTGTGTCGCACCATCGCGATAGGCTCACGCCATCGCGACGGCTCGGCCGGACCATCGCGACGGTCTCGGACCATCGCGACGGTCCACTTGAGCCATCGCGACGGTCCACTTGGACCATCGCGATTGTTCAGCTGATCCCGGACCATCGCGATTGGCCCATGCCATCACCACGATAGTGCCACGTGTCAAGTTAGACCATCGCGACGGTTCGTTTTTCGGACCATCGCGACAGCCCAAAATTGGACCATCGCGATTGGCTCACGCCATCGCACTTGTGACCATCGCGACGGTTCACTTCGGACCATCGCGATTGTCCACCTTTGACCGTTGACCGCGCCATCGCGATTGTCCGCTTGGTCACGCCATCGCGACGGTTCACTTTTTCGGACCATCGCGACGGTCCATTCTCACGCCATCGCGATCGTTCACTTCGGGCCATCGCGACGGTTCACTTTTTCGGGCCATCGCGATCGACCAAATCCCACGCCATCGCGACGGTTCGCTTGGACCATCGCGACGGTCCCAGACCATCGCGATTGTGCACCCCCATCGCAAATTTTGGGCTCCAATTTTGACCAATTTTGAGGGTATTTTTGAGAAATTTCTGGACCATTAGACTCATAGGAGACCCCTTAGCTCATATTTGAAGGAAAACCTGATTGTCAGTTTTTACCCCCCCAGGGCCTGAACGCTCATAACTTTTTCATCCGAAGTCCGTTTTTTGAGCTTAATAGCTCGTTAGAAAGCTCGTGACGAGTACTACGTGACCTCAACTGTTTTTTTCTTAAAGGATACATCTATTTTTAGATAAAATATTTTGAAGTTCACCTAGTTTGGGACTAGGAAGCCAGGGGGCACACATTGAAAATTTGGGCAAAAAGGGAAGGGATTTAAAAGGTGTATATGCTCAAGTGTTTGATCATCTTGTGAATTGGTCTAATATTGGAATTTTTCCAGGTCTAGCAAGGGCAATCCAAGGCAAGCAAGCAAGGCAGTGAAGACAGCAAAGCTTGGGAAGCGCGGCTTCTTGGGCATCAGAGCAACAGAAAAGCCGACTCGAGGTTGGAAGATTACTCAACCCCCTCAGTCAATTCTTAGCTTAGGCTAAACGGTAGTTGTGGATTAACGACGATAGGAACGCCTCAAGTTCAAGATACCTAATTCTTTCAAGTCTAAGACTTAAAGTAAAGGTGTGTGTGACGAAAACCTAAAGAAAAGAACATAAGTCTGACAGAACGAGAACTCAAAATTATAACGGAAAGTCGAATTCCTGACGCATATATTAAGACAAGAATCCAGAGAAAATTAAAAAGAATCAAGAAAGTAATCACAAAGGACCATTGACGATCTAAGTGTGTAATTGAGCGTGCAAGGAAGAAAATTAATGAACCTTAGATCGGGCAAACACATAGGTAAGTCGGACAGAAGAAGCCTTAGATCATCAGAGGCTAGTGTAAGAACTACCGCTCGATCTTGGGCTCAGCAATTGAATAGTAATTACCCCTACGAGAGCTCAGAGACTAGCGAATCAGAAATGGCATTTAGCGCAGACAGACCAGAAGGAGGGTCTCATGTAGCATATTTAGAAAAACCTGAAGGACCCTATAGAACACAATTAGAGTTTCTCCAAACCAACCGATTAGGTGCTCGCATCTATGAGGATGGTTTGCGAAGGCAAGTGGTGCAACTGCACAACCCTGATCAACCCATTGGATTGGAAAGACCAGTGGTGAAATTTGAGAGAGACGCTTACCTAGACAAAGAAGGAACCATGTACGTCCTAAGTACGCAACCAAACGATACTAATGAGTTTGGCACAATCCAATTAGAGACGGAAACGAAATTTCAAGGAAAAGAACCGTTAGAAGAACCTAGAACACCGAGAGGGAAATCCGTATTAACAAGAGTACTCATGCCAGAGTGGATCCCTCAAGATAACAGGAGCACCGAGTTGTATGTAAATAAAGAGACAGATGAAGCCTTTTGGAGGTACAGAAAGGAACACCCTGGTGAGATAGGCATCATTACAATCTATGAATTCAAGGACCCAGATACACCTGGAAAGGTTGTATACCTGGATGAGACTTCAGAAAGAGTCTTCGTGGTGCCTGAGCGCGCTAAAAACACATACACATGGAGAGGTGAATCGATATTCCCTCCATCTAGAACGAACAAAAATACAAGTCAACAAGGGGCAGGAACATCCTCAGCCCATGGAAATCAAAGAGAAGGAAATAACGAGAGACCGGAAGTAAGCTTCACTCACCCCATAGGGAGAGATAGAACAACCACGAACACTAATAGAGCGGAGAGACAAAGAGATCATGGAATACTAGGTGGTAGAGATGATTTCCCTCTACCTAGACCACGCGAACACGCAAGAGTATTGAGACCCACACAGTTAGTAAAATCAATGAAGAATTACTTTGATGGGACAGGAGATCCCTATGACCATGTCGCAGAATTCAAGCAAGTACTAAGAGCAGAACAAGTCGAGGACATGTTCACGCAATACAATGCATTTGGACTAACGTTAAAGAATACCGCTTTAACTTGGTTCCAACCATTGCAACAAAGGCAATTTAGAGACATCCATCACTTTTTAGAGTCATTCATCACTGAATTCTCTAAAAGTGGGATTAGACATGACACGTCTTCGTTGATTCATAGCTTTAAACAGACCCCTCAGGAGACAGTTAGACTGGCAGGTCGTAGATTCAGACAATATGTCGAACGATGTCCAATGCAAGAGCTACCCTCACAAGCCAAACAAGTATCACTGTTCCTAGATGGCTTGTTGAGCGCTAAACTACGCTCCTATGTGTACCTAAAAGAACCCAGAACTCTAGAGGAGTGTGTAAGAATATGTATAGACATCGAGGACAACCTAGGTGATGAGTTAGAACTCTCAAAGGTCTATAAGGACTCAGATTGTTCTTCTTTAGCATCCACAAAATTGTCTAATTCGATAGAGGACCTAGCAGAAAAAGTGGCCCAAAAACTAGGAGTTTCTAGTAAACAGGTGCCCAAGCTACCAACTAATGTACGTTGTTACACTTGTGGTGGAAATCATTTGGCAAATGTGTGCCCCAGTGCACCACAACCTCAAGCCAACCCTAGTGGCCAATACTGTACAATTGAGAGAAGATACACGAATCATACGGCTCAGGACTGCCCATACAACAAACAAACCGTGAGACAAAACTACCCGCAAACATACCAGCAGCCAGGTAGGTATCAAGGCCAATACAATGCTCAGCCTTATTACTATAGGCCTCCTCAGAACTACCCATACCAGGCTCAACAGAGACCTCAACCCGTCTTAGCTCAGCAGCCACCCCCACCAGCGAATGTCATCTCAGTCAAATACGCTGCTGCAGAAGAGAACCTAAGTAGGGCCTTAGTGCCTTCTTCACCTTTGATCACAGAAAGTGACCCGAACTCAAACAGTTTTGACTCTACGCATGTAACTAGTCCACCCGCTTATTACACGGAGTCACCAGAGCATGTGGAGACATATTATGATAGTCCACCAATGGAACCTAGTTGGGAGCCAGACTATACTAATGTGATGTACACAAACCCAAACCCACGACCCCAATTGAGACAACAGAGACCACAGGGCCCTAGAGGACCATGCTTTAGGTGCCAAGGAGATCACTTCATAAAGGATTGTCCACATCCCCCAATAGCAAGGCAATCATAGTACTATAGCATCCAAGGCTTTTGTGCCGATTGTGGTAAAGAGCACATAATCAAAGATTGTCCTAAGAACCCAGTTAACGCTTCGAATGTGACACCGATCAACGTGATAGGTATTGTAAACAACGCAGATGGATCCAACCCTACATACGTGCCTATCCAAGCTATAACAAGAGCCCAGGCGCTCTTACAAAACCAACAGCTTAATCAAGAGAAAGTAGCAGGAACTAGTGAAGTTGCAGAATCTAGCAGTAAAAAGACAAAATCTTGGAAAGATTCTAGGGAAAGAATCAAGAGAAAATGGAGTAAAAAGATAAGTGAGTTGGAAGGAAGTTTAAGGGAATCTAGAGCCAAAATACAAGAATTGGCTTCACAAGAATTAAATCAAGAAAACCCAGCTCAGAAATCAGGATCGGTTTTAGCGGAACCCATACCAGAAAATCTAGACATGATGTTTCGTGCATATCAGGCTAGAATAAAAGAGGGACCTCAAGTAACGGAGATGAGTAAAAACTACCCTCGAGCTGATCTAGAAATTGAGAGAACTAAACTTTGCATGAAGATGGTAGAACTAGCACAAGCTTTGTTCGAAGCCTCTAGATATCTTAATTGGAATAACATGGCAAAACTGGAATTACACTTTCAAGGACTAATGGAGAGGCTAGAACACTTGATAGAAAGCAAAGAGAAAAATGATCAGTCTAGGAACCCTATTGTCCCAGAGACACAGGAAAGGATTGCACCATCCCTGTCTCAAGTACCCAATACAGAAAGTCAAGATAACCTACCTTCCCTACATAGGTACTCACATGAATTTTTGAGAGAAATACAAGAAGAGAAATGGAGAAAAGAACAAGGAACTCATCCTCCTATTCAATAAATAGACGATTTGCAGGAACAATTTCCCCAAGACATCCCCTCTATATATGATGAGGTAGAGGTGGAACAACTGAGTGAACCCACAGGATTTGAATCTAATTCTTTACAAGAATTACCTCAGTTCACAGGACCTTGGGAAGCAAAGTCTATTAGTATGAGAGCACCCACGATAATAGTGAGGAATGAAGAATCAGTGATCCCTAGGAACACGGAAATGATCAAGAATACCAAAGTACAATGTAATCTCACTTTGGAGGAATTGTTAAAGGTAAAACCAGAATTGTGGAAGCATGTAGCAAATCAATTCCCCGAGCTTGCTACCACACCCTCTCAAATAGGATCACATAAGAAGGTACCAGAGATACCCGTGGAAAAGATTGGAGACGTAAGCGAAGGAGAGGAAGGTAACACATATCTTCCAATAACCCATCAGGGCTACACCACGAAAGCCATCTTAGATTCAGGAGCCAGAGTAGCCATCGCTACCACCGCTTTGTGGAAACGTTGGGGTAAGCCAGCACTCAGACCCACCAGGATGAAACTACAAATGGCTGATGGACACATAGAAAAACCATTAGGCTTACTAGAAGGCATATCTCTCACCACTTGTGGTGTAGAATTTGAGCATACATTCGCCATTTGTGACTTTGCGAAAAATCGTGCGTATGAGATGATATTGGGACGACCATTCATGCGTCAGTTGCAAATTGTACAAGATTGGGGAACTAATTCTTTGTACTTGCAACATTTAGGAGTGACTACTAAAGTCAATCTTAAAGACTATTCACACAGAGATGTACCCCCAATACAATGGAATACCATCCATAAAACACCAGTAGAGACGGAATCCGTGCACTCATTAGAATCAGATCCTTCTTGGTTGCATGAGGATACCCATTTATGGATGTGTAAAGTAGCCAAACAAGAGGAAGAGCGATTAGAAGCAAGGACCTTAGGTGCGGAACAACATCCACGAACCCTTCAAGATCCGGCCTATGCACCTGTAGTATTCCCAGACGAAGAGTTTGAACCCCATGGTTGGGCAGAAATACTAGCAACCATGGATGTAGCCATCAATGAAGAACAATGGACACCCCACTGTGACGAGGATGGCTATGACATTTCAGTTTTCACGATAGAGCCAATCATGTGCGATGCAGTTTTAGAAGAATGTGAAGCTAGCACTGATGCATTTGAGGACGCAAGCGATTTTGATCTAGAATCAATTCTCATGGACCCACCCTTTGCATCAGAGGAAGAATATTTCTACGAAGTAGAGACTCACACTCAGAGACACGAGGAAATTACGAACGAGGTAAGGTTAGCCACAGAAGTGACTACTAAGAGTGAAGGCAAGAAAAGGAAGAAGAAAGAAACCATGACAGAAAAAGAAGAATCTTTGTTTGAAGTACCCAAGAATTTCAAGAAATACGAAAGTGATGATAGAAGGATCATGGTACGAATGCCCAATAGAAAGGCGAATGACGGACAAGTATATGATAACCGAGAGAAAACCAAGAAAGTAATAGTTGCCATAGAAGGAGAAGAAGAAAAATGTACATACATAGGGCATGATTTGACGACTGAAGAAGAAGAAGAGTTAGTTGCCCTATTGCGCGAATATAGAGATGTTTTTGCTTGGAGTTACAAAGATTTGAAGGGAGTAGACCCAGATATATGTTCTCATAGAATCCCTATGACTCCAGATGCAAAACCGACAAAACAGAAACCGTACACGTATAATGATAACTACGCTGCGAAGATTAAAGAGGAGATAGATCGCTTGATAGAAGCAGGATTCATTTACGAAATTGAGCATACCGAATGGGTATCCCCCATTGTGGTTGTGCCCAAGAAGAATGGAAAATTGCGTGTGTGTATTAACCTTAAAAAAGTTAATGCCGCCACGATTAGAGATAGTTATCCTCTTCCTATCACGGAACACCTATTGGAAAGAGTTGCGGGCAAGGAAGTTTACAGCTTTCTTGATGGATTCTCAGGCTATAATCAAGTAGCCATTGCTCCAGAAGACCAACACAAGACGGCTTTTGCCACTGAATGGGGCATATTTGCATTTCGTGTAATGCCATTTGGCTTAACAAATGCACCCGCTACTTTCCAGCGACTCATGTGTCATGTCTTTAAGGAATTCTTACGCAAGAGCTTGGAAGTTTATGTCGATGACTTATGTGCTCATTCAAATGCAAGACAGACACATATCCCAGAGTTAAGACAAATATTTGACAAATGTCGAGAATATCAGGTCTGTTTGAACCCAGAAAAATGCGTTTTCATGGTCAGACAAGCCAAAATTCTAGGACACATTGTGTCAAAAAATGGAATCTCTACGGATGAAGAAAAGGTGAAGGTAATTGCAGAATTACCTAGACCAACTAATGTGAAAGAGGTACAGGCATTTATGGGCCATTGCGGTTATTATAGGAGATTCATACACATGTATGCAATCATAGCCAAGCCTTTGTACTCTCTTTTAACCAATTTTGAGTGGACAGGTGAATGTGAAAATTCATTCAATGAACTTAAACGACGCTTGTGCTCAGCACCTATATTGACAACCCCAGATTGGAGTAAGCCATTCCATGTACATGTGGATGCATCCAATTACGCCATAGGATGTGTGTTAACACAACCCACGAATGAAGGTAACATAGATCTCCCCATAGCTTACGCGAGCAGACAATTGAACGCAGCAGAAAGAAATTACACCACGACAGAACGAGAAGGATTAGGAATGATCTACGCTGTAAAGAAGTTTAGGCACTACTTGTTGGCCAACAAATTCAAGTTCTTTACAGATCATCAAGCCCTATTATATTTAGTCAACAAACCATGTAACACAGGACGATTAATACGCTGGTTTCTATTACTCATGGAGTATGATTTTGAAGTAGTAGTCAGGAAAGGAAAGACACATCTTATAGCTGACCACCTTTCAAGATTAACCTCAGGAGAAGCTCCTCAAGGAGTAGCGGATGAATTACCAGATGCATACTTGTTTAACCTTGAGATAGCACCAGAATGGGCTAAGCCTATAGTCCCTATTCTGACATACGGACCCAAGAATCCTAGGATAGAGATCAAAGAAGGAGAGATTACCAAGTCTCAGAAGTACCAAATAATGGCAGGAAGCATATATAAACAGGATGATCAAAAGATTCTTGCTTGTTGTGTAGATGAATCAGAACATGCGAATTGGTTGCAATTAGCACACATAGGTGCACTAAAGCAACACCATTCAAAACATCTAACATTACAGACTCTGCATAGATTAGGAGTATATTGGCCTACGATGGAAGCAGATGTCTACAAGTTGTGTAAGGAATGCCATGTTTGTTGTGAAAGACCACCAGTAGAGCATGCTACATTATATCATGTGTCTCTCACACCAGACTGGAGTGAACCTTTAGTGACATACTTGAGGACGAACACATTCCCTCAAGGAATGACCTTAGCTCGACAACGTAGTCTAGAGCAGGAAGCTCAAGACTATTCACTTATTGGCGATAATTTATACAAAAGAGGACGAGATGGATATCTAAGACAATGTGTTCATGAAAGCGATTATCTGAGCATACTAGAGACTGCACACCAAGGTGTTGCAGGAGGTCATTTTGGACCAGATAGGATAATCAAAGCCATCCTCTTTGCAGGATTATGGTGGCCCACTCTTCACATGGATGCTCATACCTATGTAAGGAGATGTGATGTGTGCCAAAGAACTCAGTTTCCTACTCGCAGAGATGAAATGCCATTGAAACCCATGATGGGCGGACGTGCATTTTCTAAGTGGGGTATAGACTTCGTAGGACCCATCAACCCCCCTGCAAAAGGTACACATGCGGAATACATTATTGTTGCCACAGATTATCTTAGGAAATGGGTAGAGGCAAAAGCCACAAAAAAGAATGATGCACACACAACTGCAAAATTCTTATTTGAAAATGTCTTTACAAGATATGGATTGCCTATAGAGTTAGTGAGCGATCGAGGCACTCACTTCCTAAACCAAGTCATTGAATATTTGTTACAGGATTTTATGGTGATTCACAAGAAATCTGCACCATATCATCCTCAGGCCAATGGTCAGGCTGAAAGCACTAACAAGATACTTTGTAACGTACTGACGAAACTCGTGAACAACAAACGTTCAGATTGGGACAAACAGTTACACCACGCTGTTTGGGCATATCGAGTGGCCTACAAGACCGTACTCAATGCAACTCCCTTTCAGATGGTTTTTGGTCAGAATGCAGTGCTTCCTTTGGACTTCTTGATACCGACCCTTAAGGTTGCACAAGAACATCAGTGGACCGGCCATGAATTATCAGCAAGAATAATGGACTTGGAACGATTAGGAGAAACCAGGCTGAAAGCAGCAGCAGGAATATACGCAGCGAAGAAGCGATAGAAAGCATATTTTGATGCACATGTGAAAGATAAAGGCCTAAAAGAAGGAGATTTAGTTCTAGTATATACGCTGAAACAGCACGCACGGAAGTTAGAAAAACGAGGTTATGGACCTATGATCATTAACAGACTTTCGACTAGTGGAGCAGTACAGTTAGCCACCTTAGAAGGAGACATAATGCCTAATTACATTAGTGGCTGTAGAGTCAAGCTATATCAGGAACCTCTTACTGAGGATATGCTTAGACGACTCACGTTGGCAAAGAAGCGTAAGGAGGAAGAAAATAGAATACGAGCGGAAGCGCAGGCAGAAGCCATAGAACGCATTAAGCGCATGAAGCTAAGAAGACAAGGACTAGGGAGAGAACATTATAACCACCTGGAAACATCACCCAGATATCCCATGGCCATGTGTCAAGTAAAGTCAACCACTCATCCTAGCATAGTGGACAGGAGACCATTCATTAGAGTTAGGCTAGAGCACGGCAACCCTTGCCAAGAACTCAGGGCTTTAATTGACTCAGGTGCTGCGACTAGTGCGATTAGATGGTCCCACTATAAGGATTCAGGAATAGAAATGCGGCCAATTGAGGCATACCTCATAGGCCTAGGAGGCATGGAAACCCCTTGCATGGGTGAGGTGGACCTTCCTATCCTCATTAAGGATTTGACCATGACAGCAAAGCTACTAGTGTGCCATGATGACGACCTGATAGAACCCCTAATCCTTGGCCAAGATTGGCTATACGATCACTCAGTGGACCTAAATCTTAGACAAGGCTCCTTACAGATTGGAACCTTCGAGCAGAAGCGAGTGGTACCGCTTGACTTCCCTAACGGCATTCCGCTTGACGGTTGTGACCCTAGACCCTATGAAATGCATGCGACGGAAGACCGGAAGATCTTTAAGCAGACCAGTCACGTTACGTCTACACCAACCCACTCGGGCTTGGCTATGGACAATTGTCAATCAGAAGGACTACAGGAGATCTTCCCTGGGACTTCCTGCAAACTAGAAGAGACAGTTACCCAACTGCAAGGGCAGATGGACACAATCAGTGGTCAGGTGGGTTGCATCAGCGGCCAAATGAGCACGACACCCTGCGGTGCTCATCCTTCCAAACTTGTTGCGGACTGGCCTAGATTAAAGTTAAAGAACGCATCACTTCCTAATGGGCAGGTCACGCAAGTGTTGGATCTCCCTTCTTTTCCAAAGCAGAGCGTCCATCCGACCTCTCTACCTCAACCACGACAGAGTCAACCACGACGAAGGAACCCAGACCGACGGCAGTATCAGAAGACACAACAAGGAAAGCAGTCTAGACCACCCAAGGGAAGCGGCACCAGACAAATATGGGTGCCAAAAGGACAAAAAGCACCGAAGAACTCCAACCAAGAAGAGATCGACAAGAAAAAGGCACGGCAGAAACAGAATCAGTATCCACCATCCCCTCGACCTCCTTCTACAGGTTCGAGCATTCGACAAATTTGGATCGCCAAGAAATACCTTACCCATAGACCCACACCCATGCAGATTTGGGTACCCAAACCATGTATCATAGCTCAACCCTTAAGCCATGTAATACATACCCCTCACAAATCTTTCCATCCCTCAACACCACCACACCCGATACTACCTTTGACCCCTCAGCAGAAACCCACCACCCACTCAAGGACTCTTAGGAAATGGATACCAAAGCGTGTCCAACCGTCTTCCCCTAACCCATTGTCTAACTACTCCCCGACTAACATACAACCTTGTAATAAATCACTAACCTTTAAACCTTGTATAAATTCACCCACCATCATAACACATCACTCATAATCTCATCTCATCAAGGAACGTATGCATCATCTGAAACGTGTAGGTGTCTAGAAGACCTGCACTAGTGCTGCAAGAAGCATTGCACCCATCACATCACAGCACTTGGCTACACGGGTTACGCATCAGTTATGGAAAGGGATTGCGGTCTCACTTTAATGGGATCATAATTAATTTCCATACTAATGTGTTAATCTTTTGTAGCAGATCTTTCTCATTAGCGCACCAGTCATCATGCAAACTGACGCAGGACCATCAGAAGCAGGCCCCAGTGTAGCTGCAGTGCCCCTCAATGTTTTACGAGCAGAATCCCACCCGACTGCTCCACCACCAGAATTCCAAGGATTTCCAGGGCCCATGCCGATCGACAACCCACCTATGGGCTACACAGAAAAGATACACCGTAACTCTCACTGGTTTCAGGGACTTGCAGGACCCTTAGCGGACGCGGATTTTATATTTGAATCTAATTTGACGTTTGATGACCGCACTTGGGGAAAATACCAATTCTTCTCCAGAGAGTTCGAAGCCCTACAAAACACCCAGGATTTAACTCACGTTTGGGCTAGAGCAGGCTTCACGGAGTATTTCAGTGATCCTCTGCCCAAACCTGACTTTTACAGGTGTTATTATTTAATCACTACTTTGCTGGCCTCAGAGAATAAGGATATCCCAGGAACTTTTATTTTGCCGTCTTTAGTGGATGATCCACCTTACAAAAGGTTTTATCTTTCGAAGGATTTAATCAGGGCTGCCATCAAGATTCATGGCACCCACACACCCACAGATCGAGAAAGATTAATTCCAGACCCTATGAAACGTGGGGATGTCACTAAGTGGGAGGAGATCTCAGCAATTACACCTGAGCTGTCAAAGCCGCTACGGATATGCATGCAACACTTTGCATTCCCCGCTCAGGACAGATTCACCATGCCCCATAAAAGAATATGGTTTGGATTGTATTTGGCATGTACCGGACCTCAGACTGTTGATCTGGCGAGCTGGATCATTGATCAAATGTATTTGGCACAACACAGATGGGAACGCAAGAAAGTGCTTAATGGATGTTGTGCGCTGACAAGAATTGTTTATATGTGCTTGGCTTATGACTTGCCAATTGAACGTGCATTAACAGGAGAAGAGCTGAAAGCATTCAAGGGAACTACGAAGAAAGCCAGGAAGCCCAGCAGAACACGGGCAGGTAAGCGCATGAGAGGCACCATTCCTTGCCTTCAAGTGCTAGAGTCACCATCACCACAACCCTCTCCAGAGCGATCACCAACAGAAGCCGCTCCCACAGTACAACCTATTCGCATAAGGTTGTCTAGACCAGTGGTCACGGAGGGCACTACTAGTGTCGCTGCACCTCAGGCAGCTGCAACCACAGAACCCACCACCACTTCAGCAGAAGCTCCCACCACTATTGGTGCGGAAGCCTTTTCTTTCCCAATACCACACATGGAGGCAGAACCAATAAACACAACATTCGATTTTGAGATGCCGGATGCATTCTCAAATGAATTCCAGTTCTCAGAGGCACGGATGTTCTCCCAAGAATATGAACGCCCCAGTTACCCTACCACACCGTGGGATCTGCCACAGGGACAAGTTGTGTCTAGCTCCGATGATGAACGAACAGCCACAGATGACGAAGAAGGTGACGATGAAGCCAGCCAGGGCACGCATGATTCCCTAGAACAAGGACAGACAGACGGCCAAGGCCAACAAACTGATGCACACGGTGACACCAGCACGCACGAAGAGGAGACTTTCGAAGCAGCAGCTTACACGCTGGCAATCAAGAAATTATATCGTACGATGGAGAAAGTCTGGGCACGGAAGAAATTGACTGAAGTAGAGAGCCAGGCCCTAATCGAACAAGAACTAGTCTCCGAAGGGTTTGAAGAAGTCTACATCAGAGGGTTCAGAGAACTGGTCCAATCCATCGGCCCGGTCGAAGCACTGAGGTATTTACAAAGGAAGCCACTCCCCCAATACGACCCTCGTAGAGTTCGACTGCTATCGAAGCCCGGTGAATATATTCGAGTTCCGGTAGGTGCTCAATCATCCCACCAGGCACAAGATGCACGCCTACGGCCGGAAAGATCCTTCACCGAAGAAGCCATCCTAGTCGACTCCCCTCCACGTACTACCGTTGTACATACTACCACTATCCTTGAAATAACATCCACACCTTCTACTCCTCTCTCACCTCATGTTTCACCAACCCATCTTGTATCCCCAACACGCCCACCTGCTCCTCCCATATCCACACCAGTCCATGGCAACATAGCCACACCCTTTGCCCTGCCCATTCATGCCACCATGCCCACACCCAACCCTCCGCGTCTACATGTTAACCCCTTCACCCCTTCATCCTTCCCAGCTTTTCCCCCACCTTTAAGACCCCCTTTCACCTTTCTAACCCCACTAACCTTCTCACCAGTTTCACCTCCCCAACCCACCATAACCCCTATATCCCCTTTTCACCAAGCTACTCCAGCCATCCCCCTTGTAAATTACTCTACATTTGTAAATCCCGTCTTCACACCTACACAACCACCCACTTACACACCGCTTTTCACAGTCACCGCACTTGACACGTCCAATGACATGGACATCTCACCACCCACCGCACCAGCACCCACTCCACTCACAGCACCATCATATTTAGGTACGTCACAATTTTCCACGATCACCACTGCATCCACCTTCCCAACCCCATTCCCCATTCCCCATTCCCGTTGCATCTACTTCCACTGCATCCTCACTTAACACTTCATTACTATTATCGCCCACCATAGACACTGCACTTCAACAAATGTTCACATGCATGACACAAGTACGAGATGAGTTTGCATCTCTTGGCATCAACTATCAACAGCTGCAGAGGACGACAAATGAATTACAGGCGCAGCTCAATTCATTATCAATCGAGAATGCCTCATTAAATACGCGACACCAAGAACTAAGAGAGGCATATCATAAGCTAGAGCTAGAAAGTGAAGAGAAGACAAAAGAAGCCACTGCTGATCTGGACAACCTGCTTCGAGCCCAAACAATTAGGAATGCGACGCTGACCAGAAATATGGGCCTACTCAGGAGGCACCTAGCCGCAGCCCAGGAGGAGAACGTGAGACTCCAAGCGCAGAATAGAGAAAATTTGGAAGCGGCACTGGACCATCCTGAACAACCATTAAGTCCGAGCAGATTCAAGGCAATCCCATCTGAATCGATGCGGATGTTGCTAGATGACCATGTTAGACTGCTAGAAGACTATGATCGAATGAACGAAGAACATCAGAAGTTAAAAGAAGATCACAAGTTACTACAGCTCAGAGAACCGGCTCCACAACAACTACCAGTGGCAGCGGAAGTACCAGAACCTGTGGACCCCTCTCCTGAACTCATAGAGGAACTAAACGCATTACGGGCCCAGGTAACCACTCTCCAATCACGCATAGATGTATACGAAGCACCACCACGGCCTGATTCCCCACCGGAGATCCCAGCTGACGACGAAAACATAACCATTCCGGTGGAGGAAACGTTTGAAGAAGCATACGAGCCAATACCCATCCCAGGCGGACAAGTCGCGGCCGAAGGCCAGATGACCTATGAACTTCCGACCCCCGCATGGATGAAGACTGTGGAGGAGATTGGAACAACGCACTCAGCTAGAGTCGGGGCCCAGCTACATGCTATGGCCATGATCGAAGAACGAATTTTGCAATCTCCCTACTTTGCTCAATTGGCCCCACGTAGGTACATATCCGGGCATGAGCTTCAATACAAACCTTACTTCATGCTAATGGCCGAATACCAACTGGCCATAGAAAAGCGAACTGGCAAGAAGCCATCACATGCAACCCAATTCGAGCCTGAAGACTTGCCACTGGATGCGCAACAAGGCACTATTTATCAACCAGATTGGCGTACACGTCTTTTACAGGAGTACCTAGAAATGATGAGCACATGGGTGAAAGCGCCCTTACACTTAAAGTATAATCCTTGCTGGGGACCAGTACCACGACGCCGCTCCTGGACTGCATTCGCTATCAAAGTACAAAATAATAGGCAGTGTCAGGATTGGCTGAATTACCCCTACTTCAAGCCGCCCACCGAGTTGCCCACTGTTGGTTATATGATGGCTACCATCCGTCACTGGCTCCCTCGCCTGAAGCATATGGATGATATCGCAGCGCATATGACTGTCAAAATTTTTGACATGATGCAAATGATATTTAAAGTCTTCCGACGCGTCAAGGCACCGCATGTAAACACCCCGGGATTTGAGCATGGTAACTTTGATCTAGTATATGACATGAGCACAACGCCATCGCTCCGGGTGTGTTATGCCTGGCACTGTAGGATAAAATACCTCCCGGCATGCTACAAACAAACCTTTGAAGAGATGTTCACCATCGGGTTTTGGGAATACCATTCCGAGGTATTCATCAGCAGGCCCACACATTTATTGCAACTTTTTGCCTGTGAACGAATGGTTTATTCCACGCATTATCAACTCCCGCCACCCGACGAACCGCAACCGATCGACTTGGAGAAGCTCGAGGCTGATCTGGCCCGAGGCATTCGAGTATCTGAGCACACCCTCGCTCACGACCTCCTACAAAACTACATCCGGCAGACCGCACAACAAGGTTCTCTCGAGGACGACAGAAGCGAGAGGGAGGGGGGTGTTGGAAGCAGTCAGAGGCACAGTCAGAGGCACAGACGACATGGAAGCATGTAAAGACGGAGCAGGGAGCCAGTCGGATCATTTTTTCAAACAAATATGTTTCTTATTATTTCTTCAAACATCCAACAGTGATTTTCATCACTCTTGTAACATATGTAATATAGACAAAACCCCATTTTGTAATCCATAGCTCCATTTTGTGCAAGCCGAGGATTCCTCGAGCTTGAGGAGCTTAGGTAGAATGCGCGTACCAATTTTCGTTATTTTTAGACATCGTTTACCCTTCCAAATAGCCTCTAGGACCTATTTTTTAACTAGGCCGGTCACTAGATGTGAAATCGGTCAAAACTAGTCTAGAAACTATAAAAAGAGCTAGAGAGCTCATTTTGAAGGCTGGTTCATGTTGGCTAGTGTGAGCTTAGAGCTAGATTGAGCTTGTAATAGTGTTCTTGAGTAATAGAGCTAATTTCCCACCTTCCATTGTGTCTTGCTTGTCTCTTCATTGTGTGTGTGTATGTGTGTGTGCATCTTTGTGCTTCTCACCTTCACTCTCACATCATCTCACATTCACGATCTTCATATCACTCCTACCTCTCCCACGGATTGACATTAAGGAGGTGAAGCTTCTTAACGTGGTTCTCACCATTGTGCTAGAGCAACAGGTAGGTTCCTGACTTTGAGCTTGGATGAGGTCTAGAGTAGACCATAGGTGGATAGTTAGGAAGGTTACTTCTAAGCGATTAGATTTGGGATTGATACTATGTCAGAATCCACCTAAATGAAGGGCTAGAAACAAAAATAGCTCTCCTATCTTGGAGAAATGTCTATTTGATGGTGGCCATAAGAACTTGACTCAATCCTAAGTGTGCATTAAGGAAGATCAAGGGTTATAAACAATGTGTAGTTGATCCTATCACCATTGGATTTGGATAGATTTAATCCATCGTAAAGATTGTTTTGGGCATGGATCAAGCTACCACGACCCTAGAACATGGGTAGGCCAACTTAGGCTTGGAGGACCTTATAATGATGGTCCCCTCCCCATGTAGAATCATAATTTGTAGCGTTTGGAGCCATTGGGGTATCTATCTTAGTACCCATTGTGTTGGCCTATAGCCCTTCACCTAGCTTCTATCTAGATCACCATCTAAGCCACATATAGTGAGTGCATGGGTGGATAACCATCTATATCTTGTGTAGTGTTTGAGTTATGTTGTATTAGATTTTGGAGTTTGAGTTGAATTCATATTCTACTCATCTTGAGTCCACTTTCCATTATAGCCACATCTCTTGTGTTGTTCCCATGGGTAAAAATATCTCTCTTTCTCTCTACCCTTGATCATATATATATATATATATATATGTGTGACCCCTAAATGCTATTAGAGTTGCACTATTAGCCCATGACTCTTTATTCATTCATTTGAATTTTCTTACATGGTATCATAACTTGGGAGGATATAGAAGATTGCAGAGATCATGGAGGCCAAGGAATGAACTCTACCATTTATGAGAGGTAAATGCTTCAACTCTAGAGTTTGTGATAGGTAAGTGCTTCAACATTCAAGTTTGTGAGAGGTAAATGCATCAACTTCAGAGTTTGTGAGAGGTAAATCCTTCAACATTGGAGCTCTTGGGAGGCAAACTCTTCAATGCTATAGCTTGTGGGAGGCAAAGGCTTCGATTCTCAAGAGATTAAGTCTTGAAAGCTAGATTTCATGGGAGGTAAAGGCTTAAAGTTTCAATTTCATGGGAAACAAATGGTTTAATGCTATGGAGGTGTTAACATCTAGAAGCAGAAGTGGAGTTGGTGCAATGGATTTGGAAGTGCAAACACTATAGGTTCATCCACCAACCTTCAGGGAAGGCAAGTTAGATAGTAAGAATTATTTTCTTTGGAAGTTCAAGTTTATAGCTACCTTAGATTCTTATGATCTTTCCGTGGTGGTGATGGGAAGTGAGCAAGATCCATTGGATCCGAGTATGGTGATTCTCCTAGATGCAAAGCTTTGACAAGCTTGGAAGATAACGAATGCAAATGCACTATATTATATAGTGAAATATTGTGTGGACCCTTTTCTTCCTCTTATTTAGCATACGTCTATGGCAAGTGAGGCATGGAGTAAAAAACCAAACATGCATTCAAAATTTAGAAAATCAATTGGACACAAAGAAGTTTGTAGAAGGAGAGAAGGCTAAGGAATCCATTACTCAAATCAAGAAGCCATGTGATGGAATGAGTTTTGGAGGGATTCAAAAGACTTGTAATGGGCTAGCTCAAAGGGGTCTCCGAAATTCTCCACCAAAGTATGATGGAACACTAACTACTCTCAACATTTTAACAGCCACGTAAAAATTAGCATAGGAGATGCTACATTCTTCAACAATGCATCAAAAAAAGATGGTTCTTCAACCAAAGGTGAAAGTCAAAAGAAGAGGAGGAGTAGTAAGAAGAAGTTTCAAGGACAATGCTTCCATTTCAAAAAGAATGGACATGCAATTCGAGATTGTCATGTCAAGCGGATAGATGAAGAGTGTAAGGAGGAGACAATAGATGCAACTAATGCGAAGGTGGTATGCTCCACAACACAAGAAGAATCAAGTGTGGATTGATGGGTACTATACAATGATGCATCTCTTCACATGACCAATGAGATAGGTCAATCTAGTTTTATGCATCTTCAACAAGAATGCATCATGGTGAAAGGGAGAGTATTGATGGAGATGCAAAAGCAAGGTATTGTTCTTCATCACTCACCTATAGTTTAGAACGTTGTAGAGCTTGTAAGATGGGCAAGAAACAAAGAGAGAAATTCCCATAATAAAGCAAGAGTCGGTCAAGGGCTCCTCTAGTGTTGTTATATGTTTATTTGTGTGGTAAAATGTCTATACATGCCTTGGGAGGATATACCTACCTCTCCATCATCAATGACTATAGCAAGAAGATGTGGATGTACTTTCTTCATGATAAGCATCAAGCTTTTGGTAAAATTAAAGAAAAAGTAGAACTTGTTGAGAATGAACCAGAGAAAAGTGTAAAGAAACTTGGAATAGTGGGTGGTGGTGGGCTCCATGTAGAGGAGTGGAAGGCTTTTGCAAGGTCAAAGGGATGAAGTGTCAATTAGCGATACCTCACACATCACATCAAGATGGCATTATGGAATGCAAGAGTCACACCATTGTTGAGATAGAAATGTGTATGAGGGAAGGCATGGGCTTTCCTAATCAAATCACAAAAAGCCATCATGAAGCTTACATTGGTAAGAATCCGTCTATCTCACGATTTGGAATTTCTAAGAGTGGAATGCATCATGGTGAAAGGGAGAGTATTGATGGAGATGCAAAAGCAAGGTATTGTTCTTCATCACTCACCTATAGTTTAGAACCTTGTAGAGCTTGTAAGATGGGCAAGAAACAAAGAGAGAAATTCCCATAATAAAGCAAGAGTCGGTCAAGGGCTCCTCTAGTGTTGTTATATGTTTATTTGGGTGGTAAAATGTCTATACACGCCTTGGGAGGATATACCTACCTCTCCATCATCAATGACTATAGCAAGAAGATGTGGATGTACTTTCTTCATGATAAGCATCAAGCTTTTGGTAAAATTAAAGAAAAAGTAGAACTTGTTGAGAATGAACTAGAGAAAAGTGTAAAGAAGCTTGGAATAGTGGGTGGTGGTGGGCTCCATGTAGAGGAGTGGAAGGCTTTTGCAAGGTCAAAGGGATGAAGTGTCAATCAGCGATACCTCACACATCACATCAAGATGGCATTATGGAACGCAATAGTCACACCATTGTTGAGATAGAAATGTGTATGAGGGAAGGCATGGGCTTTCCTAATCAAATCACAAAAAGCCATCATGAAGCTTACATTGGTAAGAATCCGTCTATCTCACGATTTGGAATTTTCGAGAGTGTATGCTATAGTATTGTCCCATGTCAAACAAGGAACAAGTTTGAACCAAAAAGAAAGAGGTGCATCTTCTTAGATCATTGTGGAAAGAAAAGAGCTTTCATATTATATGGCCACGAGGCAAAGAAGATCAAAGGGAGTCACGATGTGGTATCTATGAAGCAGCCACATGTAGTGGAGGAAAATAAAGAATTTTCCACTTTATCATCAAGTGAAGGAGTAATTCACTATGTAGCTAGCCCAAGAGTCGCCGCTACCTATGAACAGGAGGAAGACAAGAACTTGGAGAATCTTGTAGGAGGTAGAAAAGTGAGTTCCGAAGTGACAAAATTTGGTCCAACCAACCAGCATAGGACCAGCCCTTGAGCTTATTGAGACTCAAATGGATCTTATAGGCATGTGATTAGTGCAATAAAATCCACTATGTTCTTTGGAGCATCAAGGAGAAAGGGTCGATACAAAACAAATGGGTTTGCGCATTGACTAGCTCGAATGGAGAGATGAGTGTGAGAATTCATTCAATGAACTTAAAAGATGCTTGTGCACAACACCTATATTAACAACCCCAGATTGGAGTAAGCCATTCCATGTACATGTGGATGCATCCAACTACGCCATAGGATGTGTGTTAGCACAACCCACGAATGAAGGTAATATAGATCTCCCTATAGCATACGCGAGCAGAGAGTTGAATGCAATAGAAAGAAATTACACCACTACGGAACGAGAAGGATTAGGAATGATCTATGCAGTCAAGAAATTCAGACACTATTTGTTGGCGAATAAGTTCAAGTTCTTCACGGATCATCAAGCGCTATTGTACTTAGTCAATAAACCATGTAACACAGGACGACTGATACGTTGGTTTCTATTGCTCATGGAGTATGATTTTGAAGTAGTAGTCAGGAAGGGAAAGACACATCTTAGAGTTGACCACCTCTCAAGATTAACCACAGGAGAAGCTCCTCCAGGAATAGCGGATGAATTACCGGATGCATATTTGTTTAACCTTGAGATAGTACCAGAATGGGCTAAGCCTATAGTCCCTATTCTCACATATGGACCCAAGAATCCTAGGATAAGGATCAAGGAAGGAGAGATTACCATGTCACAAAGATATCAAATAATAGCAGGAAGTATATATAAACAGGATAATCAAAAGATTCTTGCTTGTTCTATAGATGAATCAGAACATGCGAATTGGTTGCAATTAGCACATGTAGGTGCATTAAAGCAACATCATTCAAAACATCGTACATTGTAGACTCTGCATAGACTAGGAGTATATTGGCCTTCCATGGAAGCAGATGTCTACAAGTTGTGTAAAGAATGCCCTGTCTGTTGTGAAAGACCACCAGTAGAACAAGCCACATTATATCACGTGTCTCTCACACCAGAATGGAGTGAACCCTTAGTAACATACTTGAGGACGAAAACATTCCCTCAAGGAATGACCTTAGTGCGACAACAAAGTCTAGAGCAGGAAGCTCAAGACTATTCACTTATTGGCAACAATCTATACAAACGAGGACGAGATGGATACTTACCACAATGTGTTCATGAAAGAGATTACTTGAGCGTACTAGAGACTGCACACCAAGGTGTTGCAGGAGGTCATTTTGGCCCCGATAGGATAATCACAGCCATCCTCTTTGCAGGATTATGGTGGCCCGCTCTTCACATGGATGCACATACCTATGTCAAGAGATGTGACGTGTGCCAATGAACTCAATTTCCTACTCGCAAAGATGAAGTGCCATTAAAACCCATGATGGGAGGATGTGCATTTTCTAAGTGGGGTATAGACTTTGTAGGACCCATTAGCCCCCCTGCAAAAGGTACACATGCCGAATACATCATAGTTGCCACGGATTATCTTACCAAATGGGTAGAGGCAAAGGCCACAAAAAAGAATGATGCACACACGACTACAAAATTCTTATTTGAAAATGACTTTACAAGATATGGATTGCCTATAGAGTTAGTGAGCGATCGAGGAACTCACTTTCTAAATCAGGTCATTGAATATTTGTTACAGGATTTTATGGTGGTTCACAAGAAATCCGCACCATATCATCGTTAGGCCAATGGTCAAGCTGAAAGCACTAACAAGATCCTTTGTAATGTACTGACAAAACTTGTGAACAACAAACGTTCAGATTGGGACAAACAGTTACATCACGTTGTTTGGGCATATCGAGTGGCCTACAAGACTGTACTCAATGCAACTCCCTTTCAGATGGTTTTTTGTCAGAATGTTGTGCTTCCTTTGGACTTCTTGATATCAACCCTTAAGGTTGCACAAGAACATCAGTGGACCGGCCATGAATTATCAGCAAGAATAATAGACTTGGAACGATTAGGAGAAACCAAGCTAAAAGCAGCAGCAAGAATATATGCAACGAAGAGGCGACAGAAATCCTATTTCGATGCACATGTGAAAGATAAAAGATATGGACCTATGATCATTAACAGAATCTCGACAAGTGGAGCAGTACAATTAGCCACCTTAGAAGGAGACATAATGCATAATTACATTAGTGGTTGTAGAGTCAAGTTATATTAGGAAACTCTTACTGAGGATATGCTTAGAAGACTCACGTTGCCAAAGAAGCGTAAGGAGGAAGAGAATAGAATACAAGCTGAAGCTCAGGCAGAAGCTATAGAATGCATTAAGCACATGAAGTTAAGAAGACAAGGACTAGGGAGAGAACATTATAACCATCTGGAAACAACACCCACATACCCCATGGCCATGTGTCAAGTAAAGTCAACCTCTCATCCTAGCATAGTGGATAGGAGACCATTCATTACAGTCAAGCTAGAGCACAGCAACCCCTTCCATGAGCTCAGGGCTTTAATTGACTCAGGTGCTGCGACTAGTGCGATTAGATGGTCCCACTATAAGGAATCAGGAATAGAAATGCGGCCACTTGAGGCATACCTCATAGGGCTAGGAGGCATGGAAACCCCTTGCATAGGTGAGGTGGACCTTCCTATCCTCATACACGATGTGACCATGATAGCGAAGCTACTAGTGTGCCATGACGAGGACCTGATAGAACCCCTAATCCTTGGCCAAGATTGGCTATACGATCACTTAGTGGACCTAAAACTTAGACAAGGCTCCTTGTAGATTGGAACCTTAGATCAGCAGCGAGTGATACCGCTTGACTTCCCTAACCGCAATCCACCTGAGGAATGTAACCCTAGACCATATGAAACGCATGCGAAGGAGGACCGGAAGATATTTGGCCAGATCCCTCGGCTAAGCACACTCATTCCAAACTCAACTCATGAGAGCTTGGCGATGGATAGTTGCCAGACAGAAGACTGTTAGGAGATCTTTCTCTGACCTTCCAGTAGCGGTCAGGTGGGTTTCATCAGCAGTCACGTGGACTACATCAGCATCCACATGGGCAAAACACCCTCTAGTGCCCATCCTTCCACACTTATTGTGGATTGGCCTAGATTTTTGATAAAAAATGATGCACTTCCTAATGGGTAAGTTGCACAAGTGTTGGACCTCCCTTCTTTTCCAAAGCAGAGTGTCCATTCGACCTCTCAACCTCAACCACAAAGGAGTCAACCACAACGGAGGAACCCAGACCGACGAACGACACAAAGAGGAAAGCAGTATCATCATCACAGAATGAGTGGCACAAGACAAGTATGGCTTCCAAAAGGACAGAAAGCTCCGATAGATTTCAACAAAGCAGACAAGGATAAGACGAAGTTTCAACAAAATCAAAGGTAGTATACAAAGTCTTCTCAACCTTCTTCTATGAGTACTAACATTCGACACATTTGGATCGCCAAGAAGTACCTTACAAATCGACCCACACCCATAGAAATTTGGGTACCCAAACAGTGTATTATAGCTCAACACTCAAGCCATGTAACATATAGCCCTCAGAAATCTTTTCACCCCTCAATACCGCCACATCCAATATCACCTTTTGTCCCTCAGTAGAAACATACCACCCGCTCAGTAACTCTTAAGAAGTGGATATCGAAATGTATCCAGTTGTCTCCTCATGTACCATTATCTAACATTACTCCCATCCCGAATAACCAAATCCCTTGTAATAACTCATTCACAACTGAACTTTGTACAAATCCACACACCGTAACCCAACATCACTTATAATAACAATCTCATCAAACAATGTATACACTATCTGAAGCATGTAGGTTTCTAGAGACCTACAATAGTTTTGCAACAAACATTCCATACACCACCTCACAACACTCAGCTACACGGGTTACACATCGATTATGGAAAGGGATTGCGGTCTCACTTTAAATGGGATCATGATTAATTTCCATACTAATGTGCTAATCTTTTGTAGCAGATGTTCTCCACACTCGCATCACTCATCATGCAGACAGAAGGACCACCTGAAGCTGGCCCTAGTGTACCTATGGTAAATTTTGCTGACTTACTGGCTGAATCATATCCGACTGAACAACCGCCAGAATTTCAAGGATTCCCAGGACCTATGCTGATCGATGACCCGCCTAGGGGATATACTAAAAAAGTTCATCGTAATTCACATTGGTTTCAAGGTTTAGCAGGACCTTTGGCAGACGCGGATTTTATTTTTGATGCCAATTTGACCTTTGATAGCAGTAAGTGGGGAAAGTATCAGTTTTTTTCCAGAGAGTTTGAAGCGCTCTAGAATATAGAAGACTTAAAGCATGTTTGGGCGAAAGCAGGTTTTATCGAATACTTTAGTGATCCATTGCCTAAACCAGATTTCTAGAGATGCTACTACTTGGTAACCACATTGAGAGCTTCTGAGAATAAGGATTTGCCAGGCACATTCATTTTGTCGTCCTTAGTAAACGACCCATCGTTTAAGAAGTTTTATCTTTCTAAAGATTTGATTAGAGCTGCAATCAAGATACATGGAATGCACACTCCGATAGAGCGAGAAAGGCTAATTCTAGAGCCTATGAAGCGTGGTGATGTTACCAAATGGGAAGACATCTCGGCAATCACACCTAAGCTATCTAAGCTACTAAGAATCTTCATGCAACATTTCACATTCCCAGCTCAGGATCGATTCACCATGCCCCATAAACATATTTGTTTTGAATTGTATTTATCTTGTATTGGACCACAAATAGTTGATCTTGCAAGTTGGATTATTGATCAGTTGTATTTAGCACAACATAGGTGGGAAAGGAAGAAAATCATCCATGGATGTTGTGATCTCACAAGAATTGTGTATATGTGTTTGGCATATGACTTGCCAATAGAGCATGCAATGACAAGTGAAGAGTTGAAGGCATTTAAAAGGATAGCCAAGAAAGCCAAAAAATCTAGCAAGGGACGAGCAGGCAAGCGCATGGATCTATCCCATGCCTACAAGTTCCAGAGTCCTCGTCTCCTCAACCATCTCCAAAACAGTCACCTACGAAACCCCCTCTGACTATACAACCAATTTGCATACGACTGTCATGACCTGTCATCGCAGAAGGCACTACGAGTGCAGTTATCTCTCAAGCAACCACAGTTCAGGAACCTGCGACTACAGCAGCAGAAATTCCCACCACCATTGGTGCAGAAGCATTTTCATTCCCCATACCTAATATGAAAGCTGAACCATTGAATACCACATTCGATTTTGAAATGCCGGATGTTTTTTCAAATGAATTTCAGTTTTCTGAAGGCCAATTTTTCTTGCAAGAGTACGAACGTCCAAGTTACCCTACAACTCCCCCTGATCAACCACAAGGGCAAGTAGTATCAAGCTCTGAAGAAGAGAGGACAGAAACAGATGATGAAGATGGCGATGATGAAGCTAGTCAAGGAAGGCAGGAATCTCAAGAGCATGAACAGACGGACACACAGGAACAGCAAACTGACACCCAGGGTGACACAAGCACTTACAAAGATGAGACATGTGAGGCAGCTGCCTATACGTTAGCAATCAAGAAGTTATACCGAACTATGGAAGCAGTTTGGGCACGTAAAAAGCTATCGAAAGAAGAAAGGCAAGCTCTAGTAGAACAAGAACTCGCTACAGGAGGCTTTGAAGAAGCCTACATTCAAGGATTCAGAGAACTGGTCAAGTCAGTAGGAACGGAGGAAGCACTACGCTATTTGCAAAGAAAACCACTACCACAATTTGATCCATGCAGAATTCGCTTACTATCAAAACCAGGTCAATATATTCGTGTACCAACGGATGGCCAATCTTCAAAACAGGCCAGGGAAGCATGCCTTGTCTCGGAAGGATCTTTGGCAGAAGAAATGATCATCATCGACTCCCCGCCCGGAACCTCTTCTGTTCGGACCACCACTGTTGTCGAAATACCCACCAACCCAACTCCTCCTCTTTCACCTCCCGTCCCTCCAGTCTCTCCTGTACACCCTGCATCCTCTAGACCATCCACATCCTTCCATAGTGTTGTAACAGAAGCCTTTGTTGCCTCAATTCCTCTCACCCTCTCTACACCCACACAACCTAGCCTCCCTCCTCAAACTACCACCCTTCTATCCAGTCCATTTCTCCATCCATCCTTCCCCACCCCTTCAAGACCCCTATTCCCATTTCCCCCTCCATTAACCTTCTCCCCCGTTTCACCTCCCCAACCCACTGTATTTCCTTTTTCCCCTATCCACCAAGCAGTACAATAGACCCCATCTGTAAATTAGATTTCTCAAACGCCACTTAGCGGCAGCTAAAGAAGAGAACCAATGTCTACAGGAACAAAACAGAGAATTTGGAAGCTGCTTTAGATCAACCGGACCAACCCTTAAGTCCTAGTCATTTCAAAGTTGTTCCTTCAGAATCTATGAAGATGTTATTAGAAGATCATATCAGATTACTAGACGAATACGAAAACATGAACGAGGCATACCAGAAGCTCAAAGAAGACCACAAAGTGCTCCAATTGAGAGCACCTGTACAGCAAGGCCCACCAGCTCTGCGAACCCATCTCCTGAAATCATCGAGGAACTCAACGCTCTAAGGTCCCATGTAGTAACTCTTTAAACATAGATCGCAGCATATGAAGCACCCCCCAGACCAGACTCCCCACCGGAACTACCAACGGATGAAAAAACAGTGGATATCCTGGTGGAGGACACTTTTGAAGAAGCATATGAACCCCAACCCATCCCAGGTGGACGCATCACGGCAGAAGGCCAGACGACTTTTGCACTTCCTACTCTTGCATGGATGAAGACTGTCGAAGAGCTTGGAAGGACCCACTCCGCAAGGGTGGAAGCACAGTTACATGCAATGGCCATGATAGAAGAACGAATTTTACAATCCCCGTATTTTGCTCACTTAGCCCATCGCAGATATATATCTGGGAATGAGCTACAATACAAACCATATTTTATGTTAATGGCAGAATATCAGTTGGCCATCGAAAAAGAAACAAGCAAGAAACCCTCCCATGCAACTCAGTTCGAGCCTGATGATTTGCCACCAGACGTGCAGAGAGGAGAAATCTTTCAACCAACGTGGTGCCAGGATTTATTACAAGAATATCCTAAAATGATGAGCACATGGACCAAGGCACCACTCCACTTGAAGTACAACCCATGTTTGGGTCCCATGCCACGTCGCCGCTCCTGGAAGGCATTTTCCATTAAAGTACAAAACAACAAGCAATGCCAGGACTAGTTAAATTACCCATACTTCACTCCACCCACTAGACCGGTCACTGTTGGCTATATGATGGCAACGATTCGACACTGGCTCCCTCGCTTATGACGCATGGACGATGTAGCAGCGCATATGACTGTCAAAATATTTGACATGATGTAGATGGTATTCAAAGTCTTCCGTCGTGTCAAGGCACCACATGTTAACACCCCGAGATTTGAGCATGGCAATCAAGATTTAGCTTATGACATGAGTACGACACCATCGCTCCGAGTGTGTTATGCATGGCACTGTCGCATCAAATATCTACCGGCATGCTATAAAATGACCTTCAAAGAAATGTTCACTACGGATTTTTGGGAATACCATTCAGAGATGTTCATCAGTAGGCCTACACATCTACTGCAATTATTTGCATGTGAACAATTGGTATACTCCACGCACTACAGACTCCTGCCACCAGAGGAACCTCAACCCATCGATTGGGAAAAACTCGAAGTAGATCTTGCAAGAGGTATTCGCATCTTAGAACACACCCTCACTCATGACCTACTATAGAATTATATCCGACAAGCCCCACAACAAGGTTTTGTCGTGGACGACAGAAGTGAGAGGGAGGGGGGTGTTGGCAGTAGCTAGAGGCATAGAAGACGCGGAAGCATCTAAAGACAGAGCACAATGAAGTAGTGGGAGCCAATCGAATTATTTTTCAAACAAATATGTTTCAAAATACTTTTCAAAAACCTTCAACAGTGATTTTCATCACTTTTGTACCATATGTAACATAGAAAAACCCCTTTTGTAACTAGTAAGCTCCATTTTGTGCAAGCCAAGGAGTCCTCAAGCTTGAGGAGCTTAGGTAGAATGGGCCTACCAATTTTGGGTATTCTTTGACATCATTTACCCCTTCAAATAGCATCTAGAACCTTTTTTTAACTATGTCAGTCACTAGGTGTGAAACCGGTCAAAACTAGTCTAGAATCTATAAAAAGAGCTAGAGAGCTCATTTTTTAGGTTAGCTTGTATGAGTAGAGAGAGCTTAGAGCTATTTTGAGCTTGTAATTGAGATCTTGAGTAATAGAGTCTATTTTCCTACCTTCCATTGTGTCTTGCTTGTCTCTTCATTGTGTGTGTATATGTGTGTGTGTGCATCTCTATGCTTCTCACCTTCACTCTCACTTCATCTCACATTCACGATCTTCATATCACTCCTATCTCTTCCGTGGATTGACATTAAGGAGGTGGAGCTTCTTCACGTGGTTCTCACCATTGTGCTAGAGCAATAGTATGCCACTACCCGCTTTATTTTCACACACATATGTGTGTATGTGCATGTTGATGATTGATTAAGTTGTTGCAGTTTTAGTTCTACTTCAAGTCTTGCTATTGTATCGGTTTTCCCACCTAATACCTCAAGAGGACAAGCTTTTTGTAACTACTTATAAAGAGAAGAAGTACAATTTCAATTTCATAGTAGATTTACCACTTTCTCACAACACATGGGTTGTTTTCTTCTTAAACCGTCTATATTCTCTCATTATACGACAACACAAACTTACAATTCTATAACTCTTAGGCACACTTATATTCAATTTTGGTACCTCGATCCATTCTATATTCAGCATTTTATGCAAATTTTGTATATATACACATATTATATAGATATCCTTTCATCAAGGACTTACTATTTAGAGTAGCCTCTTTTCTACCTATGCATATCCTAACCTTTGACTATTTTTATAGTCATTTAATTTATCTATCCTATTTGGTTCAAGGTGTGTATGCATATATGGTTCTAAGTGTTGGAAATACCCTTTGACTTGTATATTGGGCCTACACTTGCAACTTTTGGTATTAGAGCTTTTCCCAAGACCAGTGATTATGGAGATGGATTGGAACAAGAAGAAAAACTTGATGGTATGTCTAACTATCCTATGTGGAGATTCATGATGATGAATTTTTTGGTTGTCAAGCATATTTAAAAAATGGTATGATTTTTATTTTCTAGAAAATCTCAATTGTGATTTAAATATATAAGAACAACTTTTAATGTATAGAAAATGATCATTTTCTCCTCTTTTGGGGGATTCTTGCTTAGACCTTGTTATATTATGCATTCTTCAAAAATTATTTTTGGCTTATGTGTCTTTTGAGTGGATATATTGATTGTAAATATCATTCATTATGATCTTTTTCAAGAGGATCGTTTGGCATGCATATTAAATTTGTACATGATTTTGCAATTTTAAGGAATACATACATACAGATATTGGTTGCTAAGCAAAGAATTTCTTCAATTGTGTGCTCAAAAGTATTACTTTGCTTCTGGGTGATGAATGATCTATGATATCTATTTTGCTTTGTATGGGTCTATAGTTTGAAAAAGTGATGCCTACTTTAAACTTCAAAAACGTGATGGGTACTTCTAGCCACTCTTCTTTGCAGTTGATTCAAGATATGGATTTCATTCCCTCTTATGTTCATCCATCATCCTAATCACTGAATGATCTTGGAAAAAACTTTCATGATCAAGAGATGCCTTATGCTCTCCAAGATTTTGATAATGATAAAATATCTAAAGTGCATGTGTCTATGAAGGGGTATAAGTTCTTTTATTGAAAATCTATCAAATTATGATAATTTTTACTGCTAATGAGATTTGGAGAGACTTTGATTTGGAGAGACTTTTATATGACAAGAAAGTGTTATGTACACACTTTTTTGATGATTTGCAGAGAATGTAATTGTAGGAAATCAACTGAATATGCAACAAGGACGTTGCAATTATGATGTGTTTTTTACAAGTCATGGAGCTTGATGCTTTATTATATGGCTTGTGATCCATGGGCTTACACCCTATGTTATTGTCAATGGCATGTATGCCATACGCTCAGAAAGCCTTTATGCTTATGATATGGTTGAAAGCTTTTAGAGCTCCATTTCCTTGGTGAAAAGCTTCCAATTTTTTTCCCTTCTCATTGTGTTGTATACGCGCTTACCTATGGCATGGTAACATGCATTCATTGCAAACATCAATAAGTTGTAAGCATGCTTGTAAGAATAAACATATTATAGCTTTTAGGAAGTTGCATAGGGGATTAGGGGATATATATATATATATATATATATATATATATATATATATATATATATATATATATATATATATATATATATATATATATATATATATATATATGAAGGTTTACATACCTTCAAAAGTGTCTTAGGATATGATTAGGAGGCTATAGGGTATAATGAGCTTTACCCAAAGAGTGATTAGTTTCACTGTTACACATCACTTGAGTAAAGTATTGAATCATTCATTTCTAAATACTAATGAAACCAACTAGAAGGGATCATAGAGGAAGGTTTCATATAAGAGCATTGATGGGTGCTAATGTGATAAATGATGATTAGGAAGTCCATAGTCATGGCACTAGCTCTATGATTTAGAGCATAGATCCCTCGATGGAAAATATTTGGGGCATCCAACACACACACACACATATATATGTGTGTGGGTGTGTGTCTATGTATGTATATATGTATGTGTATGTATGTGTATGTGTGTGTGTTGGGACCTATAGAAATATACTTAGATATAGTCTTGCTACCTAACAATTAGTTAGTTTGTAATAGAAAAGGATATCTGATATTATATGATGATTAGAACCCAAACTAGACTAGTTTGAGGACATGGGATTCATTGGAATACACCTATACATTATGTATATACTTACATTATATATATGGAATATAGATTAAGTTTAGTGTAGCTATGACACCTTGAATTGGAAGAAGGATTTGTCAAACGTTACAACTTTTACACTATGCCTTATGCGTGCGACTTTTCAGGGTATATTACAAATTAGAAGTTCCTTTCGGACGGCTTACACTAGCACGCACGGTGGACTCAAACCCAAAATGGGAGTTACACAGTCAAGGTTCATCAATGATGCCCTGTATATACATAGTTCGAGCTAATTTAAAGGTACGAGTAATCTTCTACTTTAGGGAATCTAACATATTCTTCAAAATGTCAGGCTCAATCAACTGTGCATCAGTTGTCACTAAACTGGTAGCGATGACCTGGCTTATTAGTAAGTCCGTCTACGTTTGCAAAAATGATTCCTGAAGATAAAACTCATTGGCAAGAGCAGCATCTCTGCGCAACTTTATGTCCGCTACTTGTGCATCAATGCACGAGAGCCTGTCCTCCTGAACTCCCAATTGCCTCTCTCTTCTCTCAAGTTCTTGAGCTTGAAACTGCATTGTTTTGTAGAAGTCTTCTCTCTCTTTTTTAATAGCTTCCCTCTCCTTCTTTAACTGAATAATCAGGCCAATATCTGCTTCCAAATCATGACTTTTCTGGAAAAGTTCTTCGGACACCTTCTTTAATTCTTCAGTGTTTTGCATAACAAGGTTTGCCATTTCTTGTCCTTTCTGCTCCACCAAAGCAAGATCTGGGCGTGTATCCTCCAGCAGATTTCCTATTGCAACCCTGGCATCTTCTTTATCATGCACCATTTGTTTCAATTGAGAAATTTTTTCATCGCGAACAGCAAGGAGAACATCCTTCTCATTCAATTCGGCTTGCAAAAGACGAATCCGCTCTTTGCAGGAACTGGTCTCAGCCTTCACAGTGAGCACTTCTTCTAGCAACTCTAGTTGAAGGGATTGTTGAGCCATCTTCATCTGAAGAGGCAACTACTGAGAAAATTGAATAAGTAATTGGCCCATGGATGCCAATTCAGTGAACATTACTGCTAGAGGAAGAGAAGGAGGAGGCTGTGATGATGAGGCAGAGAGCAGGTGAGGTGATGATGGTGGAGAGTAGTCAGGAGAGGATAGGAGATTGGTCGATGCCTCACGAAGGGCAGTTGAAGGCGCAGCGGGAGGAACTTCAACATTAGCAAGAATGGTGGTTGGAGAAGGAAGAGGGATAAGAGAGGTCAGAACAAGGACTATTCTAGTCTCATTCGGAGGTATCGACAAAACGACTTCGGTAACCGTCTCTGCTTCACAAGTCGGTTGTTTGACCATGTCTGCTTGAGCGTCGGTAGTTGGGGGAGAAGGAGGATGACAGTCGCTGACAGTGGTATCTTCCACGATCTCTGTTAGAGGCTCAACATCCAATTGCTTTAGGATATCCTACGATTGAACTTCAATGGCATCTTCCATAATCACATCGGGCTCCAGCGGCTTGCTAAGAGAAGATTGTGCCGATGTGCCCTGTAAAGTTGTGGTTGTATCATGAAAGATCTCAACCTCATGAACTGCAGTTGATTCTTGCACCTGGCTTTGTGATGGGCTAAGACGTCTGCGTTTTCACTGGAAGAAATGTAGTAGGTCTTCATCGTCATCATCCTCCATCATTTGCGTAGACTCCTCATGCATAAGCATGGTATTCGTTGGGGGTAGTTGCGCTGCTTGTATCACCGGAAGAAGAAAAGTGAGCAAATGCAGCAGCCGAGTTCTCGGAATCTCGTTCTTGGTTAATTGCTTGGTAACTGCTTGACATTCGTGGTGAATGCGCCGAAAAAAGAATGACGTAAAATTGATGGTTTCTCTAGAAGCAGTGTCTATCATGGAATAGAACGGACGGGAGATTCCGTAAGTTTGTTTATGAAGATTTAAGGCTGCGACAAGAAATTGCAATGCGGTGCGCTCGAGTTCAAGACGACAAAGAATGGCAAACTCATTAGATGAGTGCCGGGGAAATAGTTCTTTCATTGTCGCCATAGGGAGAAGTGGTCCATCGACCAACCCCTCCTGAGGGAGACAAAACCCCTCACTGACAGTGTTGAACATAACGACAACATGAGGGTTTAAACACGTTAATGGCCATCATTGATCGGTAGCAGGCATGGCGGCTATGGCAGATATAATCTATGCACAGAAGGGATGACACTCCACTGAATGCCAAGGCAATTCAGCGAAGGCCAAGAGCCCTCGAGCACACAAGTACTCACTCACATCCGGAGTGAGACCCGCACAGAAGGTTATGATGTTCGCAAGAGCTTCCATGGCGCACTCAGAAATAGTCGAAAACACAAAGCACGCAAGGGTCACAAACACACAAAGAGACAATAGTGACTAACAACGAGAAGAACAAGATTAAGTAGAAACACAGGAAAAATCAGGCGGTAAGAACCCTAATCATAACGCAGTATTGGAAATAGACCAACATAATGATGACATGCACGCATTAACATAATCAAAGACACAGAAGGCGGCCACTAATCATGATTAGGTAGGAAAATGCAATTATTACGGTCAGTCGGTCAACCGAAACAGAGAGGTAAGAAAGGAAGTCGAGTGAGAAAAATTGTAAAAGAAAAGAAATAAAAATACCGATGGCACATCATGAAGATGGAGATGATGGATAATAGGGGCGAAGCTTGGAGCCATTGATTGCTTTAGGCAGTAGGACACCGGTTAAGGTGGATAACCAAAAAGTTGCAGGTCCCACTTGTTCGGTAATACGGTAGGGACCAAACCAACACAATTTAAACTTTTCAACGGACCGATTAGACTTAGCATTATAAAAGAGTACTAATTGGTTGACAACACAGGGATTTTGAGGAAAGGATCGTGGGTTTTGGCTTGTCTAAGCTGCACTTCCTATAGCACTAGGAAACTCTCAAGACGTTGTTCATCTAGAGACCGTAAAGCCTCCAATCAAAAAGGAAAAGATTATGCCGGTAACAGCTTCCGTTTGAGGGCCAACCGCAGACTAGGAACCACCAGTTCCATAGGAGCAATCGCTTCCAATCCATACGGCAGCTTGAAATGCATGGTTTCGGTTGCCACTTTGTATGTGGTACGGTAAGCCCATAATACAGTAGGTAGAAATTGGTCCCATCTCTCTGGTAAATCCAATACCAGTTTCTTTAAGATATTCAACAGATATTTGTTGGTGCTCTCAGCGAGTCCATTCGTGCGTGGATAGTAGGGTGAACTGAACTTATGCACAATCTAGAAGGTTTTGGTAAGCACTTGCATTAATGTATTTGCAAAGTGTGTACCTTGATCAGTTACTATTTCCAAAGGTAACCCATAACGTGGAAAAATATCCTTCATCAAACATTTAGCTACCGTGACAGCTGTAGCTGACCGAAGAGCCCAAGCTTTGGCCCATCGAGTCGCATAATCTATGTAGGTCAGAATGTATTTGTTATTGGTGACTATTGCCAGAGGTGTAATTGGCCCTATAAAATCCAAACCCCATTGCTGAAAGGGCTCAAGAGGCACCACTGGTTGGAGTGGAAAGAGATGTCATTATAAGGGCTAACCGAAATGCTGACACACATCACACTGCTGCATGCACTGGGTGACATCACGGTACATCATAGGCCATCATAAACCACTCTATAGGATCTTCCGGTGTGTCAGGTCAATTGCAAAATGTCCTCCGTTTGGGGCAGAATGAGCCATTGTAATTACGAAAGCAATTTCATGTGGGGGAACACATCTGAGCAACATGCTTGAGTGATCCATATAATATAACTACCCTACAATTAGGCGAAATCGTCGACTATACATGGCTAATCTTCGTCAAGCAGCTGAAGAGGTTGTGCCAGGCAGACAGCCACTGGTCAAGAACAGAAGCAAAGTGTCATAGTAAGAAGAGGGTACGGACTGTTCCTGCTGGTCATCCGGTACCGTCTTTGCTGCATAAATAGCGGGTGTTGTATCATCAACTCCTGCGAGAAGTTCACTCGAATCCAACCGAGAGAGAAAGTCAGCCAGCACGTGTGCTGACCCTGGTCGATGTACGACAGAATAGTCAAAATCTTGAGGCAACAATACCCAGCGGGCTAACCAGCCTCCCAGATGTTGTTGGCGCACAAGGTACACCAATGCGGCATGATCGACATGGAAAGTGAAACGTCGTCCCAACAAGTAATGCTGGAATTTCTTCAACAAATACACTAAGCCGACACATTCACGTTCAGTGACTGAGTAATTGTGCTCTACTGGAGCCAATCTACGGCTCGCATAATAGACTGGATGAAATCATTTATCCGTCTTTTGCATTAGTACACTACCAATGGCAATGTTGAAAGCATCCACGAAGACATGAAATGGTAATTCCCAATTTGGCGCTTGGAGAATAGGTGCCTATGTTAACAACGATTTCAAGCAGTCAATAGACAACTGACAGACTTCATTCCATTCAAATTGGAGAGGGGTACTAGTGATCAGGCGATTGAGGGGTGTGGCCAGATTAGCAAGCCACCGCAGATGTCGTCCATGCCACCGGATTTGGCCCAAAAACCGCATCACTTCTCTGGGTGTTTTAGGAGCAGGTGCCTCCAGTACGGCCTTCACCTTATCTGGATCAACTTGAATTCCTTGTTTTGAGATAATGTGCCCTAGCAACTTGCCACAGGACACCGAGAACACTGATTTAGTTGGGTTTAAGCACAAACGGTATTCTCGACACTTGGAAAAATAGCACCATAAATGGTATAGATGCGTCGAAGTATCGCTAGATAAGGAGAAGTCATCCGAGTAAACCCTCATAAATGTAGTGAGATAGGGAGAGAAAATTTCCTGCATACAATGTTGAAACGTACTTGGAGCATTCCGCAAACCAAACCACATCATTGTACACGCATAAACGCCCCAATTAATTATAAATGATGTCTTTGGAATATCCTGTTCTGCCATTCGGACTTGGTTATATCCACTATATCCATCTAAAAAGGAGTACATCTCTCGTCTTGCCACATCATCTAGCATTGTGTCCAAAAACGACAGAGGGAACAGATCAGGTACGGTAGTTGCATTTAGTTTCCAGTAGTCTACACATATCCGTAATTGCTTATTCTTCTTAGGAACTATGAAAATAGGAGAAATCCACTCCGCATGCTCGATAGGGACAATAAACCCCACCTTCAACAATCGATCCAATTCTGCTTTAACTTGGGCCGCATAATTAGGATTCATCCTATAGCTTGGTTGTTTAATAGGGTGGGCATCTGGTTTCAGTACCACCCTGTGTTGATAAATCTGCGGGTCCAACCCCTTCATATCCCGGTAATCCCATGCAAACACATCAGAGAACTCTCTTAGCAACTGCAACAAGTTATCCTGGAAGGTCTCGGATAGTTGCACCTTAATTTTTATTGGTTTTGGGTTAGTGTGATCACCTAAATTGCAGGTAACCAATTGATCTTCCGGTACCTAGAACTGTCGGGGCATCTCCAAATCGTCTCCTGACTGAAGTAATTGTTGGAGCATCGTATCATCCAAGGTCTGTTCTGTACTTGAATTGTGCTCACCAGTCAGTGGGATCACCGTATAGGCTGTTGGACTCCAGTTATTAGCCACCATTTGTAAATCTATAGTGCCAAGTGCCATCAGATCCTTGTTGGCTATAAGAAAAGATTCCTCTTCATCATCGGAGAGACCATCCAACATGTGTACAGGCTCGGCTAGATATGGTCATGCATGTGAGTCACAAGGTTTCATATCGTACAATGGAACAACATATTTCTAGTGGTTATTTTTAAAAACTAATTCATGTGCTGACTAGTCTTGCACCACCTGATCTTGTTTTAGCCAAGGACATCCAAAAAGCAGATTGTAGTCCAGGCTAGATTCTGGTAAGTCCAGCACAACGAAGGTCATTTTGAAGACGGCCCCTTGTAGAGTTATCGGAATATCGTGCACCAAGCCCATCGGATGGACTCGAGATTGATCAGCCATGCATACAAAGAATTGAACAGGTTCAATTTACATCCACCCCATCCATATGCAAAGTGTTGCTATTGCTATGTTTACCCCAGATCCACCATCAATTAAGACTTGCGTGATTTTATGGTTTTTGTACCATACCATAATCAGGGGTACCATATGGTCCACCATTGGGTCCAGTTTGGTTGGATTGTGGCTATTGCTGGAGCACTCGAGGATCTTGGACTAACCTGCTACTGGAACTGTTGATGCACTCCCAAGGACCAAAGCCAATAATTGACCCAAGGGCAATGTAATTGATGCCTTGGATAGAACATCCCACACCGAATTTGTTTTGGTTGTTTTCGATACGGTCTCTGGTATGAACTCCGGTACTGTGTGAGTCAGGTTTCACCCTTCTGGTACTTTCGGTGGTATACTTCACTGCATCATCGAAACTGGGTCAAGGAACACGGTTTGCTCCTACATCGCCCACTTGCTTGCTTTTGTAAACACCTTCTGTTGTTCACAAATTCCTGGTTCAAAAATATCGGCAACTGGCTATAGTTGTTTTCCATAACGTGTTTGGACCACTACTGCTTGTGAGTCTACTACTGAAATATACACCATATTTGCCATTGGATGTTGTCGTTCCTTTTTCTTTTTGTCGTACTCGGCTGCATCTTTACAGAACCTTCGGATATGCCCAATTTCACCACAAAAATGACATTTAGGGGGTGGAGGAGATGCACTTTCTCCAGATGGACCTACATTCCATCGCGTTTGTCCAAAATTATTTGATCGTCCTCCTCGATAATTCTTGTATCCCTGATACTGGGTATTCCTCATCTGTGGTGGTACATAATGGCTGGTCGGTTGTCCTTGTTCCTGAGTGATGGCATTAACAGCTGCTCTGTTCTGTACTTTTGCATTATACGGACAAGTCTCTGTGATGTGGTCTGTTGTATGGAAAATGGCACAATACATTTGATTAAGTGTGCATGTTGAGTTGTTGTGCCCTGGATTTTTACATTTGGTACAGTATATATGTTTCAAAGGATCCTCGTTGGATTGCCTGGACGCTTTCAGCCACTCTAGATCTTCAGTGAATCCACCCACTTTGTTTTGTTATTGTAATGCCATAGCGATGACGGCATCCAAAGTCATTCCACCCACACATCGTATGATCATGATATGTTTCAGTTGGGGCTTTAATCCGTTGATGAACCACTGAGTAATAACATCGTCCGGTAAATTCGCATGTGCTGATGGTAGCTGCCGTAAATGAGTCTGAAATAGTGTGGCATAATCTTGTACATTTTGCTATGGCTTCTGCCTGTTATTTTGTAGGTAATCAAAGATTTCAGCTGCGTTTTTTTTAAATCAAATCATTGCAGAAAGGCATCCTTCACATCATCATACTGTCGGAAGTGGTTAAAATCATATTCGGTTATCCATCGTGCAGCTTCATTAACAAGACTCGACTGGAACACAATAGCTTTATATGCAGGGTCTGCTGGGTAATTCAGAACTGCATAATTAATCTCAAAGGTTTGCACATGTGCATCGGGATCATCCCCCCGAAAACCTCCAAATTTTGTATACATGACTCTGACTGGCACCAGATGCGGTGGAACAATCTATTGCTGCTATTGTTGCTCTTGTTGTTGTTGCTGTTGTTGTTGTTGTTGTTGTTGTTGTTATGAGCCACTCATGGTACTGTTGTTGTTGTTACCTGAATTTTGGGGAGGTATCTCTTGATATTTCTGGACTGTATAGTCAACCTATTCACTTTCTGGTCCTAAAATTTCATTGAACCGATTGCTTAGTTCAAAATCTAATAGCCCTTCCTCAACTTTAGTGTCGAAATTGGCTAAACGTGCACCGAGAAATGGTGAATGCAGTAAGTTTCCTTCGAACAGCACCGCAGTTTCATCAAAAAACTTTGAATTGTCACCAGGTAATACCGAACTCTCACCGAAAATCACCGTATTCTCACCGGACCCAGTTGCACTGTCACCGGAAGTGTTCTCACCAAATAACATGAATCTATCACCAAGAACAACCAAATTTTGACCAGATCAGGCCAAATTGTATCCACAATGCACCGCAGTACAACCAAAAATCACCGTACTTTCTTCAAAAGGGACCGAACTTTCACCGAAACACACGAGATTATCGTCGTGTGCTACCGAACTGCCATCGAAATTGCCGTTGTCTGGCTGAACTAAACCTTTTGCAACTGAACTTAAATGTGCTGCACTTCTACCACGAGGGGGTTATTCTTAATAAGTTCGGAACTTCCCAGGGATGTTGATCTCTGTGGTATTTGGGGTACGATTCATCCGAGCGTGTTATCGGCATATATCAAAAGATTCTTCTTCGAACCTTAATCTTCTTCTTCAATTGACTACTCCATTTCCCACAGACGGCACCAGTGTTAATCAGTGTTAAACCTTAATTGTTCAAAGTTAATTCAACTCTGGGTTCTTGGGATGGTTAGGGGTCTGTAAAACAGAGGCCCTATTTGTATTTTCCCCAATGTACAGATTCATTATATCCGACTTCACAGACTCTCACGAAGTAACTGTTTTTTTTAACATGTTTACAGAACATCTCAATACTACCGTACAATTGACTGTGTACTTCTTCACATACCACGTTAACCTGTCAATCTTTAATACTTCATTAAGACTTAATTAACTATTAAGATTTTAACAACAGAATCAACAAGTACTCGAATTACATAGAATTTCGGGAAATCCACGCTTCACTGCAGGCTCTCGCCGAGACGAACAGTCCGGCGATACGACAGACACTGCATCATGCGACTCTTCTTTCATTAATTTGTCAAACGTTACAACTTTTATGCTATGCCTTATGCGTGCGACTTTTTAGGGTATATTACAAATTAGAAGTTCCTTTCCGGTGGCTTACAGAACCATGTTCGGTTGCATCGAGATCACCTTGGGCTTCTTCATCTCTTGATGGCTTTGTAAATTTTGTATCCCATGTGGTTGGTTCTTTGGATCTGTGGGGGAAACTAATGCTTTTGGCTTCCATACCAATACCCTTGATAATTTTCTTCTTACAATTGCCGAAGAGGTGAGGTGATCTTCTTTGGCTCTTTGTTCCTGGTTCTGACCCTTGCTTTTCCTTGATTTCTTTGTTGAGACTTTACGCGTGCGGGAGAATATAGGTTGTTGTGTATGTAAGAGCTTCTTGGGTACCCATATGCGTGGCTGACCTTGTTGAGCTACCACTAATTTCTTAGGCACCCAAACTTGACGGATACCTTGTGGTTGAACTTGTCCTAGTTGCTTGGTTCTCCTTTTGGCATGGGTGGCCTGCCCACATGGGAATTGTTGTGGCAAAGCTAGTGGCTCTCCTTTTTGTACCCAGATCTACTTCATGCCCATAACTACCTTTTTCTTGAAATCCCTTTGTCTGTTTGATATGGCACTTGGCATGTTCTGTTTTGCTTGTCTTGTTGGTTGAGTTGTGGTGATGGCATTAGTCCTTGCACAAGAGGAGGAGTCCGCTTGTCTTTGAGCCTGTTCTTCCATGATTGAGTTCTCTTGGAACATAGAGCTTTTGACACATACAACATCTTTTTTGCAAAGATTAGTCCTAGGAGAACTACAAGAAGGTGTGACATCTGGATTTGTGAGCATGCCATTCTCTAGTTCTAATGTAAAGCATTGTTATTGGACCCAAACTTGAAGAAATTGATTTCTTAGGTTTAAGTTGAATGCATGGTCATAGATCCAATCTTGACCCAAGACAAGTGGTTCAGTAAGGTCTTCATCTCAACACACTAGCATTTTGACTCTCATTGGGACATCTTGAAGGTAGATGGGAAGCTCCACCTCACCCAAGCAAGGGGTTTCCACACCTCCCAACCTTATGAGATAGGCTTCTATTAGATTGATGTTCAATTGCAAGTCCTGGCAGTATGAAAGTTGAACTGCACTAGTTGTTGCACCTCACTCAATCAATGCTCTCACAATCCTTACATTCTCTCTGTGTCCTACCTCTATGGTCACAAAGGGACGTCGGTCAATTATTCAAGAAGTAATTATGCTCGATTTTTGGCACATGTCCATGTGATATTTTGGGGCTTTCAGGTTGACATCTAGGCCTAATCGCCTTAACTTATTTCATCTAATACGCTCTCTCGCCTCAGGGTGTGCTTCTTCTTTGACCCTCAACTCTTCTTCTTTCCTCTTCTTAGCAGTGTTGAGTCTCATTAACATATCCTCTGTAAGAGGTTCTTGATATAGCTTGACCCTACATCCACTTATATAATTTGGTAAGATGTCATCTTCTAGAGTGGCCAACTGAACCGCACCACTAGCGGAAATTCTATTAATGATCATGGGTCCATATCCTCTTTTTTCCAATTTACGAGTGTGTAAACCAACACTAGGTCTCCCTCTTTCAAGCCCTTATCCTTGATGTGCACATCAAAGTATGCCTTTTGCCTTTTCTTTGCAGCATAGATGCCTGCTGCCGCTCGTAGCCACATCTCACCTAAGCGTTCTAAATCAAAGATCCTGGATGACAATTCATGTCCATTCCACTCATGCTCTTGTGCTACTTTTAAAGCAAGGATTATGAAATCTAATGGTAGCACCGCATTCTATCCGAAGACCATCTGAAATGGGGTGGCATTGAGTACCTGTTGCAGAGTGTGTACTCGAGCCACAATGACTCAAGGACTTGTACCAATGAGACTATACCTCAATTGCCATACAAGTGCATATAGTGGAGTTCTTTTCACACATTTAAATGTCAATCCTAAGGAGAAACTTACCAAGTGTGTGAAGACATGTGCACACGTGATAGAAAATGAAGTGGGTTAACTATCCACACATGAGAAAAGACTAATACTACCCTCACCTACTGAAATACTGGAAGTGTTGCCGCAAGCCTCTTTTCAGCAATTTTGGTATTTTGAGGTTTTCTCCCAGCCCAGAACTCCGAATATAGGCAATAGGGTACTCGTTTCGAAGCTCTCGACGAGACGAATCCAACGGTGGTGGTCTCGCTCAATTCTGACCACTCTGCTTCAAGTTATGGCAGAAACAGTGAATTACGAGAATCACAAACACCCGCGTTTTTGCTTCTCCTAGCTCACGCATGCACTACAGCAGCTCAAATCAAGGGGGAAGGGGTAGACAACAGTCCTACACTTGCATTTCAAGCATCACCCACACATACAAGAGCAAAACGAAGATCAAAATCAGCAAGAAAGAGGCAAACTCGAAAATTCAGAAGTGCTCCTTCTTCACAATGACAAGAAGTTTTTTTTTTCAATGAGTCACTTTTGACTTATATACTAGTGCCCTAAGTTTGGTCCTTTCACACAAAAGACCGGCACTTTATTCCCTAAAAGACTAATTTCCTACTATTGTACATGGGTAAATCACTAATCTTCTGTGGGGATGCATCTAGAGGACTCCTCTAGTGCATTTACAACGGAAAATATATACAAGAATGGTTATGATACAAAAGTTGTGTATCCAAATCGGAAAAATTTTGGGGCCCGTCTTTTTTCTCTGCTTTCTGCGCTCTTTAGCTCTGCAACACTCTCCCCCTCTTCGTCTCTGTCGTCCCTTGACAGACTTTGCTTCGCGAACGCGTACTGTGGGTAGTGTTGCCTGATTCTTGATCTTGCTTTTCTCCGCACGCTCCCCTTGGTCAGTATTGTCTGCAGTTAAACACACATGCAGATTCGATGGCCTTCTTGATTCAAGCTCTACAACTCGAGAGCCTGATGTAGTTGTCTTGCCTGTTGACTTGGGTTGCCACGCACGCCACCAGTGACTAGGAATGTGCTGTTCTTAGTCACCCTCTTCAACTTTTCAGCCTCTACCCCTTTCTAACTTTTGGTCCTACTCTGATGTTTGAAAAGTCCACTACTCGGGACCCCGGGGTTTAGCGTTGTAGCGTGGTGCGTGCCCCTGCGGGGCTCTGTGCAGAGATATATTCTTTTTCTCTTCTTAATGAATTGTTTTGGACTTTGATTTTCTTCTTCTTTTCTTCTTGCTTGATTGTCCCTCTACACGTCCCTCCTCCTGAACTCTGTCGTCCTCGACAGGCTTTCTGAGGCGACGCGTGTATGTTTGAATTGCGGTTTGCTCTCGTTGGTTCAGCAGATTTGCATGACATAGCATGAATTCTTTCCATTGCTTTGACTTCACTCCATCTTCTGGCGCCTGTCGATGATCAGCAAAGAAGCTTGTTTCATAGGCCACCAGCCTCGCATTTAAATTTGAAGTTATTTTCACAAAAATTTCCGAATCTATTTCAAAGAAGCCGGTAAAGAATGCTTCTTCGAAAGTCTGCATATATGTTGATGGCAAAAACATAAGGCGGGAATAGTATGCCATAATGGTGAGTCGGCTCGGAATGGTTGATAGATCAAAAATGAGGGCTTCCGACCCTTGCGTAATGCCAATGAAATTCAAAAATGTATACTTCGCATGCTGGAAGACCTTCAACACTGTAATGAGCATGCTAAATATTTTATTTGTCATCTTGACTGCTAAGTCCGGCACTGTAGCATATTTGGCAATCCAGAATTCCATTGTCTTTACCATATATTCTTCGGTAGGTAGGTAATTATGTGGCGGACTAGGTAGTAACGGATAATTTAGCCACTGATTATTGATAGTGCCTTGACGCTGTGCTTCCCAAAATTGCGTCCAAGATCGTCTGCGGGGTACAGGACAAAATGATGGGTTTACCTGAAGCGCATATGGTGATGCTTCCCACTGTACCCGCAAAGTCGGATTCTTCTCCAAAATTTTTCTTCGCCATATGGGATCTGCCTTCTCAAATTCCTCTTGAGTATACTTGAAAGTGTCATGCTGGAATTGAAGGTTGTGGTCCGGATCTTTATTCGTGGTAGTCTTAATATACATGCGCGTCTGTTCTTTAAGTAGACCATATGGTACATTGAAGGGCTTCAAAATTTGATCTAGCTGTTTATTGTCTATTCGAGCTTCTTTCATTATTTGTATTATTTGGTCTTCAAAATCAGCCGTGAGCTGGGACACTAGTAGTGCCCTTTCTGGTCGGCTCAATTCTGCAATGTCTCGTGTGTTAGGTTCTAGTGGAACCTCCTTTTCCGCCCTTATTGGTGAATGATACAAGGGGGGAGAGAGAGGACGTACCTCTTCCTCCACAGTAGCCGTTGTTTCCGGAGGAACTACTGGTGTCCCCTGTCTCTCTGTTAGCTCAATCTGCTCCTGCAGCTGTTTGATGATGTCATCTTTATTCTTGAGCTCCTCTTCAGCCTTTGTAAGTTTTTCTTGATGTTTGATTAATTCCTGTGCTACTATATGCATGTGATCTGTGTCTTCTTTGCACTGTCGGAAATAATCTTTCTCGGCTTTTTTCCATTTCTTTCGTAGAGCTGCAGTATCATTCATATATTTTTGTTCCCATTCTGCAATTGTCTCTTGCTCCTGCTTGAGCTGATCTGCCATCTTGGTCAACTTTACTTCCATGTCTTTTATATCCTCATTTGTTTTGTCAAGATCTGTCGATGGTTGATCACTGAGGAGAGCTGTCATTAGCTCCTTGTTCCTGTCCCTTAGTTGGTCTGCTTCTTCCATGCTCACTTTTAGCTGTGATTCGAGCACCTTGCTACGAGTCTGTATTCTTGTTTTCTCTTTTTCAGTCATGTCTAGTTTCCTTGTGAGCTCCAAAACTTGCTCTTTTAGTTGGGCATTCTCCTTTTCTAATGTTTTGCATTGTGTTTTGGTTGTTTTTATCTCTTCCTGTTTCTTCAACACCTGAGCTTCTACTTTAGATAATTTCTTTGCCAGATTCATACCTTCCTTCTGAAGCTCCTGCTTATCGAGCATGACCTGGTCATAATCTTCATCAGCATCAAGCATCAGCTGTTGAGTGTCTAGTGCCGTGCGGATCATATCCTGCACCACAGGCTTGAGCTGAGCTATATCCACGTTGAGCCATGTTTTTGGTATGTCTGGGGTTTCTCCGGTTTGTACGTCTTGTCCTTTTGCTACGTGGATCAGTTCTTTGTGTGGTTGTCGGACCTGTAGTTGTACATTAAATTCTGCTTCATTTTCGACCACTTTACGAACCTTCGTGGCACTCCCTTGAAATGTTACATCCAGAGGGGACGGTTCTGCCACAACCCTTAGCGGGGTGAAGGGTTCTTCGTCTTCTTTATCTTCTTCCTGAGGCTTGTCCTCGGGTATCATTGCATGCACCTCCGCCTCAGACTTGTCCTCCTTTGTGTGGGTGATGGAGACATCTTTTTGTTGAATGGGTTGTTGCCCTTCTTCTTCTGCCTTCTTTGTGGCTGTATTCTGGTCTACCAGTGGTGATTGGCCTTTTTCTTTGTTGTCAGCTGGGGCTTCGTCATATTTTACTTCATTTAATTCGGCCCACTGGCCGTCATCCTTCGATTCACTTGGAATATCTACATCCAATAACGATGTAGCTTGCTTTTCTCGGTCGTCGGATCCTGAACTTGAATTGTCTAGCCCAATCTCTCGATATCTGTGTACCTTAGTGAGTTTTCTTTTTGGTTTTTGAACTGTTGCAGACTGTTGATAGTGATGACCCTGCACTGGTAGATTGATTTGTCCTTCTGTATACTTATGAGTCTCCTCCAGTGCTTGGGTTAATTCTTTATCCGTAATCTTTCTGGGTCCTTGAGTGGTGGTGGTAGGCAGCACATGTACTCTCTTTGGTTGTGGTGCTCCTTCATCTTTTTGTAGAACTTCTCTAGGCCGTTTTGTGCCTCTCATGGTTCCTCTCATCCGGGGTTGCGAACTTGTTTCTGTTTCTTCTGCTTGCTTGCTCCCTTTCTTTTGTTTAGGTACGGTAGCATTCTTGACATATTGAGCCAACTCCATTGAAGATGGCATCTCCTTCAAGTACTCGCGCATGCCCAATGCGTGGTAAATCATAATTGTAATGGCAGTGGTCCCATTAAGGAATTTTTTGTTTTCCCATTTCTTCTTGGCCTCGAACAATCTTTCTTGCACATATGGGGTAAGATTTACCTGATTACCAATCTATTTTATGGCATGAGACAATAATTGCACAATAATCTTTTGAGGAGCCGTGTATCTGTTCATACTCGGGAAGCAGAAGTGTTGATGAATCAACCTGACTTCTTCTTCGATATCCACTCTATTAATGTCGACAAAAGTTCTAGTATTTGCTCCACGAATTTCTTCTTTGACCGTGTTGACACCATCTTTTTCCCATTCAAATGCTTCTTTGATTAAGTCGTGGGAGAACTGAATGACTACCCATTCTCCATTCTTATCCATCACATTGGCTTCTGGCACCAATGGATCATGTAGTGCTGGTCTCAGAGTGTTCATGACCTCTGTACATCGTTGGAAATCCGGCTTGTAGATAGGTAGCTCAAAATACTTGTGAACTCCTGCTTTCTTCATGATATCGATGGTAGATGGCATACTATGTAAAATCTTGAAGTCCTGGGACATGATCGGAAAGTGGTGATCCGTGTCCATGATCTTTATGTTGGCCAAGAAAAGATACTCTTCCACTGGCTGCTCATCTCTGAACCAGTGGCCTTTTGCTTTCGAAAGACACTGGGGAGGGAATTCTTGGACCTCCTCTTGGATTGTAGCTTCAGAGTCTTCAGAAGCCATCTGCACTTAATATAGAGTATGAATTAGTATCCATAATTTTTTTTTTTGAAATCCTCCGCCATGTGTTGATTAATCATTTGATGTTGCTCCGAGTGCATGGTGCCGTCCCTTTCCCGTGGGTGTGAGAAGGGTAATACCTGAATTTTTCATGTATTTTTATATTTTTTGCTGAAAAGGAAACATAAAAGTCAGTCCATAGCCGAAGCGGTTAATGGATTTTTTAGAGTAATATTTTTATGTATGTACAAGTGCTTTCCCCTTTCCCAAGGGAAAATGTGTGTGACTATCCGGAAGTAGAAGAAAGACGTGCCGAATGCTTGGCCTTGTAATATGGCCCTATCATGCGTACTTTGGGTGCATCAGACACAACATGAGTGCAATCGGGTGCTTTGTCTCCTCGATCATCTGCTCCTCGTGGTAGTTTTGGTTTCCACGCCCATTTTGAGAACACTGAGAGAGGTCGTCAGGTTTTCTCGATTCGTATAGCTGCTCGTGTTCCATTTGCCTTATCCACAGCCCGATTGGATTTGACCTTTCTTTGCGATCTTCTCTGATGATTCATTTGTGTTGTTGACTTTTGCCGTGTCTGCTGTGGTGTTTCCTCTTTTGTCCTTACATTCGGTTTAGCTGCTTGTATGACCTTTTTGGGAATCCATATCTGATGTCGAGATCTTTGAGCTTCAAGCAGGGGCTTGGCAATCCATACTTGTACTGGTTCTGTTTGTTTGTAATTCTTTGTAGCAGGTTTGGTGATGTCCGTTTCCTTCTTCAAAGCGCTTGTGGACATTTCTTGACTCTGTACTTGATCCTTTCGTACCCACATATATTTGGATGGTTGTCTGTTCGAGTATCTGCTTGTTGGTTTCCAATAGTGCGATCCTTGGATGCTTTGAGCCTGTTTAGGAGAGAGCGTCTCCTCGATGGTTGGCTGATCCTCATTCACATCGGGTAGCTTCGACGCTATAGGTGATGTCGCAATGATTAAAGTTTTAGTTTCTATGCACTTGCTTTCGGGGTGTTGAGCACAGTTGCTACTATCCTTCGTCGCTTCTTGAATTTCCTTTGATCTTGGTAATGACATGATTTGATTACATGGTTTTTCTTCCAACACGCTGAAAATCTCCTTATGCCCTATCGTGGCCGAAATATATCCTTGAGCCAGATGGATACATGCTTCTGTTTCAATGATCCAGTCTTGTCCTAGAATGAAGTCTTCTATTAGATCGTCATCCTCACATACTAGGACTCTTTGTTCCATGGAGGAATTTCCTACGTGGATGGATACATTCGTTGTACCAATGAAGTCTAGGGTGTGACCTCCAATTCCTATTAGTTTGGCTTCTGTGGGATTCAAGTCCAATTGCAATTCGTTCGCTATCCTCCTTCGCATGCAGCTAAGGCCTGCTCCTGAGTCTATCAATGCGTCTATCAATTTATACTCTGTCTTGCCAATCCCTAGGTTTAGGTAAGGTTGTGTTCTTTGTTGTCCGGAGTTCTCAGTGGCTCTAAAATTAGCCATTGGGATGAGTTCTTCTCCTACTCGATATCTCTCGTCTCTTTCTCTCATCCACTCTTTCCGTTTTCTGATGCGTTCTAGGGCTTCCTGTCTCGCTTCTTCTCGTATTCGTTCTTCTTCCTTTTTCCTACTTTGAGCACCTAACAGTCTCGCTAGCATTTCATCGGTCAGAGGCTCCATGAATCTTTTCACTCTGCATCCACTGATGTAGTTGGGAAGAATGTCTCCGTCTAGAGTGGCGAGATTGACTGCACCACTGGTGGAGATTCGATTTATAATCAGGGGTCCATATCCGCGTTTCTGTAGTTTCTTTGCATGCTGTTTTAGAGTGTATACCAGGACTAAGTCGCCTTCTTTTAGTCCCTTGTATTTTATGTGCGAATCGTAATATGCCTTTTGTCTCCGTTTAGCGGCATAAATGCCTGCTACCGCTTGCAATCTAGTCTCGTGCAGTTTTTCAATCTGATCTAATTGCTGAGACAATTCATGACCGTTCCACTCATATTGCTGGGCTACTTTTAATGTAGGTACTAAGAAGTCAATTGGCAAAATTGCATTCTGCCCATACACTAGGTTGAAAGGTGTGGTTCCAATGGCTGTTTTATATGCCACCCGGAAGGCCCAAATTGCATGATGCAATTGTTTGTCCCAATCTGACCTTCCATTATTGACAATCTTTGTCAATACCGTACATAGTACTTTGTTGGAACTTTCAGCCTGTCCGTTAGCTTGAGGATGGTATGGGGCTGATTTTTTATGAATCACTAGAAAGTCATTCATTAGCGATTCAATGACTTCGTTTAAGAAATGTGTTCCTCGATCACTCACTATCTCGATCGGTAGTCCAAAGCGTGTGAAAATGTGCTCAAAAAGAAATTTTGTTGTGGTTTGAGCGTCATTTTTTTGAGTGGCCTTTGCTTCTACCCACTTTGTCAAATAGTCGATGGCTACTATGATGTATTCTGCATGAGATCCTTTTGCAGGTGGGTTGATAGGTCCTATGAAGTCAATTCCCCACTTGGTAAATGCTCTCGCACAAACCATGGGTCTTAAAGGCATGTCATCTCTGCGAATGGGATATTTAGCTCTCTGGCATGTTTCACAGCTTCTCACATATGTCTCCGCATCCATATGTAGAGTTGGCCACCACAAGCCTGCAAAGAGAATCATCTTGACCGTTCTGTCTGCTGAAAAATGTCCTCCCGCAGCTCCTGCGTGTGCCATTTCTAATATGGGAAGATATTCCCCTTCATGCACGCACAATCTGAGTTGATTGTCTTTTCCTCTTCTAAACAATTGTCTTCCCATTATCACATAATCCTTGCTCATTTCTTCTAAGGATCGCTTTCTTGCTAGACTAGCTCCTATTTCGTGCTCTTTCGTTTTGAGGAATTGCACTAATGATTTACTCCAGTTAGGCGCTATGGTAGAAAAAGGTAAAGACACGTGATCCTCTGGGCTAGTTTCTTTGCACTCCACACAATTACTTACATAATCGTGAACGTCTTTGGACATGTCGGGCCAATATACGCCTAATCTTTTTAATTCTCTAATTGTTCCGTGCATCCCTTGATGGGTTTTCCACTTGTTCACATGTGCTTGGTTGATCAGTTGTTTTTGTTCATCCTCCTCTACACATCTGAGTAACACTCCATTTGGTTCCTTGTAATACACACTTCCTGCAACGATGTGTAAGTTCCTTGATTGAAGAATTTCCTTTTTGCTATTTCTGTTGATTGGGTGTTGAGGGCCATGCGTAAGTATAGGGGCCAATTTTTCTGCCCACTTCGGACATACTTCTAGATTGAACAGATACGCATCTGGTAAATCATCAGGCACTCCACTTGGTGGCTCTCCGTGGGTTAGCCTGGAAAGGTGGTCTGCTCTCACATGTGTGTTTCCTTTTTTGACTATTACCTCAAAGTCAAACTCCATTAGTAACAAGAACCATCGTACCAATCTCCCTGTGTTGCAAGGCTTATTGACTAAATACAACAAAGCTTGATGGTCTATGAAGAATTTGAACTTGTTGGCTAAGAGGTAATGTCTAAACTTCTTCACTGCATAGACCATTCCTAAGCCCTCTCTTTCAGTAGTCGTGTAATTTCTCTCTGCTTGGTTTAATTGTCTACTCGCGTAAGCGATTGGATGGTCAAGCTTTCCTTCATCAGCCGGTTGAGCCAGGATACATCCAATGGCATAGTTTGAAGCATCAACATGAATATGAAAAGGCTTGCTCCAGTTTGGTGACCTTAGAATTGGGGCTGTACTCAGCCGCTTTTTAAGCTCGTTGAAGGCCTTCTCACACTCGTCCGTCCAAGTGAACTGAGTCAATAGACCGTATAAGGGCTTGGCTATTATGGCATACATGTGAATAAACCTACGGTAATATCCACAATGTCCCATAAAGGCTTGCACTTCCTTTACATTTTTGGGTCTTGGTAAGTCCAATATGACTTTGATCTTATCCTCATCCGTAGATATCCCATTTCTTGAGACTATGTGTCCGAGGATTTTCCCCTGTCTTACCATGAAGACACATTTTTCTGGGTTTAAGCAGACTCTATACTGCCTACATTTGTTGAATATCTTCCTTAATTCAGGTATGTGATCGGGTCTTTGATTGGAGTACGTGCAAAGGTCATCTACATACACTTCCATGCTTTTTTTCAAAAATTCCTTGAAAACTTGACACATTAATCGTTGGAAGGTAGCCGGTGCATTAGTGAGTCCAAAGGGCATCACTCTGAATGCATACACACCCCATTCAGTGGCAAATGCTGTCTTGTGTTGATCCTCAGTCGCAATAGCCACCTGATTGTATCCAGAGAAACCATCTAGGAAGCTATAGACCTCTTTACCTGCTACCCTCTCCAATAGATGGTCCGTAATCGGTAATGGGTAGCTATCACGTATGGTGGCTGCATTTACCTTCTTCAAATTTATGCACACTCTCAATTTTCCATTTTTCTTAGGCACTACTACTAACGGCGATACCCATTCTGTGTGTTCTATCTCGTATATGAATCCTGCCGCTAGTAGTTTGTCTATTTCCTCCTTAATCTTCGCTGCATAGACTTCATTGTATGTATAAGGACGTTGTTTGGAGGGTTTTGCCTCTGCTGTCATGGGTATTCGATGTGAACAAATAGAGGGTTCTACCCCTTTGAGATCCTTATAGGTCCATGCGAATACATCTCGGTACTCCCGGATAAGGTGTATGAGTTCCTCTTCTTCCTCTTCAGATACGTCTTTACCAATATATGTACACCTTTCTTCTCCTTCCTCAAGTGTCACAATGATTTTCTTTGTCTGTTCCTTGTTGTCATACGCCTCTCCGTCTCGTGCTTCTCGTTTAGGCATTTGAATAGCTACTTTTCTTTCCTCTACTTCGTATTTTTTAAAGTGTTCAGGAACTTCAAAAAGATCTGGGTGTGGCTCTACCCGACTCATGCTTTCCTCCTGCCTGTGTGTTGTCCTAGCAGTTTCAATTGCTAAGATCTTTGTTGGTTCCTGTTCTTTCTGATTCCGAACAGTATTTAAGTAGTCTTCTTCAGAGTCAAATTTCGGTTCCATCTCAATGCTTTCATATTCCTCTTTCCACTCTTTTTCCAGGATTTCCCCTTCCTCTACTTCTTGAAGGACAACCATATAAAGGTTTACATCATAACCTTCCTCATCTATGCATTCGTTCATTGTCAAAACTTCCTCGTTTACACATACATCTAGAGTGGCCAAGATCTCCATCCATCCATGTGGTTCAAACATCTCATCAAGAAAAATTTGCGGCATATAAGTGGGATCCTCTACTGAGCGATAGTTATGATGTCCTATCGGCCAAGGTTGCCTTCTGCTCTCTTCTCTCTTGGCTTCCTTACACATCCATAACTGGGCATCCTCATGCATCCAAGATTGATCACTCGATCCGGCACTATGAATGGATAGGTCATCTTCTTCTTTGTGGATTGGATTCCATTGTAATGGAGGGACATCTCGATACGCAAACGTATGCAAGTTTATCTTGGTGGTATTTCCTTGATGTTGTAAATATAACGAATCCTTGCCCCAATCCTGTACTACTCTCATTTGTCTCATAAAGGGTCGTCCTAATATCATTTCGTAGTTGTTTGCTTTCTCGAATTTACAGATGGCTAATGTATGTTCGAATTCTACTCCACAAGTGGTTAACCTGATCCTTTCCAATATTCCTAAGGGTTTTTCTACATGACCATCTGCTAATTGGAGTTTCATGCGTGTGGGTCGTAAGGCAGGTTTTCCCCACTTTTCCCATATTTCCTTGGTGGCTATCCCTACTCCCGCTCCCGTGTCTAGGATGGCCTTGGTCATGTACCCATTGTAGGTGACAGGTAAGCACGTATTACCTTCATCTCCTTCACTAAATTCTCCTACTTTATCAACTGGAACTTGTATTGTGGAGTGGTTTTCCTTTTCCTTTCCTTTCATTTCCCTTTTTTCTACAGGTGGCTCTAATTGGTCTGCTAACTGTCTCCATAGATGTGGTTTAAGTTGAAGTAATTCTTCCACCGTCAATTTACATTGCACCTTTGTTTTCTTAAGTTCTGTTAGGTTGTGTGAACTCTCTTCTGAGTTTCCTTTTTCTTTCCCATGCACTGTGGGTGCTCGTATTATTATTGACTCTCTTTCATATTCTCCCATGTAGTTAGGCAATGTGGACATGCTCATGGTTTCCTCTCTTCCTTTATCGAGTCTTGACACTTCCTCATATGCTTCCTCCAGGTTATGATCAGGGTGACTATCTTCCCCATCTATTACATCAAAAGGAGGTGGACTGATTCCATTCTTTTTCCATTGCTCCTCCCTAATTCTATTCCACAAGTCTTTGGACCAATCTTCCTCTAGGTCGGGTATCATGGATACCTGTTCTTCTTGAAATTTTATTCGTTCATTTCGATCATCTTCCCGTCTAGGTTCCTTATCCTTAGGTTGGATGCACTCTTCGTATAGTTCCGGTGCGATCCTTGTTTCAGGCAAAATTGGGATGGTTTTTTCTAGAGTCGCCTGTGCTACTTCTATGAGCTTTTTGCATATCGCCAGTCTTTCTTTCTCTAATTCCCCTTGAGGATAGAGTTTTTCATGTTGCTCTAGGTTCGGGCCCATTTTGATTCTAGCTTGGTATGCTTTTAACCACATGTCCAAATCCTCTGGTTTTGGGTCAGCTAGAATTGATCCTGGCTTCTTTTCCTCTGAGCTAATTGGCGGTGTTTCAGGGATCTCCTTATGCGTTTTTTGTTCATTGTACTCTCTAGAGCCCTTCGCTTGCTTTTTGCTGTCTTGGCTCTTATTTCTTGCCCATTTTTCTTTGAGCTTTTCTCGTCTTTCTTTCCATTTTTGTACTTTTGTGTTTTGGGAATTCTCACCTGGGTTCTCTGAATCCTCGACTACCTGAATGTTAGCGTCTACTGTTTTATTGTTCTTTGGTTTCTCTTTTGGTTGTTTTTCCTTTTGTTGTTTTGCTTGAGCTCTAGTAATAGCTTTCAGTGGTACATTGTACTCCTTCTCACTTCCAGATCCTTCTAAGACCTCAATTACATTAATTGGTGCAGTGCCTTGAGTTTTTGTAGGGTTCTTAGGGCAATCTCTAAAAAGATGTTCTTTCCCACAATCATTACAATATCCTTCCCAGATCCTGGGTGGTGGAGGGTTGTAAGGTCGAGGACACTCCCGAATGAAGTGATCCCCTCCGCATCTATAACATGGTCCTCTCTGCACTGGTGGTCTAATGGGAGGTCTCACTGGTTGTTGTGCCTTGGGCACTGTATACATTAAAGTTGCAGTTTCCGCTCCATAAGTCTGATCAAATCCTTCATATCCATAATAGGCCGCGTCATATGTTGGTTCATATTCCATCATGTTGGCTTCATATGGATAGTATTCTCCGGGTGGAGGTTCATACCCTTGGTTGGTTGATTCTACATTGGTCACTATTGAAGCTGGTATTATGGCTCTTTCCAAGTTTTCTTCCGGTTGAGTATACTTCACAGGTACAACTTGTTGAGGTTGTGACAGTTGGGGTCCTAATACTGGTTGTGGTGGTGGATACGATGCTTGCTCATATTGTCTTGGAGCTCCTACCGGATACAGGTTGTATCTAGGCATCTCCCTACCCAGCTCTCTAGGTGGGTATTCATAAGGTCGGTATTGGGGTGGGTGGACCGGTCGTGTTTGCCTATTAAAGGGACAGTTCTCAGTTGTGTGATTGGTATATTTTTGCTCAATTTGGCAGTATGAAGAAGTCCCTGGTTGTTGCTGTCTGTTGTATGGATACGTAGGTTGTGCACCGGCTCCTCCTCTGGCACACAAGTGTGTGGGATGTTCTCCTCCACATAAGTTACACCTCCTTAACATAGGCACTCTTTGAGCTGGATGTTGGTAAGCTCTCTGCCCTTGTACTCCTAGTTTCTTTGCTAATAGTTCCGCTAGTTCTTCCATATTACTAGAATTGGACGTAACAGTGCTTCTTGAGTCTTCTGATTTAGTGAGGTCGGTAGTACCTTTGAGGTCCTCAGCAAGATTATCTTCCAGATCGATGCACTCTTGAAGACACTCACTCAATGTTTGTAGCCTTTTCACATACACTAGGGTTCTTAGGGTCCCGTTAGAGAGTCCATCTAAAAATAATGAAATCATCTTTTGTTGAGTCGGTCTCTCAGCCACTGGGCATCTATCCACATATTGATTGAATCTTCGGGCAGCAGTCTTCACAGTTTCGCTAGGGTTTTGCTTAAAGCTATGGATTAAAGATGCAGAATTGTGTTTAATCCCTCTCTTTGTAAATTCTCCAATGAATTCTTGAAAGAATTGCTCCATGTTTCCAAATTGATTGGGATCTAAAGGTTGGAACCAAGTTAGAGTTGTTCCTGTGAGGGTGAGTCCAAAAGACTCATACTGCACAAAGAAGTCCTCTACTTGCTCCGCTCTTAGAACTTGTTTAAATTCGGCAATATGATCATATGGCTCCCCTAATCCATCGTAATGGTTTCTCACGCACTTAGCTACTTGGATTGGTCTCAATCTTCTCATTGGTTCAGGCGGTCTGGGCATTACAGGGAAGACTGGGGCAGCTGGTCGTAATGGAGGCATTCCTGGCTGTCCTCCCACAGGTGGTCGTGGTCTGACCGGTGGTCGGAAATGGTTCCCCATCCCTGTGTGGGTCTGATTGTGTGTGTGCACTCCTGGAGTTGCAAACTGTACATGAGTACGGTTGGGCACACTTCTTTGACTGGTCTGTCCTGATGTGGTATGTTCCGTCTCTTGTTGATTTCCAAAAGGATTTTGCGAGGTAGTTGCCTGCTCTCTCTGAGGAAATACAGGTGCACCCATATATCTCAGCCGAGCCCTGTCTAGGACACCTACAGGCCAATATCTTCTTTGATTCTTATCTAGGTAAGTGAGTCTAGTTTCGTCATCTGGGTCTTTCAACTCATAGAATGTCATGGGGCTCTCTCCTATTCCTGGAACATGTACGTCAGTTTGAAGCAATAAGTCTGCTCCGTAAATCATGTAGACTTCCAACAGGCAGTCGTCTTGAGGTATCAAATCTCCTCTCAAGACCCGTGATACTTGTGACCTGCCTCTAGGGGTGGTCACTAACTCTTCTAAGTTGTCGGGATCCCTAAACTCTCCTCTTTCATTGATCCTCTCAGGAAATTCAGTTACTATGTAGATGTGACCCATTTTGTCAATGTATGCGCCCCCTTCGTATTTGACAGCTGGTCGGGGTATGATTGTGACGTTTTGGGAAGTTACCATCCTGGCGACAGATCTGTTTAAGCCATCCAGATAGATTGGAATCTCTTGGGCATTAGTGGACACATACTGTAAGGAAGTACGGTAGTCCCCTTCAATAGTAGTCATGAAGCTTCCTGTTGGTGCAGGTCCTTGCATATCTTCTGAAGCCATAAGCAATTCCTCTTCCGAGTCACTGGAAGTTTCTAAGTAGACTGAGTGATGACTAGCCTGGGCTGTACTTCCTACTGAGGATATGATACTCCTTCTACTACCTAGAACTCTTCCTGACCTCAAGTTCATTCACTCTCTGAAGCCTCTCTTTATGCTTCTTAGATCCCCTTGGGACAGCTCTACCAATGATTCAAATTGTCTTGCCAAAAAGAAGTGTCTACACTGGCGATACCACCCTAGGCGATACTACTTTCGGCGATACCGCACTGACCGCGGTACGATACCAGACACCCAGACGATACGATATCAGATATAGTGTCGTGATACTTCACGGGGAAATACCACGATACGATACCGGCAAAGTAGACGTTACGATACCAGAGCTTCAAGGCGATGCGATCTCAATATGGTGTCGCGATACGATCCTTGACAGGAGACGATACGATACCACTGCAGTAAGTGCGATCGCGATACCAACCTTGGCGACACGATACCACTATGGTGTCGCGATACCAAGATAAGCAACCGACGATACGACACTTGGGAGGGCCCGATCGCGATACTGAAGTCGTGTCGCGATACCAAGGTAGTGTCGCGATACCACTGTATCAAGCGATACGATACCACTCGGTAAAGTGAGGTCGCGATACTAGAAACTTAGGCGATACGACACCGCAATGGTGTCGCGATACCAAGTATTAGTATCGGACGATACGATACCAGAGATCGAGTGCGATCGCGATACCGACTCAGTGTCGCGATACTGGAGTAGTGTCGCGATACCAAAGTAGGTATCCAGCGATACGATACTTCAGGCAAGTGTCGCGATACAAGGGAATTTTGGTATCGCGATACCAAAACTCAACCGATCGCGATACTCAAGCCTAAAAGCAAGATTTTTCCAAATTTTTTTCACCCCCTTGCTCTCCTCACTCTCCTCTTCCCTCCTATACCTCTGTATCACACAAAAAGATAACTATGATATCAGTTTTTCCCCCCCCCGCGATACTGCGCAGACTTTTAATCACGTTTTTGATCATTTTTAAAGTGTTTTTGACAGATAAATTGTGAGAATATTTACCTTGGTACTGTCTTGCTTGCAATGTGAGCTCAAAACCTAGCTTTAACAGCCTGAATGCCACGATACCAAACCCACGATACTGGTCGCTGCTCGCAAACGATACCAGAATACTGTGAAGTGTCCAATGAGCCAAATTTTTTGGTTTTTATAGTTTTTTTGACTGAACTTGAAATTTTGGAATTTTTGGAGATTTTCTGGGAATTTTTGCCTACTCCTACTCCTCTTCTCCTCACTTTTCCTCTCCTTCTAACCTAACCCTAACTCCTCCTTCTCTTCCCTCCTCCTACACTTAAACCTAAAACTTATCACACACACCTCGAAGATGAGAAGTGACAAGTGCTGAAATGGTATACTACTCGTCAAAGGGCAAATTCGCTTCTACAAGTACGATTCGATCACACTTGCTCTCTAACTATCACGAAGGCACCTTGGTGGAGTGACTCCCCGGCAACGGGGCCAAAAACGTGTGTACTCGAGCCACAATGACTCAAGGATTTGTACCAATGAGACTATACCTCAATTGCCATACAAGTGCATATAGTGGAGTTCTTTTCACACATTTAAATGTCAATCCTAAGGAGAAACTTACCAAGTGTGTGAAGACATGTGCACACGTGATAGAAAATGAAGTGGGTTAACTATCTACACATGAGAAAAGACTAATACTACCCTCAACTACTGAAATACTGGAAGTGTTGCCGCAAGCCTCTTTTCAGCAGTTTTGGTATTTTGAGGTTTTCTCCCAGCTCAAAACTCCGAATATAGGCAATAGGGTACTCGTTTCGAAGCTCTCGACGAGACGAATCCAACGGTGGTGGTCTCGCTCAATTCTGACCACTCTGCTTCAAGTTATGGCAGAAACAGTGAATTACAGGAATCACAAACACCCGCGTTTTTGCTTCTCCTAGCTCACGCATGCACTACAGCAGCTCAAATCAAGGGGGAAGGGGTAGACAACAGTCCTACACTTGCATTTCAAGCATCACCCACACATACAAGAGCAAAACGAAGATCAAAATCAGCAAGAAAGAGGCAAACTCGAGAATTCAGAAGTGCTCCTTCTTCACAATGACAAGAAGTTTTTTTTTTCGATGAGTCACTTTTGACTTATATACTAGTGCCCTAAGTTTGGTCCTTTCACACAAAAGACCGGCACTTTATTCCCTAAAAGACTAATTTCCTACTATTGTACATGGGTAAATCACTAATCTTCTGTGGGGATGCATCTAGAGGACTCCTCTAGTGCATTTACAACGGAAAATATATACAAGAATGGTTATGATACAAAAGTTGTGTGTCCAAATCGGAAAAATTTTGGGGCCCGTCTTTTTTCTCTGCTTTTTGCGCTCTTTAGCTCTGCAACACAGAGCTAAAGAGAGCACAAGGCAGAGAAAAAGACGGGCCCTAAAATTTTTCCGATTTGGACACCCAATTTTTGTATTATAACCATTCTTGTAATATATTTTCCGTTGTAAAGGCACTAGAGGAGTCCTCTAGATGCATCCCCCACAGAAGATTTAGAAGCTTACCCATGTAAATTAGTAGGAAATTAGTATTTAGTGAATAAAGTGCCAGTCTCTTGTGTGAAGGACCATTTTTAGGACACAAGTATATAAGTCAATTTGTGACTCTTTGTAAGAACTTTTTGCCATTGTGAGAACGAAGAGCACAGAAATTTGAATTTGTGTCTTCTCCTCTCTGTATCTTCTTCTTTGTGAGCTTTTGTGCATGTGTATTGCTTGAAAAGAGTGTTAAGAAGTGTTGTCTATCCATGAAAGTGTTTATTTGCTGTTGTTAAGATGTGTGCGAAGTATAGGAAGTGTTGAAGTGTAGGAAGGTCTTTCCCGCGACTCAGTATTTTGCTCATAACTTGAAGTAGGAGTGTCAGAATTGAGTGAAACTACTGGCATTGGATTCGTCTTCTCAAGAACTTCGAAACGCATATGCTATTTGCTATATTTGGAGTCCGGAGCTGAGAGAAAAGCTCAATTTACTGTTGGCTGTTGCACCAAGTATCGTGACACCATGACTGTCAGTTGAAGCTTGTTTGGATTAGTCTCTATCTTGTTTGCACTCTTTGAGTAGTTCATTTGCATTGATCATCACTTGAATGCATGTCCTCATACACTCGGCTAGGTTTGTATACTCATCGGATTGATAATTAAAGCGTGAATCCTCACTATATGCACTTGAGGGGGATTGAGGTATAGTCTCTTTCTCCACAAGTCCCTAGGTTGGTACTTAGGTCAACATGTTTTTTGGCGCCGTTGCCAGGGAGTGTCGAATCAAACCGAGGCATTCGTGTGATGGTAAGTAGCTTTTTGCATTGAAGCGAGAGGAGGAGTGGTGATTTTCTCTTCTTTGGTAAGTCATTTTCAGCCGCACTTACTACTTCTCATTCTTGGAATGTGTGTAGTGAGTTATTAGTTTAGGGAAGTGTGTGGAGTGAGTAGAATAGGAGCAGTAGGAAGTTAGGCTAGATTCCTTTCTCTTTTCTCTATGTTCTTTCAGCCTTTTAACTAGGAAGAATTTTTCAAAAAGTATAAAAACCCAAAAACTTGTCCTTTGTACTTCACTTGTGCTCAAAGCAAGTATCGTAAGAAACTGAGATCAAGTATCGTGGACGAAGATTCAAGTATTCCGAGCTATGCAGAGCTAGTCAGGAGGGGTAGAGGGCTGAGATAGAGTCCTAAGGTAAGTTCTTGTATCATTCCATCAACTTCATTACATAACTCAAGTTTTTCAGAAGGAAACGATCTGCGTTAGGTATCGTGGAAGACTTACAGGGGGCAAAAAAGGTGTTTTGAGTGATTCAGAGAGTGAGGAAAGGGTAGCAAAGCATAGAGAACAATTGTCTTGAATCAAAAGCTGAAAATCTAGCAAAAAATTTGGAAAAAGGGTCAAGTATCGTTTTCTCCCGCAGTCGAGTATCGCGATACCTGACAGGTATCATGATCTCCTGTGGTTGAGTATCGCGATATTTCCCAGATATCGTGTATCGCGTTGCAAAGATCGCGATACTTTGCACAGATCATGTATCATGCTTGTCCAAATATCGTGTATCATGTATTCACCGATCGCGATACTTATCAAAGATCGTGTATCGTGTATCGTGATTCACCGATCGCGATACTTGCTAAAGATCGTGTATCAAGTATCGTTTTCTCTCAAGTGTCAAGTATCATGAGAGTCAAGTATCGAGTATCGTTTTCAACCAAGTATCGTGTATCATGCATACAGCGATCGCGATACCTATCAAAGATCGTGTATCGTGTTGTCACCGATCGCGATACTTACCGTGTATCGTATATCGTGTATCGTGGTCTATCGATCGTGATACTTGCGAAGTATCGTGTATCACGTTTGGACGAGTATCGTGTATCTTCGCTGGAAAGATCGCGACACTTCAGAAGTATCGTGTATCGCGTTTGGAGGAGTATCGTGGTTTGTTAATCGCGATACTTGAGAAGTATCGTGTATCGTGTAAGCTCAAGTATCGAGTATCGTGGGCATCCAGATATCGTGTATCGTGGTCCCTGATCAAGTATCGTGTATCGTTTGTGTTCAAAGATCGTGTATCGTGTAACTTTGAAGTCAAGTATCGTGACTTGAAAAGTTCATTTTCAATCAATTCCCAGCCAAAATTTTTCTAGAATTATAATCCATAGTGAAGAGTTCTAGAAGCCAGAGGTTAGCAAGAACTGATCAGAGCCTTCAAGTGGATGAACCTGAGATCTAGAAGAAACCTAGGAAGCCAAAGAAGTGTAATCTCTTCTGTAGGTAGTGTAGCCGAGCCAAGTAACCGTTCACATTACTCGGAGACCTCCAGTGAGTCTGAGGAAGAAATTCCCATGGCTTCAGAGGATATGCAGAACACAGTACCAATGATTGGCATGATGTCAATTATTGAGGGAGAGTACCGGACCTCTTTGGAGTATGTGAACACCAACCAAAATGAGATCCCTATTTATTTGGATGGTCTAAACAGATCAATGACCAGGTTAAAGAAGGCTTCACAGGCTTACATAGTGCCTAGACCAGCAGTCAAGTATGTAGGAGGATTTTACATGGACAAAAGAGATATCCAGTATGTTGTCACAGAACACCCGGAAAACATTAATGAACTTGGGGAAGAATACAATGCTTCAAACCCAAATGGAGAGGGGAATGACGGGCAAGTAAATACTCCTAGAGGGAGATCTACTGTTGCTAGAGTTCGGAGAGGAGACCTGATCCCACAAGATGACTCCCTAATGGATGTATACTTGATCAATGGAATGGAGCCTCTCCTTAGAGCACATTCTTCAATATGGGAAGCTGCCCCTAATCCTGTCACCATCTATGAGCTACACGATCCTCATTTCCCCACCATCATCACATATTTGGATAAGAATCAGAGAAGATATTGGCCCTTAACGAAATTAGAAAGAGCAGAGTTGAAATATCAGAATATTCCAGTGTTTCCCCCTAGGGACCAAGCCACTACTTCACGAAACCCACTTGGAACGTCTCAAAATGATTCATATCAACAATCGGAACAAACACAACAAACACAAATCCCGGTCAGGCCACATGTGCAGTTTGCAATGCCTGCAAATAACCCTAATTACCGACCTCAACCACCTGTTGACCCAAGACCTAGAATTCCTGCCCCAGCCAGACCACCTGTACCAAGAGGACCAGGCATACCCATAGGAAGACCTATTTTCCCCGTGATGCCTAGACCGCCTAAAGCAGGAAGAAGATTAAGACCAATTCAAGTTGCCGAATGTATGAGAAACCACTACGATGGCTCTAGTGAACCTTACAATCATATAGCCGAATTTAAACAAGTAATCAGAGCCGAACAAGTAGAAGATTTCTTGATCCAATATGAGTCCTTTGGTCTTACTTTATCAGACACTGCGCTAGCATGGTTCCAACCATTGGACCCTAATAATTTTCAAAACATGGAACAAGTCTATCAAGAAATGATTGAGGAATTCACTAAGTCGGGAATTAAAAACAACTCATCATCATTGATCCATAGCTTTAAGCAAGCCCCTACAGAATCACTAAGATTGGTAGCAAGAAGATTCAAGCAGTATGTGGACAGATGCCCAGTGGAAGAGAGACCTACCCAAAATAAAATGGTGTCATTATTTTTGGAAGGATTATTGAACGGATCATTAAGATCTTTGGTATATGTAAAGAGAGTTCAAACTTTGCAAGAATGCATAAAGGAATGTATAGACCTAGAAGACAACCTAGCAAAAGATTTGAAAATACCTCAAGGTAGCCTGAAAAGTGAAGATTCGGCCAGCAGTACATCAAACCCTAAAAACAATGCAGAGGAAATAGCCGATTTGGTAGCAAAGAAGCTGAATGTTCAAGGACAGAGGAACTACCCCAATAACCCTATAAGAGTGCCCATGCTTAGAAGATGTATGCAGTGCGGAGGTGATCATCCATCTCACTTGTGCACTAGGGGAGTAGTCCCACCACCTGCTTATGCTTATAATAGACCAACCGCCCCAGGACCTCTACAATATTGCAGTATAGAACAAAAATATACAAATCACAGTACAGAGAATTGTCCTTACAATAGGCAATCGAGACCAGCACTGCCATATATGAAACCTTATGGATACCCTCAAAGAGAGCAAGGAGGTGAAGCATTGAGGTACCCCACTTATCAGCAACAGGCACTTGTACCACGACCATATGCCTATCAAGGATACACCCAACCACAACCAGTACTAGGACAACAACCGCCCCATCCTCAGATTGTTGTCCCAGTCAAGATGGCTCAACCTGAAGAAAACCTAGAGAGAGCAATAGTCCCAGCCACACCATTGGCTAGTAATGAATCAGATGACTTGTCTTACGATCATAGTCAAGGGGCATATTCCAATTATGAAAGCTCTATGATAGAATATGGACAACTGTACGAACCATATGCCTATGGCATGGAAGTACCAGATAGTTCCTACGGATATGAGCAGGACTATGTGTCATTAATGTACACAGCCCCTAGAGCAACCATACCACCCCGACCTATGAACAGACCGCCTATACCTAGAGGACCATGCTACAGATGTGGAGGTGATCATTATATCAGAGAATGTACATTGCCAAACCCACCACCACCACAATGAGTCTGGGAAGGCTACTGTAGTGATTGTGGTAAGGAACACCTTTTCAGAGATTGCCCCAAAAACCCCAACAAGGTTACATCCAACGTGCAAATCAATGTGATAGAAGTAATCGAATCATTAGGGAGCGATAAGGAATACACTGTACCATTGAAGGCGATAACAAGAGCAAAAGCTAGAGAGACCCCAGAAAAACCTAAAAAACACAATCAAAGTGACCTAGAGATGAATACACCCACACCTCAGAGTGTTGAAGACTCGGAAGAGCCTGAGAAAAGTGTCGTAAGTAAAAGAACACAAAAATGGAAGAACCGTAGAGATAGGATAAAAGAAAAGAAGTTACTGCAGAAGAAGAAAAATGAGAAGAGTGAACAAAACCCAAAAGAGGAACAGAAAGTTGAAGAAGAAAATAAAAATGGAAAGCATAAAAAGGAAGAGGTAAGATCAGTTTTAGCTGATCCCATGCATGAAGAATTGGCCATGTGGATTCAGGCATATAAGGCACGAATAAGAGCATGACCTACCATAGAACAACATGAAAGAGAATATCCTAGAGGTGACCTAGAGAAAGAGAGGTTGGAGATCTGCAAAAAATTAATAGAAGTTGCTCAACAGACCTTAGAAAAACCTGCGTTGCCATTACCCAATACCCGAATTTCCGAAAGAGATTTCTAAGAGTGCATCATCACTAATGATCACAAAAAAACCGAAGCAAGTAAGACACAGAATGGCAATTATTGTGAAGATAAAAGGGAAGGATCCATTGTTCCCAAAGTAGACGGGGAATGGCCCAAAGATTTGTGGGCAAGAGTCCAAGAAGACAGATGGAAGAAAGTGGAAGGAATTGAATCGCCCTTTGAAGAGCTAGAAGCGGAAGATGGAATAGAGGATTCAATACCTGAGTTGAATTCAAATGAATTATTACCAATTGATCCGAGTAACGAGGAAAATGATAGTACAAAGGTTTTGCCAAATTACACAGGAGAGTACGAACATAACTCAGAATTGTATTGCATTCCCTCAATAAGGAAAAAAGAACTGAACCCATCAGTTCAAACATCGGATATCATACAACACCTTAGAAAGGTCAAAATCCCTTGTACCCTAACATTAGAAGAACTGTTGAAGGTTAAACCACACTTGAAGGAGAAATTAACCAGTCAATTGGAGATCAAGACGAAAGAAAAAGAGATATCTGATGAAGTAAACACAGTAAAGATCCCAGTGGATAAGGTAGGAGATTTTAGTGAGGGAGATGAAGGAAACACTTGCCTTCCAATTACTTATAGGGATTATACCACCAAAGCCATCTTAGATTCCGGAGCTGGTGTAGGCATTGCTACGAGAGAAATCTGGGAGAAATGGGGAAAACCAGCTTTAAGACCAACGCATATGAAGATACAAATGGCAGACGGACACACAGAAAGACCCTTAGGATTATTGGAACGAGTAGTTTTTACCACATGCGGAGTTGAATTTGAACACACCGTAGCAATATGTCAATTTGAAAGGGCAAGCAATTATGAAATGATACTTGGGAGACCTTTCATGAGACAGCTAAAGGTTGTGCAAGATTGGGGAAAAGATGTTGTATACCTACAGCATGAAGGAACCACCATGAGAATAAATATCCACACATATACATATCAAGATGTTCCCCCCTTACAATGGAATCAAATTCATAAGGAGGAAGATGAATAGTCAATTCACAGTATAGGTTCTAGTGACCAATCTTGGATGAACGAGGATACTCATCTATGGATGTGCCAAACCGCCAAAAAGGAAGAGGAAAGGAGAAAGGGATGGCTGCAAAGGCAAGGAGTAGCTAGGTCTGTACAAGATCCAGCTTACATGCCTCAAGTTTTTTTGGATGAAGAGTTTGAACCTCATGGTGGGATGGAGATTTTAGCGACCCTCGATGTATGTGTGAACGAAGAAGTAATAACTATGAATGAATGTATGGATGAGGAAGGATATGACGTTAGTCTATATGTAATAGTCATTTAGGAGGCCGAAGAAGGAGAAGTGATAGAGAAAGAATGGAAGGAGGACTATGAGAGCATTGAGATGGAACAAAAACCAATGGAACCACAGGATGAAAATCAAAAAATAGGTGTCAGAGCTAACAAAAACAACCAAGAACCTACACAAGAAGAAGAGCTGGAGTTAGATAAAGAGCCAGAAGGTGAAGAAAACAAGCCACAAGATCAGTTTGAAGTGCCAACCCACTTCAAAAAATATGAAGTAGAGGAGAGAAAAATTACTATTCAAATGCCTAAAAGAGAAGCACAGCCAAGAATAGCATATGACAATAAAGAACAAACCAAGAAGATAATAGTAACTGTAGAGGAAGGAGAAGAACGATGTACTTTCATAGTACAGGATGTCTCAATGGAGGAAGAACAAGAGTTAATACGCCTCATAAGGGAATATCGGGATGTCTTTGCCTGGACCTATAAGGACTTGAAAGGAGTAGATCCATCTATATGTGCCCATAGAATTCCCATGACATCCGAAGCCAAACCTTCTAAACAAAGACCGTATACATACAATGATGTGTATTCAGCAAAGATAAAGGAAGAGATTGATAAGTTGTTATATGCTGGATTCATATATGAGATTGAACACACGGAATGGGTGTCACCTTTGGTGGTGGTACCGAAAAAGAATGGAAAGTTAAGAGTGTGCATCAATCTAAAGAAAGTAAATGCTGCGACCATAAGGGATAGTTACCCATTACCCATTACAGATCATCTGTTGGAAAGAGTGGCAGGGAAGGAAGTTTATAGTTTTTTGGACGGCTTTTCAGGGTATAATCAGGTAGCCATCGCTCCTGAGGACCAACACAAAACAGCTTTTGCAACTGAATGGGGAGTATACGCCTTCAGAGTCATGCCTTTTGGTCGAACTAATGCCCCAGCCACCTTCCAAAGATTGATGTGCCATGTATTCAAGGCGTTCTTGAGAAGAAGTATGGAAGTATACGTGGACGATCTATGTACTTATTCAGCTATACGATCAGAGCACATCCCTGAACTAGAAAAGATCTTTGCCAAATGCCGACAATATCGAGTATGCCTCAACCCAGAAAAATGTGTCTTCATGGTTCGACAAGGAAAAATATTAGGACATATTGTCTCTAACAATGGAATTTCAACTGATGAAGAAAAAATCAAAGTAATTCTGGATTTACCAAGACCAAAGACTGCAAAAGAAGTGCAAGCATTTATGGGACACTGTGGATACTATCGAAGATTTATACATATGTATGCCATAATTGCTAGACCTCTCTAAGCACTCTTGACTCAATTTAATTGGACCGAAGAATGTGAGAAAGTCTTTAACGAGTTAAAGAATCGATTGGAGCACCAATCCTTCGAGTACCTGACTGGAATAAGCCATTTCACATTCATGTGGATGCTTCCAAGTTTGCCATTGGTTGCATCTTAGCTCAACCTATAGATACAGGAAAGCTAGACCACCCTATAGCCTATGCCAGTAGACAACTAAATCAAGCAGAGCGCAATTATACCACAACTGAGAGAGAAGGCCTAGGGATGGTATATGCAGTGAAAAAGTTCAGAAATTACCTTTTGGCGAACAAATTCAAATTCTTCATTGATCATCAAGCCCTACTGTACTTAGTCAATAAACCTTGCAATACAGGAAGACTAGTACGATGGTTTTTATTGCTAATGGAATTTGATTTTGAGGTAGTAGTCAAGAAGGGAAATACCCACATAAGAGCATATCACTTATCAAGAATGACCCATGGAGGACCACCCATAGGAGTACCAGATGATTTGCCAGATACGTACCTGTTTAACCTGGAAGTATGTCCCCAATGGGCAGAAAAGTTGATCCCTATACTCACGCATGGACCAAAAGATGGGATCACACCAAACCAAACCCAAGACCTTTGGAAAACTAAAAACCTTCATATCATTGCAGGAAGTTTGTATCACCAAGATTCAAGTGGATTACTAATGAGATGCGTTGAAGAGGAGGAACAGGAAATGTGGCTTCAGAAAGCACATGTGAATCAATGGAAAACTCATTTGAATGCAAACGGAACATGGCAAACCCTGAGGAGATTAGGCATATATTGGCCAACCATGCAAAGGGATGCACATAACTATGTATCATCCTGCCAAACCTGTCAAGAACAAAATCCAGAAGAGAACTCCACTCTATGCTACTCCACAGTAGCACCGAGATGGAGCATGCCTCTAGTAAAATTCTTAAAGACCCAAGAATACCCGGAAGGAGCCACTTCAGCAAGGAAACGTGCACTTGTAGAACAGAGCAAGGATTATGCCATTATAGGAAAACAACTTTTCAAACGAGGGAGAGATAATCAGTTACGCTTGTGCATTCATGAAGACGAATATCTTGCTGTTTTAGAGATGGCTCATACAGGAGCTGCAGGAGGGCACTTCTCTGCAGATAAAACAGCAAAAATGATCCTCTTTGCTGGCATGTGGTGGCCAACTCTACATCAAGATGCCGTAGCATATGTGCAACGATGTGATACTTGTCAACGAACAAAATATCCAATTAGAAGAGATGAGATGCCACTGAGACCCATGATGAGTTCCAGAGCTTTCACTAAATGGGGAATGGACTTCATAGGACCTATTAGCCCACCAGCGAAAGGATCCCACGCCAAATATATAATTGTAGCCACGGACTATCTGACCAAATGGGTAGAGGCTAAAGCAACCAAGAAAAATGACGCAAGAACTACGGCCAAATTTCTCTATGAGAACGTTTTCACTAGATTTGGACTACGGATAGAAATTGTGAGTGATAGAGGTACGCACTTTGTGAATGAAGTTATAGAAGCCTTACTGAAGGAATTCCTAGTCATCCATAAGAAATCAGCTCCTTATCACCCACAAGCCAATGGACAAGCCGAAAGTTTGAATAAAATCTTGTGTACAGTTCTCACAAAAATTGTTAACAATGGTAGATCTGATTGGGATAAGCAATTACATCATGCTTTATGGGCATTTTGTGTAGCCTACAAAACCGCCATAGGCACTACTCCTTTTAACTTAGTGTATGGACAAAATGCTATTGTGCCAATTGATTTCTTAATTCCCACTCTCAGAGTAGCGACAACTTACGAGTGGACGGGACATGAACTATCAGCTCAATTGGATCAAATAAAAAAACTTCACGAAACTAGGTTACAAGTAGTAGCAGGCATTTATGCTGCTAAACGGTGACAGAAAGCCTACTTTGATGCTCACATTAAGGAAAAAAATTTGAAGGAAGGAGATTTAGTTTTGGTATATACCTTGAAACAACACGCTAAGAAGTTGCAGAAGGGAGGATATGGCCCATTAATCATCAATCGTATATCGAGAAGTGGAGCCATCAGCTTAGCAACCCTAGATGGGGAAGTATTACCAAACTATATCAGTGGATGTTGAGTGAAAAAATATCTAGAACCGTTGACCGAAGAAACAATGTCTCGATTAATCAAGGGCAAGAATAGACGTATTGAGGAGGAAAGGATACGAGAAGAAGCGAGACAGGAAGCACTAGAACGAATTAAGAAACGGAAAGAGTGGATGAGAGAGAGAGAGATGAGAGATATTGACTAGGAGAAGAACTCATCCCAATGGCTAATTTTAGAGCCATTAAAAACCTAGGACCACATAGAACACAACCATATTTGAATTTGGGAGCGGGTAAAACGGAGTACCACTTAGTGGATGCTCTCATTGACACAGGAGCCGCCATAAGCTGTATCAAACTTTCTTTGACTCAGAAACTCAAGGAGGAATTACGTCCATCGATGACACAGTTGATAGGAATAGGAGGAACAATTACTCAACATATAGGTGAAATCACCTTACCTTTGCATCTTGGCAACAACACTATGGAACAGAAGCTATTAGTGTGTCATGATCAGGATTTACTCGAAGATGTAGTGTTAGGTCGAGACTGGATTTACGAATATGAAGTGACCATTCAATTGGCTTTAGGATACATCTCAGCCAAGTTAGGACATCGTGAAGTATTCAGTTTGCTAGACGAACGACCAATCAAAGCCGCAAGCATAGAGCCAAAAATTCACTCTAATGAACACAGTCATGAATGTATGTTCAATAGCTCTATAGAAACCCCTTCCTCAAGTACTTCACGTGAGGACACATTGAATCCTGCTTGTATTCCATCTTCTAGTCTAGCAAGTCACAAGAGTGTCAATCAATCTGAAACCAACCTCAGTGAAGCACCATGCATAAAAGAGACTAGTCCTCGGAGTAATCCAAAGTCTGTACCTATTAGAATATACCCTATTCCGTACACTAAACAAGCTTGGATAAGAAAGTATCAAAGGGATGCATATCTTCAGCAACAGAAACATCTTCGACATCAGAGCAACCAATCAAATAAGAAAGCAAATCACTTTGAGCACCAAAGTCAACAACGAAGTGCTAGGATATGGATTCCAAAGAAAGTAGTAGCCCCCCAACCGGATCGAGTGCAAATATGGATCCCAAAATCATGTGCTCCAAAGACGCTAAACCGAAACGATGAACCACTGCATAAGGAGAACCAATATGATCTACGGGCAAAAGAGCCAAAGAAGAATAGCTACAGGAAAGCAAAGAAATCTACAGCTGCAACACAAGCTAGTCCGAGATTCAAAAAGCAGATAGAGCAGAATTACAACATGAGAGGAGCCACATTCATCAGGAATGTTCGGGATACAATACGTACCAACAGAGTAAAGCAGATTTGGTTGCCGAAAGACAGGACAAACTACATGCATCATCCAACTACTTCAAGTTGCACACATTTGGAGTTATCAGGTCCCAAAGCATGCATGATAGGGTCACATTACAAGGCCAAGCATTCGGCACATCTTTCTTCTATTTTAGGATAGTCGAGCACATTTTCCTCTTGGGAAATAGGAAAACACTTGTACAGACATTAAGAAAATCACTCAAAAATAATAATAATAATAACCGCTTCGGCTATGACCTAACTTTTCTGTCTTTCTTTTCAGATGAAAATATAAAAATATCTAAAGTATGGAAAAATCTAGGTATTACCTTTCTCACACCCACGGGGAAAGGGATGACACCATTCACGTGGAGAGTCGCCAACCTAATAAAGGATAATTGAAGGATGAGACTGAATACTATTAGGTGACTAATTACTGTCATCAATTGAGTGCAGATGGCATCTCCCAATTCTGAAGCTATGCAAGAAGAAGAGGTGCAACTTCTACCATTGGAATCAATAACGAAAGCAAGAGGCCATTGGTTTCTTGATGACCAACCAGTGTCAGACCTTATTTTCATGGCCACAATCAAGATTATGGATAGGGATCACTATTTCCCTATTATGTCGCAAGACTTCAAAACTATAATACAAGGATTACCGCATATCGAGGATGTATGGACACAGGCAGGCATAGAGGCATTTCTTAAATTGCCGATTTATCTACCAGATTTTCAAAGGTGTACACAAGTAATGAATACACTGCAGCCTGCAGCGACTAAGATATCAGTTCCTGAAGCATGCGTATTGGATAAAGTAGGTACATGGAAAACCATTCAATTCACACATGAAATAATCAACAAAGCCTTCGGATGGAATCAAGAAGGGATCACTAATGTCAAGGAGGAATGTCATGATCCTAAAAAGAGGTCCTTTTTGGATATCAACAGGACTGATATTGAAGATGTTGTTCGCTTGGTGCACCAACATTTTTGTTTCCCAAGTATGCACGGATATACTGCACCACAAAAGATTGTCGTACAACTACTCTCGCATGCAATGAGACAAGTGGGGAATAAAGTACATATGACTGGCTATGTCCAAGAGAGATTATTTGAAGCCCAGAAGAAGTGGGGTCAGAAGAAGTTTCTAAATGGGAGTTCGGCTTTGACATTACTTATATATGAGGCTCTTGAAATGAAAAACTGCCTACGTGAGATGCCAACCTCAGAAGGGCTAGCCAAATATGCTAAATCTGCCACGGTCCCCAAGAAAAAGAAAGCAACTGCTGTTGTTGAAGAGGCAGGAACCAGTTCACAGAAACCCATGAGGGGTACAAAGCGTCTAAGCGAGGAAGAAGCCCAAGCTACACCCCAATCAAAGAGGACACACATTCTTCCAAAGATTACGATGGCCCAAATGCCTATCACCAAGAGAGATCTATCTGCTGCCCTAGAAGAGACACACCAGTACATGCAAGGGCAGCTAAATTTGAATGTCCAAGGCCATCATTATAGACAAGCAAGTCAAGAGAAACAACAACGGAGTCAAGAAAAGACCCCAAAACAACCTGGGAGATACAAAGAACTGGGCTTAGATGATTCGAGTTCCGGTGCAGAATCCAGTCATGAAAAAGACACTCTAGACACTGATATAAGGACAGAAACTCACGAAGAAGAATGGACTGAGATCAATCAAGTCGAAGCGACGCCAGACAACCACGAAGAAAAGGAAAAGAATATAGAAGATTCCAATAAACCTGAGCATGTCATTCAATTGAATGATACTACAAAAATCAGCATCAAAGAAGCTCCAACAACTGCTACGTATGCAAAACCACCTATCAAAGAGGAAATACAAACTCCAATGAACACGGATTCAGAGCTATTACAAAACAAAGAGCAGATTGTAATTGAGGTCCCAGATGATACACCTCAAGGGCATATTGCACACATGGTGGCTGAGCCAAGGATCCAGCTTCAGATTAGGCAGCCCCATGACACTACGTTACACATGGCACAGGGCAAAGACGTCACAACAGGCGAAGAATCTAGTATACCAACCACATGGCTCAATGTGGATGTCACTCAGCTAGCCTGTAGTCAAGCAAATGATTCAAACTGCTATGGATACACAACAACAGATGATGGAAATAGATGCAGATTATGATAAGGCCATGAGGGAAAAGAGTCAATTCCAAATAATGAGCGAACAATTGTCATCACAATTTATCCAGGCCCAAAAAGAGATAGCAGCCAAAAGCACGGAGTTGCTGGAAGTAAAAATGCAATATGATACATTAGTGACTCAACATCACCAACTCTAGGCACAGCTCACAGATTTACAAAGATTACATGATGCAAGCGAGGCTGACAAAGAGAGAATAAGAGCTAGAAGCACTTTGCTCGAGAAACAATTAAAGGTGTACATGGAAGAGAATGACAACTTACGCAATCGAAATAAAGAACTGATGAAATCATTACTATATGATCAACCTATTGAACAGCAGGAGATATCCGAAACTAAAGAAAAAGAATTAAGAGATCAGGTGGCACAATGCGCAGATTTGCTGAAACAAGAGCGAGAAGTGAGAGAAGAATGTGAACGGAAGTACAATCACGAAACAAATGAACTAAAAAAGCAGTTGAATACAACACATGGGAAACTTGCAGCGAGCTACAGCGAAAACATGGACCATGTCGCTGAAATTGGCAATGAATTACTTGCGGCAAAAGAAGCACTCGGAGCAGCTATACAAGAAAGTAAATCGAAAACTGAACGAATAGAGCAATTAGAAATCCAAATCAACCAAAACGCAACGATCGGGACACCAGTAGTGCCAGCTAAGGAAAATCCTACTCACGAGGTAGAGGTACATCCTCTATCTCCCCCGATCTATAATTCTCCAATACATGAGCAGATGGCGGATATACATGATGATCATCCCATGCCATACACTGCAGAAATAAGTCAGAAGGAGCGGGCACTAGTGGTGTCCCGACTGACAGAAAATTTTGAAAATGAACTCATCAAGGTAATGAAAGAAGCCAAGATCAAGGGTAAGGACTTGGAAAAGATCATGAAGCCTTTCAACATTCCGTATGGATTATTGAAAGAGAAAACAAGACAATATATAAAGAAGATTACAAAGAAAAGTCCAGATGAGCACCTAAATTTTAAACATGACACATTCGCATACAGTCAAGAAGAATTCAAAGCTGCACAACCTGTTTGGAGAAGAAAGCTTTTGGAAAAACATCCCACACTACGGGTGCATTGGCAAGGAGCACCTTATTTCTTATAGGTAAACCCTTCCTTTTGTCCTATACCACACTGAAGGGATACTAGAGAATTTTTGGACCTGCAAAGAAATGGTACCATAAATAAACAGTGGCTGAATTTCCCTCTACTTCCAAGCCCGCCACATAATTACTTGCCAATGGAAGCTTATATGGTCAAGACCATCGAATTTTGGCTGCAGAATTATGCGACAGTACCCGACTTAACTGTCAAAATGACAAATAAAATACTCAGTATGATACTTACAGTATTGAAGGTCTTCAAGCATGCGGCCTACACATTTTTGAATTTCATTGGTATTAATCAGGGTACAGAGATCCTCATTTTTGACCTATCTGTTATGCCTAGCCGACCGACAATAATGGCTTATTATTCTAGATTGATGTTTTTGCCAAGTGTATATATGCAAACGTTTGAAGAAGCATTCTTTACAGGATTTTTTGAAATTGATTCAGAAGTCTTTTTGAAGATGTCCTCTAATTTGAATGCCCGATTAGTGGCATACGAACTCAGCTTCTTCGCAGATCACAGACAGCCACCCAATGACGGTGTGAAGGCAGAACAATGGAAACAATTAATGATACGTGAAGCTAATTTGCTTAATGAAATAGAGCAGAAAATATATAGAACATATGCCCGTCGCTCGTCAAAGCCTGTCGGGGACGAGAGAGTTCAGGAGGGGGGCAGTGTTGAGGGAGAATCAAGTCATATCTCTGCAAAAAGCCCCGCAGGGGCGCAACATCCATCCCTACACAGAGCCCCGCAGGGGAACATACACCAAGGAAAGGAGGCAGCCACACAAGGGTGCTTCAACATCTTGATCTTTGGCAGGTCTAGATCGAAGACTGAAGCACCACATCCTCATACCTTCCACTGGTGGCGTGCGTGGCAACCCGACTTATTAGGCAAGACAAATGTATCATGCCTAGAGAATGTAAAACAAGAATTAAGAATAGGCCATCAAAACTGAACACCTGTTTAACAAACAGGCAAAACTGAGCAAGGGTTGCGTGCAGGGAAAAGAAAATGAACAGGCTTAAATAATACAGCAGGGTCCGATGTGTGCAACCAGGACAAATCAGAGGACCACTAAAACGTAATGCAAGATTGATGAAGAGGCAGCACTGACCGAAAGATGCATGTGGACAACAAACTGAAGACAAGAAGTAAAGCCTCTCAAGGGACGACAGAGACGAAGAGGGGGAGAGTGTTGCAGAGCTAAAGAGAGCACAAGGCAGAGAAAAAGACGGACCCCAAAATTTTTCCGATTTGGACACCCAATTTTTATATTATAACCATTCTTGTAATATATTTTCCGTTGTAAAGGCACTAGAGGAGTCCTCTAGATGCATCCCCCACAGAAGATTAGAAGCTTACCCATGTAAATTAGTAGGAAATTAGTCTTTAGTGAATAAAGTGCCGGTCTCTTGTGTGAAAGGACCATTTTTAGGACACAAGTATATAAGTCAATTTGTGACTCTTTGTAAGGACTTTTTGCCATTGTGAGAACGAAGAGCACAGAAATTCGAATTTGTGTCTTCTCCTCTTTGTATCTTCTTCTTTGTGAGCTTGTGTGCATATGTATTGCTTGAAAAGAGTGTTAGGAAGTGTTGTCTATCCATGAAAGTGTTTATTTTCTGTTGTTAAGGTGTGTGCAAAGTGTAGGAAGTGCTGAAGTGTAAAAAGGTCTTTCCCGCGACTCAGTATTTTGCTCATAACTTGAAGTAGGAGTGTCAGAATTGAGTGAAACTGGCATTGGATTCGTCTTCTCGAGAGCTTCGAAACGCATATGCTATTCGCTATATTTGGAGTCCGGAGCTGAGAGAAAAGCTCAATTTACTGTTGGTTGTTGCACCAAGTATCGTGACACCATGACTATCAGTTGAAGCTTGTTTGGATTAGTCTCTATCTTGTTTGCACTCTTTGAGTAGTTCATTTGCATTGATCATCACTTGAATGCATGTCCTCATACACTCGGCTAGGTTTGTATACTCATCGGATTGATAATTAAAGCGTGAATCCCCACTATATGCACTTGAGGGGGATTGAGGTATAGTCTCTTTCTCCACAAGTCCCTAGGTTGGTACTTAGGTCAACGGTACCGTTTTATAGGCAACTCGATAAGCCCAAACAGCATGATGAAACTGTTTGTCCCAATCAGAGCATTCATTATTTACCAGTTTACTCAAGACATTACATAGGATCTTGTTTGTGCTCTCAGCTTGTCTATTAGCTTGTGGATGATGGGGGCAGACTTCTTATGTATCACCAAGAATTCTTGGAGAAGATTTTCAATGACTTCATTCAAGAAGTGCGTACCTCTATCACTTACTAACTCTATGGGTAACCCATATCTAGTGAACACATTCTAAAATAAGAACTTAGATGTTTTTTGAGCATCATTCTTTGTTGTGGTTTTTACTTCTACCCACTTTGTAAGGTAATATGTGGCTACAATAATGTACGCTACATGGGAGTTTCTAGCTGGGGGGTTAATAGGGCCTAGGAAGTCTATACCCCACTTCGGAAATGCATGTCTCCCATCATTGGCCTCAAAGGCATCTCATCTTTTCTGATCGGATATTGTGCACGTTGGCATGTATCACATTTCTTCACATAGGTATGAGTGTCCATATGAAGTGTGAGCCACCAAAGCCTTGAGAATAGAATGGTCTTGATTATTCAGTCAGGACCAAAATGTCCACTTGCAACACCATTGTGTGCAGTTTCTAAGACTTTCAAATAGTCTGATTCATGAACGCATAGTCTCAAGTATCCATCTTTGCCTCTTTGGTGTAGGTTGTCTCCAATTAAGGCATAGTCTTGAGCCTCTTGCTCCCTGCTTCGTCTTCTTGCTAGACTAGCTTCTTTGGGTAATGTTCCCGATCTCATAAATTCTACCAATGGAGCACTCCACTCTGAAATTAATGACACGTGATAAAGGGTAGCATGCTCTACTGGGGGTTTTTCTTGGCACCTTGAACAATTCTTAATCGACTCATGTATTTCTTTGTCCATGCTAGGCCAATACACTCCTAAACATTTCAGATTTTGTAATGACCTTTGTTTAGAGTAGTGATTTCCTAGCAATCCTTCATGAGCTTGTTGCAACCAACTGCTATGTTCATCATCCTCGACACAACTAGCTAATACACCCTCTGCATCTTGTTTGTACATACCTTTCGGCCAATATTTGATATTTTTGTGATCTTACAATTTCCTCTTTGTTTGTTTTTACGTTCTTATTTGCTGCTCCGAAGGTTAGGATTGGTACCAACTTATTTGCCCATTTAGGAACAACTTCTAAATTGAACAAATAAGCATCAGGCAATTCATTAGAAACTCCTTGCGGTGATGTGTCACTCTAGCACAATGGTGAGTACCAACGTGAGGAGATACACCTCATAAATGTCAATCTGTGGAGACGTGAGGACCGGTATGAAGACCGTGAGCAAGTGATGGCACAAGTGTGTGAGTGAAATCACACTATCATGCACACACATACACACACACGTGCACAAGGTAAGAGCAAAGAGTGGAATAATGGAAAGCTTCGATTACAAAAGAAATCTCTTACAAAGCTCAAATCTACAACAAGCTAACCTCAAAAATGAGCTCTCTAGCCCTTTTTATAGTTTTTTGAGTGATTTTGGCCCTGTCGAGACCTAGTGTCTGGCCTAGTTAAAAAATAGGTTCCGGGGCTTATTTGGGGGCTCAAATGGAGTCTAAAAATTATGAAAATTGGTAGGATGATAGTTCTAATACTCCTCAAGCTCAAGGACTCCTCGGCTTGAATAAAATGGAGTTAAAAAAATGGAAAATGGTATTTACAATGGTTTTTAGTGATAAAAACACTATTTTTATAGGGATTTCTTTTGAAAATTTGACAGGTGCTTCTTGGAGTTCCCTACTTGCTCCTTCTTCTTGTGTGTCCACTTCCTTGATGCACTTCCATGCTTTGTCCTTGACCTTGAGCTTCAACACTCCCCCCCCTCTTGAGTCTGTCGTCCCTGACAGACCCTTGTTGTAGTGGTTTTTCCATGTAGTACGTTGAGAGGTAGTGTCCTCCATGTATCAACAGTAGCGGTCCATCTTCCCAATGTAGCTTAGTCGATTGTCGGGCTCTTCAGTTTGCCACTGCTAGTTCTTGCATGTTGTAGTCCCTTTGTATGTACGTCTTCCTCGTATTCCAGCTTGATGGTGCATTTGTGAGCTTTCCAAAACTGCTAGTTGCTCAAAGGAGGTGGTCAATGTTGATTATGAGCAACTCTCAGTGGTGGATTGTTTCCGTGCTCTTGTTGTTGTCACCTTGATGTCGTCTGGTTCTTCCAAAGATGGCTTTCATAGTTTTCATGCCAAGTACTTGTAACCCATAATGGATGGTGGGTAAGTGCATTAGTGCACGGTTTGAACAAAATATGTGCCTTGTGCATGGCCTTGTAATGTGGCCCTATGTATGCGTACTTGGAAAATGCATGGGAAGAAGTATGGTGCAAGAGATTGGATCTTGAGCTAAGTGCTCAAGGGTATGCTGACGAAGAGGCTTCCTAATCTATCATGGTGAGCATGTTGTTGAAGCATACACGTCTTACCATGGTGAAAGGTCCGTTGATCTTCATCTCTTCGTGTTGTAGTTCCATCATGGTGTTTGACCATCAACTTGTCTTTTTTGTTGATGGATGTCCTTGCTGATAGTTTGCTGATGAGCATTTTCAAGCACATAGTCCTCTTATTTTTTTTTCTTTTCTTTTTTTTTTTGGTTGGTGCACACAATGGCATCAAACAAGAAGAAAGAGGTTAGTATCAATAAAATATTTTACATGTGAAAATTGTGTCTCATGTGCCTGGGATTTCTCAATTGTGTCTATGCACGGCCATGTATGTGGCCCTATATTGATGCATACTTTGGAAGTGCATGATTGGAATGGTGCAAAAGACAAGGTTATGCCAAAGGCACATGGTTGTTGCTCGTCGAGGCTTCTGATGTTACTTGCAGACTGGATGCAATATTTGTTTGGAGGTGGCCATTGGACCTTGAAATGATGTGGTCAGTAGATCAGGAGATGACAACTGACCATTCCTCCCTTTAGGGGTCCATTTTAGAATAATAGTTGGCCTTATAGAGATCACTTTTGGCCTTTTCCTCTTTGGATGGTTGCCGAAACTTGATGTCCAGTGAGGGTGGGTCTTCGGTTCTATGGAAGTTACTTGTACTTTGGGCTTCCAAACCCACGTCATTGATGGTGTCTTCTTCCTTTTGCCAAAGGGTTGAGTTTATCTTCTTTTGGTCTTTGTGCTCTGTTGTTACCCCTTTCTCTCCTTAGCTTTTTTGTTAAGACCTTTTGCATGGTGGGGAGCATAGGCTGTTGTGTATGCAAGAGTTGCTTGGGTACCCACATCTGTAATCGCCCTCGTTGAGCTGCAGCTAATTTCTTAGGCACCCAGATTTGTCGGAGATCTTTTGGTGGAGGTGGTCCTGGTTGCTTGTTTCTTGTCTTCGCATGGTTGGCTTTCTTGAGTGGAAATCGTGTTGGCCAGGCTAGTGGTTGCTCTCTTTTCTGTACCCAAATTTGCTTCATGCCCGGAGCTACTTTGTTCTTGATTTCTCTTTGTCTATTAGGTATCACGGTTGTCATGTACTGCTTCACTTGCCTTTTTGGTTGATTGGTTGTGACTGCATTAGTTCTCAGGCAAGAGGAGTCAGCTTGCCTTTGAGTCTGTTCTTTCGTGATCGAGTCCTTCTGGGTCATAGAGCTTTTGACACACATAGCATCTTGTTCATGAAGATTGGTCTGAGAGGAACTAAGAGAGTGTGTGATGCCATGATCTGTGAGCATGCAGTTCTCTAATTCTAATGTAATGCATTGTTCATGTACCCAAACTTGAAGAAGTTGACTTCTTAGGTTCAAGTTGACTGCATGGTCATAAATCCAATCTTGACCTAGGACAAGTGGCTCTGTAAGGTCCTCATCGTGACACACTAGCATTTTGACTTTTATTGGAACATCTTGAAGGTAGATGGGAAGTTCCACCTCACCCAAGCAAGGGGTTTCCACACCTCCCAATCCTATGAGATATGCTTCTATGGGCTTGATGTCCAATTGTAGGTCTTCGCAGTTTGAAATTCTAACTGCACTAGTTGCTGCACCTGAGTCAACCAATGCTCTTACAGTCCTGACACTCTTTCCTTGTCCTACCTCTATGGTCACAAAGGGGCGGCGGTCAATTATTCGAGAAGTAGCTAGGTCCGATTTTTGGCACATGTCCATGTGATATTTTGGAGCTTTTGTGTTGACATCTAGGCCTAGTCGTTGTAGCTTATTTCGTCTGATGCGCTCTCTAGCCTCTGCTTGTGCTTCTTCTCTAACCCTTAACTCCTCTTCTTTTCGCTTCTTAGCAGTGTTGAGTCTCATGAGCATGTCCTCTGTAAGCGGTTCTTGATATAACTTGCTGCTCGTAGCCTTGTCTCACCTAAGCGTTCTAGATCCAAGATCCTGGAAGACAACTCATGTCCATTCCACTCATGCTCTTGTGCTACTCTTAAAGTTGGGATTAGGAAATCTAATGGTAGCACATCATTCTGTCCGAAGACCATCTGAAATGGGGTGGCATTGAGTACCGTTTTGTAGGAAACTCGATAAGCCGAAACAGCATGATGAAGCTGTTTGTCCCAATCAAAGCGTTTATTATTGACAAGTTTCATCAATACATTACATAGGATCTTATTCGTGCTCTCGGCTTGTCCATTTGCTTGTGGATGATAAGGGGCAGACTTCTTGTGTATCACCATGAATTCTTGAAGGAGATTTTCAATGACCACGTTCAAGAAGTGCGTACCTCTATCACTAACCAACTCTATTGGTAACCCATATCTAGTGAACACATTTTCGAATAAGAACTTAGCCGTTGTTTGAGCATCGTTCTTTGTTGTGGCTTTTACTTCCACCCACGTGGTAAGGTAATCAATGGCTACAATAATGTATTCCGCATGGGAGTTTCTAGCTGGGGGGTTAATAGGACCAACAAAGTCTATACCCCACTTTGAGAATGCGCATCCTCCCATCATTGGCCTCAAAGGAATCTCATCTTTTCTGATCGGATATTGTGCTCGTTGACATGCGTCACATTTCTTCACATAGGTATGGGCATCCATATGAAGAGTGGGCCACCAAAGTCCTGAGAATAGGATGGTCTTAATTACTCGGTCAGGCCCAAAGTGCCCACCTGCAACACTGCTATGGGCAGTTTCTAAGACTTTCAAATAGTCTGATTCATGAACGCACAGTCTTAAGTATCCATCTTTGCCTCTCCAATATAGGTTGTCTCCTACTAGGGCATAGTCCTGAGCCTCTTGCTCCATGCTTCTTCTTCGTGCTAGGCTAGCCTCATTGGGTAATGCTCTTGATCTCATGAATTCTACCAATAGAGCACTCCAATCAAGAATTAATGAAACGTGATAAAGAGTGGAACGCTCCACTGGGGGTCTCACCTTGCATACAGGACAATTCTTAATCAAGTCATGAATTTCCTTGTCCATGCTAGGCCAATACACTCCTAAACATTTTAGATTCTGCAATGTTCGTTGTTTAGAATAGTGATTTCCTACCAAACCTTCATGGGCTTGTTGCAACCAACTACTATGTTCGTCGTCCTCGACACAACAAGCTAATACACCCTCTGTATCTTGTTTGTACATGATTCCTGCCAAGATTTGATATTGTTGTGATCGTACAATTTCTTCCTTGTTTGTTTTTACGTTCTTATTTGCAAGTCCAAAGGTTAGGACTGGTACTAACTTATTTGCCCATTTAGGAACAACTTCTAAGTTGAACAAATAAGTGTCAGGTAGTTCATCAAACACTCCTTGCGGTGGCTCTCCTGAAGTGATGCGAGAAAGATGGTCTGCCCTAAGGTGGGTCCTACCTTTCTTGACAACAACTTCAAAGTCGTATTCCATTAATAAGAGGAACCATCTTACTAAACGGCCTGTATTGCAAGGTTTATTGACCAAATATAGTAAAGCTTGATGATCAATGAAAAACTTGAACTTATTGGCCAATAAATAGTGTCTAAACTTCTTCACAGCATATACCATGCCTAAACCTTCTCTTTCCGTTGTGGTATAATTTCGTTCAGTTGCGTTCAACTGTCTGCTAGCATAAGCGATGGGTAAATCTAGATTTCCTTCACCTGTGGGTTGTGCTAGCACACATCCTATTGCATTGTTGGATGCATCCACATGGACATGGAATGGTTTATTCCAATCAGGGGTGGTTAGTATTGGTGCTGAGCACAAACGTCTTTTTAGCTCATTGAAGGATTTTTCACATTCTTTGTTCCACTCAAAATTTGTCAACAATCCATAAAGAGGTTTAGCAATGATGGCATACATGTGGATAAACCTACGGTAATATCCACAATGGCCCATAAAGTCTTGTACCTCTTTGACGTTCCTTGGTCTCGGCAGCTCTGTTATGGCTCTTACCTTGTCCTCGTCTGTTGATATGCCATTCTTCGAAACAATGTGACCTAACATTTTACCTTGTCGTACCATGAATACACACTTTTTTGGGTTTAGACACACTCGATATTCTCTACACTTGTTAAAGATCTGTCTGAGCTCAGGGATGTGGTATCTTCTTTGTTGGGAATGAGCGCATAAATCATCCACGTATACTTCTAAGCTCTTTCGCAAGAACTCCTTGAAGACATGGTACATGAGTCTCTGGAATGTTGTAGGTGCATTAGTGAGCCCAAATGGTATCACGCGGAATGCAAAGATCCCCCACTCTGTGGTGAAAGTTGTTTTGTGTTGATCTTCTGGGGCAATTGCTACTTGGTTGTAACCTGAAAATCCATCAAGGAAGCTATAAACTTCCTTCCCTGCAACACGCTCCAATAAATGTTCGGTGATTGGAAGCGGATAACTATCTCTGATCGTAGCAGCATTAACTTTCTTAATGTTAATACACACTCGCAATTTTACGTTCTTTTTGGGCACCACTACGATGGGGGACACCCATTCAGTATGCTCAATTTCATAGATAAATCCAGCTTCAATCAACCTGTGAATTTCCTCTTTTATTTTAGCTACATAATTGTCATTATATGTGTAGGGCTTTTGTTTGGTGGGCTTGGCATCGGTCCTCATGGGGATAGTATGAGAGCAAATTTTCAGATCCACTCCCTTCAAGTCTCTATAGTGCCATGTAAACACGTCCCTATATTCCCTTAATAGAGCTACAAGCTCTGCTTCTTCTTTTGCACTTAGGTCGTCTCCTATGTACGTACATTGCTCTTCGTTTCCTTCAATGGTCACAACAATTTTTTTGTTCTTCTCTTTATTGTCATACGCTTCTCCTATGGTGGCCTCTCTTTTAGGCATTCGCACCAAAATTTTTCGGTCTTCCACTTCATATTTCTTGAAATTTTCTGGTACTTCAAACAATGATTCCTCCTCTTCTTGTTTCACTGCCTTTCTTTTCTTTTTCTTTTGACTACCCTCACTTCCGTCCTTTGAATTCATAGTTTTAATACTTGTGAGAGGTTCTTCTTCTTTTTGGGTTAACACTCCTATGTCTTCTAAATAGTGCTCCTCTGAGTCAAAGTAAGTATCCATCACAATGGATTATAGATCATCGTCATTCTCTTCATCTTCTATGACCTCACTAGGATCACACTCTTCCAATAAGGGCTGACACATGAACACTGAAATATTGTAAGCCTCCTCATCACAATGAGGTGTCCATTGTTCTTCATTGACTGCGATGTCTATGGTAGCTAAGATTTCAGCCCAGCCATGAGGCTCAAATTCCTCATCTGGAAATATCATCGATGTATAGGCTGGGTCTTTGATTGGTCTATCTCCCGGAAGAGTTCCTTCTTCTCTTGCTTTTAGGCGCTTTTCCTCTTCCTCTGTGACCTTGCACATCCATAAGTGAGTATCTTCATACAGCCAAGATGGATCAGGTGAACTTCCAGAATGCACAGAGACAGAATCTTCTTTCGCTTTGTGGATAGGATTCCACTGTAGGGGTGGTACATCTCTGAAGGTGTAATCCTTCAAATTGACCTTGGTGGTGACCCTTAAGTGTTGTAAGTACAAGGAGTTGGTTCCCCAATCTTGCACTATTTGCAATTGTCGTAGGAAGGTTCTTCCTAGGATCATCTCGTAGACATTATTTTTTTCAAAGTCCCATATAGCAAATGTGTGTTCAAACTCTACACCACAAGTGGTTAGAGTTATCCCTTCAAGCAATCCTAGAGGTCTTTCAAAATGACCATCAGCCATTTGAAGCTTCATTCTAGTTGGTCTTAATGTAGGTTTGCCCCATCGCTTCCACAAGGAGGTGGCCGCAATAGCAACACCAGCACCCGAATCTACGATTGCTTTGGTTGTGTAACCTTGATAGGTGATCGGAACATAAGTATTACCTTCTTCACCTTCGCTCATGTCTCCTATCTTGTATAGAGGTATCTCTGGAACTTTTTGCTTAGAGCCTACTTTTGGCATATTGGAATCAAGTTCTGGAACCTGAGCCTTCACATGATTCCATAGCTCGGGTTTTGCTTTGAGCAGCTCTTCCACAGTGAGATGACACTGAACCTTAGTGTTCTTCACGACGTCGGTGTTTCTTGGAACGACTGAGTCTTCATTCCTTACCAATATTGTGGGAGCTCTGATCTGAAGAGATTCAATTCCCATGGGCCTGTGAATTGTGGCAACTCTTGTAAAGAATTAGATTCAAAATCTAATCTTTCATCTTCTTGTTGCTCTGTTTGGTCTCCATAGATAGATGGAATGTCTTGGGGAAATTGATCATGAAGATCATCAATCTCAGGAATAGGAGGGGGATTACCCTTCTCCTTGGCCCATTTCTCTTCTTGTATTTCTCGCAAGAACTCTTGAGAGTACTGTTGCATTGAAAGAGGTGTTCCATCATCCACGGAATTAGGAACATAAGCTTTCCTTGGTGGTAAGCTTTCTCTTTCAACAAATGGTTGAGCTTGTAGAGGTAAAGAAACCTGTGGCTTGTTTACCAACTGCTCTAATCTTTCTAGTAAGCCTAGGAAATGCAAATCTGATTTGACAGAGTTTGTCTGATTGAACTTTTGACTAGTCTCGAGAATAGCTTGAGCTACTTCTACCATTTTCATGCACATTTTTGTTCGTTCAATCTCTAAGTCTGCTCTAGGGTAACTCTTGTCCAGGTTCGTAGCTATTGGCCCTTCTTGAAGTCGAGCCTGGTAGGCCTTGAACATCATGTCCAAGCCTTCTGGGGTTGGATCTGCTAGAACAGACCCTGTTTGTGGTTTATTTACAATGGGTGGTGTGGGATGAGGTGGTGTGGATGGAGGTTCGGCATGAGAGGGGCTTTGAGATGCAATGTCTTCTATTTTTGTTTTGGTATCCCTTAGGCTTTCTTCTAGTTTGGATATCTTTTTGTTCCACTTGCGATTAGCCTTCTCTCTAGTATCCTTCCATGTTCTTGGTTTCCTCTTACTAGACTCTCCTGAGTCACCTGGCTCTGGCTGCTCAGTCGGTTTATCCTGTTTTAATGCTTATGCCCTAGTAACTGCCTGTACGGGAGCCACGTTACTGCTACTTGAACTTGAATCTGCCACTAAGCCTACCACATTGATGGGTGTAACCTTGGACGCACTAGAGGGGTTCCTGGGACACTCTCTTGGAAGATGTTCCTTGCCACACTCAAGACAAAAGCCTTGTATTGTAATGTTTTGTCCTTGTCCCAGAGTTGGTGAATGGGGACAACCACGAATGAAATGGTTACCCTGACATCTAAAGCATGGTCCTCTAGGGGCTTGTGGTCTCACTTGTCTCGCTTGGGGCCTGGGATTTGGTTTTGTGTACATAACATTGGAGTATTCTGACTCCCAATTTTGCTCCATCGGTGGTGTCTCATATTGATATGGAGAAGTCTCACTTTGCTCAGGTGACTCTATGTAATAAGCTTGTGAACTATCTTCATGGAAGTAGTCTGAACTATGAGCATGAGAGTCATTTTCTGATATCAATGGGGTTAGTGGTACCAATGCTCTATTAGGGTTCTCCTCCGCCATCGTATACTTAAGAGGGATCACATTGGCAGGAGCTGATGATTGGTTTCCTAGGACTGGTTGTGGCCTATATGGTGCCTGAAATTGGTGTTGGTATTGAGGTTGATATTGTTGTTGTGGCCTATAATATGGTTGTTGGTACTGGTTCTGATACCTACCCTGCTGGTAAGGTTGTTGATAATTTTGCCTCACAGCCTGCCTATTGTATGGACAATCTTGAGCCGTATGATTTGTGTATTTTCTCTCAATGGTGCAATACAAAGCATTAGGGTTCCCTTGGGGTTAAGTCGTCATTGGGCAAACATTAGCCATGTGATCTCCCCCACATGTATAACATCGCTTCAATGGGGTGACCCTTGGCATTTGTCTATTTTGAACTCCTAGCTTCTTGGCCACTTGCTCAGCTATTTCATCTATCTCAGTGGAGGTCCTAGAGGTATGACTAGTAGAACTGTCAGAGTCCTTATAGAGTTTGGACAATTCTAGCTCCTCACCCAAGTTGTCTTCTATGTTGTGGCATGTATGGTGCCTGAAATTGGTGTTGGTATTGAGGTTGATTTGTTGTTGTGGCCTATAATATGGTTGTTGGTACTGGTTCTGATACCTACCCTGCTGGTAAGGTTGTTGATAATTTTGCCTCACAGCCTGCCTATTGTATGGACAATCTTGAGCCATATGATTTGTGTATTTTCTCTCAATGGTGCAATACAAAGCATTAGGGTTCCCTTGGGGTTAAGTCGTCATTGGGCAAACATTAGCCATGTGATCTCCCCCACATGTATAACATCGCTTCAATGGGGTGACCCTTGGCATTTGTCTATTTTGCACTCCTAGCTTCTTGGCCACTTGCTCAGCTATTTCATCTATCTCAGTGGAGGTCCTAGAGGTATGACTAGTAGAACTGCCAGAGTCCTTATAGAGTTTGGACAATTCTAGCTCCTCACCCAAGTTGTCTTCTATGTCTATGTAGATCCGTACACACTCTTCTATGGATCTAGGCTCTTTCAAGTACACATATGATCTCATTTTGTGCTCAATAAGCCATCTAAAAACAGGGCCACTTGTTTGGCTGGTGTGGGCAATTCCGGTACAGGGCATCTTTCCAAGTACTCTCTAAACCTTCTTCCTGCAAGTCGCATTGTTTCTTGGGGTGTCTGCTTGAAGCTATGGATCAAGGATGATGTGTTATGCCTGATACCACTCTTGGAAAATTCTACAATGAATGCTTCTAGCAGTTGGCCTATGTCTCGATAGTTGTGACTATTTAGGGGTTGAAACCAAGCTAAGGTAGTACTTTGAGAGTCAAACCAAATGCCTCGAACTAAGTGAACAAGTCCTCGACCTGTTCAGCCCTTAACACTTGCTTGAACTCGGCCACATGATCATAAGGATCTCCTGACCCATCAAAATAGTTCTTCATTGTCTTAACCACTTGAGAGGGTCTAAGGGTTCTTGAGTGCTCTCGTGGTCTAGGCAATGGAAAATCATGCTCATCTCTTTGATGCCTATGTACTCTATGTATCTCCCTTTCAAGTCTTTCCGTTCCATATCCTAATCTGTCTCTACCCACAGTGTCTGCAAAGCTTACCTCCGGTCTCTCTCTAGTTCTTTCCCTTTGGGTTTCATGAGCCTTGGATGATCCGGCTCCTTTGAGGCCATGGGAAACATTAGATCTTGGTGGAGGGAAAATTGATTCACCTTGCCAAGTGTAAGCATGTCTGTCATGATCTGATACCAAGAATAATTTCTCAGATGTGTGATCTAGATAGACAACTTTCCATGGTGTCTCTGGATCCTTGAATTCATAGATGGTGACTACTGGGCTGGGTTGATCTGGCCTAAATCTCCAAAAGGCTTCCTCCGTTTCTCTATTCAAAAATAGTTCTATGCTTTTGTTATCTTGAGGAATGCATTCTGGAGTGAGCACTCTAGTCAAGACTGACTTACCTCTAGGAGTCTTCAGTTCTCCCCCTAGGTTCCCTTGCTCTAGGTCTCCTATCTCGTTCTCAGGAATGATGTTTCCAAACTCACTTGTCCTATCTGGTAAGTTGGTTACCACATACATGGTTCCTTCCTTATCAATGTATGCACCCTCTTCGAACTTGACCACTGGGTGTTCAAGTCCAAAGGGTTGATCAGGATTTTTGAGTTGGACCACTAATCGTCTCAGACCATCCTCATAGATGCGAGCACCTAAGTGGTTGGTCCTGATATACTCCAATTGTGTCTTATAAGGACCTTCTAGTGTCTGTAAATATGTAGTGCATGAACTATGTGTGGGCCTCTCCATGCTAAAAGACATTTCTGAATCACTTGTGTTGGAACTTAGTGTGTAGGGATACCCACTTAGTTGTTGTGCCCAAGACTTAGCTGTATGATTGACATTAGCCTCAGATGATCTAATGCTTTGCCTATCCTTGCCTAAGTGTCTGCCAGATCTCAGGTTCATAAGCTTTGTCTACAATTCCAAAATTTCCCCTTGTATTGCTCAAAATCCTTTGGAACTCCTTGGTCTCCTAGTCCACCTAAGGGTCAACTTGAAAATACTATATCTAATAATCCATGTATTAATTTTACCGTAACTAGTGGAAGTTTTGGTTGTACTCCCCACGAGCTTTCCAACAAACCCAAAATCACTGCAAAGGGATTTCGAATGAGAAAGTTATGCCAGTTCAGGGTTCTGGGGGTTAAAACAGGGAAACAGGACCTCTCAGGAAGTGCTTCAAAAACAGGCGATACACGACAGTTAGTAAGTATCACGATACTTGGAATTCCACGACACAGGATATTTGACCCAAGAGAAAACCCACGATACTTGATACTTGACACACTGGAAAAGTCACGATACTCGATATGTGACGAATGTCGCAAAAGATCACGATACTCGACACTTGCTAAATATCGCGATACTTGACTCCATGATACTTGATACTTAAGCCATACGATACACGATACTCGACCAACTAGACAGATCATGATACTCGATATCCAGCAAGTATCACGGAAGGACCCTCACGATATTCGATATTGCACAGGTATCACCAAGAGGAATCCCACGATACATGATACTCGATATCAGGCGAGAGTTAGACTCACGATACTTGACACTGCAGGTCACGATACACGATATTGGGTGGGTATCGCGAAAAAAAAATCACGATACATGATACTTGGAATTCCCATGATATTCGATATTCCTCAAGTATCGTTTTCAGGTCTCCACGATACTCGATACGTGACCAATATCGTGAGAAATTTTCTGACGATACTCGATATCTATCAGGTATCGCGAAAATTAACTCCACGATACACGATACACGATATCTATCTAGTATCGTGAATGTTTCTCAGTGATACACGATACTCGATATGTGACCATTGCAAGTATCACGATACTTGACCACAGGAGTTTTCACGATATCCAGGTATCGCGATACTTCAACTACAGGAGAACACGATACTTGGATTTTTTGGAATCCAAATTCAAATTTTTTTGCAAATATGAGTACCTTGTGTCCTCCTTGTCACTCCTATGTGTCTGTAGATGCCAAATCTCCCTTCAAACCCGCGATCTTGCCTTCACGATACTTGGTGCAGGTTATGTCACGTGCGAAGCTGTTCACTCTGATTTTCAACTATTTTGGTACTATTTCTTCAGTGTTTTAGTCATGCACCCTCTCTAAGGCTCTTCCTCACAACCACAAGTAAAAAGCGAGGTGAATGGACTCTAAAAAATGGAAAAAATTGAGAATATGAAGGTGGGTGGAGATGGTGATGATGATGAAGATGAAGGAGAAGAAAAACGCAAAAAACTAAACAGAAAATGGTGATTTTTTTATCTTCCAACGTCGCTACTCTACGTCTTACCGTCACCCGCTCGTCCTCCAAGCTCTCTCCCTGGCAACGGTGCCAAATTTGGTGTCACTCTAGCACAATGGTGAGTACCAATGTGAGGAGATACACCTCATAAATGTCAATCCATGGAGATGTGAGGACCGGTATGAAGACCGTGAGCAAGTGATGGCACAAGTGCGTGAGTGAAAGCACACTATCATGCACACACATACACACACACGTGCACAAGGTAAGAGCAAAGAGTGGAATAATGGAAAGCTTCGATTACAAAAGAAATCTCTTACAAAGCTCAAATCTACAACAAGCTAACCTCAAAAATGAGCTCTCAAAGCCCTTTTTATAGTTTTTTGAGTGATTTTGGCCTTGTCCAGACCTAGTGTCCGGCCTAGTTAAAAAATAGGTTCCCGGGCTTATTTGGGGGCTCAAACAGAGTCTAAAAATTATGAAAATTGGTAGGATGATAGTTCTAATACTCCTTAAGCTCGAGGAATCCTCATCTTGAACAAAAGGGGGTTTAAAAAAATGGAAAATGGTATTTACAATGGTTTTTAGTGATAAAAATCACTATTTTATAGGGATTTCTTCTGAAAATTTGACAGGTGCTTCTTGGAGCTCCCTACTTGCTCCTTCTTCTTGTGTGTCCACTTCCTTGATGCACTTCCATGCTTTGTCCTTGACCTTGAGCTTCAACATGATGCGAGAAAGGTGGTATGCCCTGAGGTGGGTCCTACCTTTCCAAACAACCACTTCAAAGTCATATTCTATTAGTAAGAGAAACCATCTTACTAAGCATCCTATATTGCAAGGTTTATTGACCAAATATAATAAAGCTTGAAGACAGTGAAAAACTTGAACTTGCTGGCCAATAGATGTCTAAACTTCTTCACATCATATACCATTCCTAAGCCTTCTCATTCAGTTGTCGTATACTTTCGATCAGTTGTGGTTAGTTGTCTGCTAGCATATGCTATGGGTAAATCTAAATTTCCTTCACCTGTTGGTTGTGCTAGCACACATCCTATGGCCTGATTGGATGCATCCACATGACATGGAATGGTTTATTCCAATCAGGAGTGGTTAGTATTGGTGATATGCACAAACGTCTCTTCAGCTCATAGAAGGAATTTTCACATTCCTCGTTCCGCTCAAATTTTGTCAACAAAGCATAAAGAGGTTTAGCTATGATCGCATACATGTGGATAAACCTACGGTAATATCCACAATGGCCCATAAAATCTTGTACCTCTTTAACGTTCCTTGGCCTTTGCAGCTCTGTTATGGCTCTAATTTTGTCCTTATCTGTTGATATTCCATTCTTAGAAATGATGTGACCCAAGATTTTACCTTGTCGTACCATGAACACACACTTTTCTGGGTTCAGACACACTCGATATTCTCTGCACTTGTTGAAGATTTGTCTGAGCTTAGGGATGTGGTATCTTCTTTCTTGGGAATGAGCACATAAATCATCCATATATACTTCTAAGCTCTTTCGCAAGAACTCTTTGAAGACATGACACATCATAGCCTTTGGAATGTTGTAGATGCATTAGTGAGCCCAAATGGCATCACATGAAATGCAAAGATTCCCCATTCTGTGGCAAATGCCATTTTGTGTTGATCTTTGGGGGCAATGGCTACTTGGTTGTAGCCTGAAAATCCATCATGGAAGCTATAAACTTCCTTGCCTGCAACACGCTCCAATAAATGTTCAATGATTGGAAGCAGATAGCTATCTCTGATGGTAGCAGAATTAACGTTTTTAAGGTTAACACACACTCACAATTTCCAATTCTTCTTTGGCACTACTACAATGGGGGATACCCATTCTGTATGCTCAATCTCATAGATAAATCCAGCTTCAATCCGTCTATCAATCTCTTCTTTTATCTTGGCTGCATAAGTTTCATTATATGTGTAGGGCTTCTGTTTGGTGGGCTTGGCATCAGTAGTCATGGGAATCATATGAGAGCATATTCTTGGATCTACTCCCTTCAAGTCATTATAGTGCCATGCAAACACATCCCTATATTCCCTTAATAGAGCTACAAGCTCCATTTCTTCTTTTGCACTTAGGTCATCTCCTATGTATGTACATCGTTCTTTGTTCCTTTCAATAGTGACTACAATTTTTTTGGTCTTTTCTTTATTATCATATGATTCCATCGTCTCTTCTTCTTCTATGACTTCACTAGGGTCACATTCTTCTAGCAAGGGCTAATACATGAACACTGAAATATCATAACCCTCCTCATCACAATGAGGTGTCCACTATTCTTCATTGACAGCAATGTCCATGGTGGCCAAGATTTTTGCCCAACCATGGGGCTCAAATTCCTCATCTAGAAAGATCATCGGTGTATAGGTTGGGTCTTTAATTGGTCTTTCCCCTTGAGAAGTTCCTTCTTCTCTCGCTTTTAGGCATTTCTCCTCTTCCTCTGCAACCTTGCACATCCACAAATGAGTATTTTCATACAGCCATGATGGATTAGGTGAACTTCTAGAATGCATAGAGATGGAATCTTCTTTTGCTTTGTGGATAGGATTCCACTATAGGGGTGGTACATCTCTGAAGGTGTTATCCTTCAAATTGACCTTGGTTGAAACCCCTAAGTGCTGTAAGTACAAGGAGTTGGTTCCCCAATCTTGTACTATTTGCAGTTGTCGTAGGAAGGGTCTTCCTAGGATCATCTCGTAGACATTATTTTTCTCAAAGTCACATATAGCAAATGTGTGTTCAAACTCTACACCACAACTGGTTAGAGTTATCCCTTCGATCAATCCTAGAGGTCTTTCAAAAGGATTGTCTGCCATTTGAAGCTTCATTCTAGTTGGTCTTAATGTGGGTTTGCCCCATCGATTCCACAAGGAGGTGGTCGCAATAGCAACACCAGCACCTGAATCTACGATCTCTTTGGTCGTGTAACCTTGGTAGGTGATTGGAAGATAAGTATTACTTTCTCCTCCTTCACTCATGTCTCATATTTTGTCTAGAGGTATCTCTGGTACTCTTTGCTTAGAGCCTGCTTTGGCATATTGGAATCAAGTTCTGGAACGTGATCCTTCACATGATTCCATATCTCAGGTTTTACGTTGAGAAGCTCTTCTACAGTGAGATGACACTGAACCTTAGTGTTCTTCACAACATCAGTGTTCCTTGGAACCATTGAGTCTTCATTTCTTAGCAGTATTGTGGGAGCTCTGATCTGAAGAGATTCAGATTCCCATGGGCCTGTGAATTGTGGCAATTCTTGTAAGGAATTAGATTCGAAATCTAATCTTTCATCTTCTTGGTGCTCTATTTGGTCTCCATAGATAGACGGAATGTCTTGGGAAAATTGATCATGAAGATCATCAATCTCAGGAATAGGAGGGGGATTACCCTTCTCCTTCGCCATTTCTCTTCTTGTATTTCCCACAAGAACTCTTGAGAGTACTCTTGAATTGAAAGAGGTGTTCCAACATTCGTGGAATTAGGAATATAAGCTTTCATTGGTGGAGAGCTTTCTCTCTCAACAACTGGGTGAGCCTGCAGAGGTAAAGAAATCTGCGGCATGTTTACCAACTGCTCTAATCTTTCTAGTAAACCTTGGAAATGCAAATCCGGTTTGACAAAGTTTTTCTGATTGAACGATTGACTGGTCTCGAGCATAGCCTGAGCTATCTCTACCATTTTCATGCACATTTTTGTCCGTTCAATCTCTAAATTTGCTCTAGGGTAACTCTTGTCTAGGTTTGTAGCTCTTGGCCCTTCTTGAAGTCGAGTCTGGTAGGCCTTGAACATCATGTCCAAGCCTTTTGGGGTTGGATCTGCAAGAACAGACCCTGATTGCGGTCTATTTACAATGGGTGGTGGGGTGGGATGAGATGGAGTGGATGTAGTTTCGGCATGTGATGGATTTTGAGATGCAATGTCTTCTAATTTTTGTTTTCGCTTCTTTTAGGCTTTCTTCTAGTTCTGATAACTTTTTATTCCACTTGCGATTGGCTTTCTCTCTGGTATCCTTCCATGTCCTTGTATTTATCTTACTAGGCTCTCCTGCTTCACTTGACTCTGATTGTTCAGCTGGCTTATCTTGTTTTAAGGCTTGTTCTCTGGTGACTGCTTGTACAGGAGCCACATTACTGCTACTCGAACTTGAGTCTGTCACTAAGCCTACCACATTGATGGGTGTAACCTTGGGCGCACTAGAGGGATTCCTAGGACACTCTCTTGAAAGATGTTCTTTGCCACACTCAGGACAAAAGCCTTGTATTATGATGTTATGTCCTTGTCTTGGAGCAGGTGAGTGTGGACATTCACGAATGAAATGGTCACCTTGACATCTAAAACATGGTCATCTAGGGGCTTGTGGTCTCATTTGTGTCAATTGGGGCCTAGGGTTAGGATTTGTGTACATGACATTGAAGTATTTTGGCTCCCAATTTTGTTCCATAGGTGGTGCCTCATATTGATAGGAGTATAGCTCACGATGCTCAAATGACTCTGTGTAATAAGCATGTGGACTACCTTCATGGGAGTAGTCTGAACTATGAGCATGAGAGTCATTTTCTGAGGCCAATGGGGTTAGTGGCACCAATGCTCTATTAAGGTTCTCTTCTGCCACTGCATACTTAACTGGAATCACGTTGGTAGGATCTAGTGGTTGGTTTCCTAGGATTGGTTGTGGCCTATATTGTGCCTGATACTACTGTTGTGGCCTATAATATGACTGCTAGTATTGGTTCTGATACCTACCCTATGGTTAAGGTTGTTGATAAGTTTGTCTAACAGCCTGCCTGTTGTATGGACAATCCTGAGCTGTATGATTCGTGTATTTTCTCTCAATAGTGCAATATGGGGCATTCCTTTCTCTCACATTCTGGTTTTGCATTGGGCAAACATTAGCCATGTGGTCCCCTCAACAAGTATAACATCAGTTCAATGAGGTGACTCTTGGTGTTTGTCTATTTTGGACTCCTAGCTTCTTGGAAACTTGCTCAACTATCTCATCTATTTCCTTAGAGATTCTCGAAGTATGACTAGTAGAACTGTCAGAATCCTTATAGAGTTTGGACAATCCTAACTCCTCACCCAAGTTATCTTCTATGTCAATGCAGACCCACACACACTCTTCTATGGATCTAGGCTCTTTCAAGTACACATATGATCTTAACTTTGTGCTTAGTAAGCCATCTAAGAACAAGGCCACTTGTTTGGCTGGTGTGGGTAATTCTGGAGCAGGGCATCTTTCTATGTACTGTCTAAATCTTCTTCCTGCTAGTCGCACTGTTTCTTGGGGTGTTTGTTTGAAGCTGTGGATCAAGGATGATGTGTTATGCCTGATACCACTTTTGGAAAATTCTACAATGAATTCATCTAGTAGTTGACCTATATCTCGATAGTTTGGACTCTTTAGTGGTTGAAACCAATCTAAGGCAGTGCCCTTGAGAGTCAAACCAAATGCCTCGAATTGAGTGAACAAGTCTTCAACCTGTTCAGCTCTTAACACTTGTTTGAACTCAGCCACATGATCATAAGGATCTCCTGAACCGTCAAAGTAGTTCTTCATTGTCTTGACCACTTGAGAGGGTCTAAGGGTTCTTGGGTACTCTCAAGGTCTAGGCAATGGAAAATCATGTTCATCTCTTTGATTCCTGTGTGCTTGATGTCGCTCTCTATCAGGTCTTTCACCCTCAAGTCCTGATTTGTCTCTACCCCTAGTGTTTGGAAAGCTTACTTCAAGTCTCTCTCTTGTGTGTTCTCATTGTGCTTCATGAGCCTGTGATGATCCTACACCTTGGTGGCCATGGGAAATATTAGACCATGATGGAGGAAAGATGAATTCACCCTGCCAAGTATATGCGTGCCTATCATGCTCTGATACCAAGAACATTTTCTCCGATGTGTTATCCAGGTAGACAACTTTGCTTGGTGTCTCCGGATCCTTGAACTCGTAGATGATGACTATGCCCAATTGGCTAGGTTGATCTGGCTTGAATCTCCAAAAAGCTTCCTCCATTTCTCTATTTAAGAATAGTTCTATGCTTTTGTTGTCTTGGGGGATCCAATCTGGAGTGATCACTCTGGTCAAAATTGACTTACCTCTAGGAGCCTTGGGTTCTCGTCCTACATCTCCTTGCTCTAGGTCTCCTATCTCACTCTTAGGAATGATGTTTCCAAACTCATCTGTCCTATCTAGTAGGTTGGTGACCACATACATGGTTCCTTCCTTATCAATATATGAACCTTCTTCAAACTTGACTACTGGGTATTCAAGTCCAAAGGGTTGATCTGGATTTTTGAGTTGGACCACTAATCACCTCAGGCCATCCTCATAGATGCGAGCACCTAATCAGTTAGTCCAAATATATTCCAACTATGTCTTATAGGGACCTTCTGGTGTTTGTAGATAGGCAGTTCCTGAGCCACCTATAGGTTTCCCCATGCTAAAAGACATTCCTGAGTCACTTGTGTCTGAACTTAGTACGTAAGGATAACCACTTAGTTATTGTGCCCAAGACTTAGTTGTATGGTTGACACTAGCCTCAGAAGATCTATTGCTTTGTCTATCCTTGCCCAAGTGTCTACCAGATCTCAGGTTCATAAGCTTTGTCTTCTAGTCCCAAAATTCCCCTTGGTATTGCTCAAAATCCTTTGGAGCCCCCTTGGTTTTCCTAATCCCACTTGAGGGTCAACTTCAAATTATCCTATCTAAAAATCAATGCATTATTCTTAGAAAAAACAGTTGACGACATGTGAGATTCGAAAAGTTATAGAGCTATTGAGCTCAAAAAATGGACTTTTGATGAAAAAGTTATGTCAAATCAGGCTCCTGGGGGTCAAAACAGGGAAACAGGACCTTTTGGAAAAATCACGATTTTGTGTGAAAATCGCGATTTTGGGGGGTCTAAAAATCATGGTGACTTCAGTGATTCGGATGACAAGGTATGTCAAGGTCTATGCTTTGGTTGGCACCTTTGTCGTAAGCTTTGGAGAAAGTCTTGGGTGGGTGGGCGGGTTCTTGCTTTTCTTGCACAAAAGGAACAAAGATTTTGCATATGAATGCTCTACTAGGAGTGAATTATTTTGACCCCAATGCACCACAGTGGACTCTCCTTCTCGAGAGATCCACGATGATATCCTCATGGTAGAAAAACGGCCCACAAACACCACACACAATAATCCACAACAAGGCTATAGAATACACAAAAACCACACAATACACAAAACATGAACACAAATTTCTTAGGTCACACAAATGCGGTCAAACTTATAGTATGTGGCTAACTAGGCTACTATATGTTTTAGTAAGGAACATATAAAAAAGCGTAAGATGACCATTTGGCCTTTCCATGGACACTAATGGTAACAATACCTTTCCTTTATATAACATATATCCATTATGGATATTGTAATTCTTCTTCTTGAATCCTTCTTGAGTACTAGTTGATACTTCATCTTCATTGGAAACCCATACATCATGTTCCCCTTTCTCTATGGCTTCCCAAATGTCAAAATATGCATGATCAAGCCTACAATTCCCTCTAATGGAATCAAGTAGATCACTAGTGATCTAAGTAAAACTGAATCCATTGAGGGGTCTCTACCCATCAAGCCTTACAACCTTTAAGGTCTTTTTTATTAGAGAGCCACTTAATACTCTCTTGATCAAACATTATCGTAACCTTGGCACCATATAAATGATGATGCCACTTCTTTAAAGCATGGACAATTACATGCAACTCCTTTTCATAAATGGAGTAATTCTTCTGAGCTAGTTCCAACGTCTTGCTCTCAAAAGCTACTAGTCAACCATCCTGAGCTAGAACCGCTCCTATAGCAAAATCACTAATGTCAGTCTCCAGCAAAAATGGTCAATTTGGATCTGTTACTTGTAATAATGGAGTTGTAGCTATTACTACTTTTAATCTTTCCATGCTTCATCGTTGTTCATGTCCTCAATGAAAGGCTTTCCCTTCCCATTTAAGCTGTTCAGTCATTGGAACAACAATCTTGGCATAATTCTTGATGATTTGTCGATAGAATTCGGATAAACCCAGAAAGATCTGGAGTTCTTCCAAGTTTCTAGGATGCAACCATTCCATAATAGCTCATACCTTTTTAGGATCCATCTAAGTTCCATGTTTTGAGATGATATGGTCAAGATATCTAACTTGAAATAAAAAAAAAATCACACTTGGATTCTTTAGCAAAGAGTGAATTTTCTCTTAACACTTGGAAGACTAGTTGTAAGTGTTCCAAATGTTCCTCGACTAACCTACTAAAGATGAGAATATAATCCAGAAATTCAACTACAAAATCTCCTAGGTAAGGCCTCAAAACTCTGTTCAAGAGTGTCATTAAGGTGTTTGGAACATTAATGAGACCAACTGGCATCATTAAGAACTCATAATTTCCATACCTAGTCCTAAAAGATGTCTTAGGTACATCTTTTGCTTTTAATCTAATCTAATGATACCCAAATTGTAAATCAATCTTAGTAAAATAATAAGCTTTGTGTAAGTGGTCAAATAGATCATCAAGTTTAGGTATTGGAAATCTATTCTTAATAGTCCCCTTATTCAATGCACTATAATCAATACAAAGTCTTTTAGATCCATCTTTTTTCTTTACTAGGAGCATTGGCCACGCCCATGGAGAATTACTTGGTCTAATAAATCCTTTAGCTAAATAATCTTAAACTTGACTCTCTACTTCTTGATGTTGTGCTAAACTAATTCTGTAAGGAGGCTGAAAAATTGGTTTAGTGTCAGCAACTAAGTCACTGGCATGGTCAATGTCTCCCCTAATAGGTTCTAAACCTTTTGGTAAATCCAGTGGAAATACATCTTTATATTCAAATATTATTTGCTTAAAACTTTTAAACACACTTTCATGCAAAAAGAGTAATAGAAAGTCCTATCTATATCTAAAATGTCATAATCATCAATATCATAACAAACATCTAAAGCAAATAATGCATAAACATCATGTGAATAAAAAAGAATATCTACCTGCATGCATGAAATAAGAGGTGTATTGGTACATCTCTTTCACCTTGAATACAAAAAGCACTTCCATTTTTAACAAATTCAATAGTAGTTCTGATAACTCTCTTTAAGTGTATTCCCTAAACCCCAAATCCATTCTTTGCCCAATACTATGGTTGTTCTTTCCATGTTGATGATTTGGAAATGTAAGTGATTGGTGAATCCTTGTATAGTGATTTGCAAATTGGATACCATAGCATCCCATATTCTTTTATCTTCCCCTTGCATCATAGATACTACATATTTATGTGCACTAGGTTGTTAGGGAATTTTAAGTTTCCTTTTACCAAAGCATAATTAATAAAGTTATGAGTTGTAGAATCATCAATCATGATTTGTACTATAGTCTCATATACATGACCATGAGTTTAACTAAATGGCCCAACTTGTTGTGACCACAATGACTGAGTTAAACAACAAGAATGTTCCATATCCTCATGCATAACTTCGACTTCCTTGCAGCTAGAGCTACGATAAATGGGAAGTGTTTGCACGAGGTGGATTGCTCTTTTTCCTTTTTCTAAGATCATAGTGTTCCTTGGTCCCCTTACGTACTAGACAACTGCACTCAGAGTGTTTAGGAGATAACCACCTAAAACATAAGTTTTCCTTTTTGGCCTTTTCAAATTGATATGTAGTAAGTCTATGTCCTCTTCATTTTCTTGCTATGAATTTGTTTTTATGTAGGAATAATTTTTCTTGAATTTAGTCACTTGTCTTAGTGTTTGGTTTATGTCCATTTCTATATGACTATTGTCTTCATACAACTAAGCATACTTGATAGATTCTTCTAAAGCTTTAGGAGCATTACATTAGACCTCAATGTGAATGGCTTTGTCAAGGCCTCTTATAAACCCTCATAATTTTTGGAAATAATCTAGACCCTTTAATTTAAGCACAATCTCTCAATAATGGGAGAGTTAAACAAATAAAGGTCTACCTCTTTGCATCACGCTATCTCACTCATCCCAACTATGCTCTTCCTCATTGTCAGGTAAAAGCTCTTTCAAGAAAAGAGCTTCAAATTGAGTTGAATCCATGGGAATAGCTTTGGCTTCTTTAAAACTCATCCACCACTTGTATATGCATGGTCCAAGAAAAAGAATCACTTCGACCACTACATACTCAGGTGAGGTTGCTTTTAATTGATGCAAGTCAGTCTACTTTTGTAGAAAAGTATACACTGCATCCTTGTTTCGGCCTCTATCATCACCCATGAATATAGGTGGCTTCAATTCTTTAAGAAAAGGTGTATGCCTAAGACGTTTATCCTTTGGAGTGGGAAGAGGTATAGTGGGTAAAGGTTCTTCTCTTCTAACCATGAATGAAGTTTTGCAAGAAACTTCACATTCAAGCTCTTGTTTGGCAAGTAAAGAAGCAATAGTAGTCTCTAAAGCATGATGTTGAGCATGAGTGGTGAATTCTTCATATAAATCCACTTCCTTATCAACATTGTGCATCTCTAATTTTTCTAGATTTTCTTGTTTTTCTATTTTGTTTCGGATTTGAACATCTTGAGTAGTATCTAAAGATGGAGTTTGAGTTTGCTTCTCTATAGTTTCCATTTCTAAACAATAGTAATTGAATATGAAACTAAAAGAAGCAAATCAAGTAGTGAAAGTGAAAGAAATAACTCAAATACAATTCCCTAATGTTCTTCAAAGCTTTGGAAGCAAGTTTGAAAGGATTAGCCAAGCTTTTTTGCAATTGATCTTGATCATCGATAGTCCCAAAATTGAATTTGAAATGCCTAGTTGGTAGTTGGACACTTTGGGAAGCAAGAAAATCACCAAAAAGTCTTTAAGATCACCAAAATATACCAAATTTGGACAAATTTGGTTTCTCGCTAGTCCTTGCCAAAGAATAAAAGGATTTCCAGCACCTAAAACTTTATGTAACAAAACTTATCTTCAAAACCTACTTTTTCTTCATCTTCAAAACCTACTGGTTGTGCCATATACACTTCCTTCTGATATCCAACCATTTAAGAATGCATTCTTGACATCTAATTGATATAAATTCAAATTTTTAGAAGCAGCAAGACTTACCAATACCCTGATTGTTGGCATCTTTGCCACAGGTGAAAATGTTTCTTCATAGTCTACTCCATGTGTTTGGGCAAATCCCTTTGCCACTAACCTTTCCTTGTACCTGTTTATAGATCCATCAGAGTTCTTTTTAATTTTTTACATCCACCTTGAACCAATTACCTTCATATCTGGCTTCTTGGGAACTAGATCCCAAGTGTGGTTTTCCTGCAATGCTTCCATTTCTTCCTACATGGCTTCTCTCCACTCTTTCTTCTTCCTAGCCTCTTCAAATGAAGAAGGCTCTTCTGCCATATAGTCTTTAGTGATGTACACAGAGTGTTTTGTGACTTAAGATGTATCATATCCATACCTTATGGGCTTCTTACTTTCTCTTTGTGACCTTCTTAAAGCTTGATTGGAAGACTCGGGTAGATCTTTTGATTGATTGAATTTGAACTTGCCTCTTGGCTTCCAAGCTTTGAAATCAATCTACTCCTCATCCTCTGAGTTGATGTCTTCTGCTAAGTGTTGATCTTCTTGAGTGAGGGTTGGAAAATCATATTCCAAATCATATGGTAACTTGACTTTCTTGCAATCATCTTCAAACCATGAATTATTCTCATCAAATACTACATCCCTACTAACTATGAATGCCTTGTTAGTGGGATTGTATAGTCTATATCCCTTTTGATTCTGATCATACCCAATAAATATACATTTCTTAGCCTTAGGGCCAAGCTTCCCTCTGATTTGTGATAGGATGTGTGCATAGGCAATAACCCAAATATTTTACAATGATCCAATGAAGTTCTCCTTCCATTCCATGCTTCATATGGTGTCATACCATCCAATGATTTGGATGGAAGCCTATTGACCAAGTAGGTGGCTGTGGAAACAGTCTCTGCCCGTAAATAATTAGGTAACTTTTTCTAATTGAACATAGACCTAGCTGCTTCAACAATTAACATGTTCCTTCTCTCTGCGACTCCATTCAATTTAGGAGTATACCTAGTTGTTACTTCCCTCTTTATGCCTCTCTCTTGTAGAAATAGATCAAACTCATGTGAAAAATACTCACCATCTCCATCATACATGATTCTCTTGAAGCTCCTTCCTATTTGGTTTTCAACTAGTGCCAAATACTTCTTGAAACATGTAAATACCTCATCCTTATGCTTCATGAAATAGAGGATTGTCCACCTACTATAATCATCAATAAATGACACATAGTACCTTGAACTTGAGATGGATGGATCTTTGCTAGGACCCCACACATCAGTGTGTACAAGTTCCAAATAGTCTTCATGGATGTATCCTTTCCTAATGAATGGTTGCATGTGAGCTTTGCCAAATTGGCAAGCTCCACTTTGGCAATCCTTTTGAAGCCTTGTTGGGGGTCTTCCATATGCTCCATGCTTAGTGAACCTGACCTGTAGACCTTTCTCTACAATCTTCCCAACACTAATTAGGTTTTGGTTATAGTAGGCACATACAAACTTTGCTTAAAAGGTGCATACTACCATCAGATGTTTTGACATTTCCAATTTGCTTGACTGAGTGTTTAGTGTCATCACCTGTTTGTACTTCATGCTTCCCCTTGGGTTCTTCAAGATCAGATAATAGAGCTACATTTCCTGCCACATGATTGCAACAACCTGAATCAATGTAGAAGAGATGCTCATCATCTTTAGCTTGCTTGGATGTCATGTTCATGATGAGTAGAGAATCTTCTTGATCTTTTGCATAGTTGTTGAAGTCCCTTCTTCCTCTAAAGTCTCTTTGATAAGTATTGTTGTTGTAGCCTTGATTGCAGTTATGGTTGTAGTTGCCTCCACCATTGTTGTATCTACCTCTAGATTGTCCACAACTTCCTCTATGGAAGCATCTTCCCCTTTGGCTCCTTGTATTTTTGTAGCATTCTTCTGTAGTGTGGTTGTTGAGACCACAAATGTTGCATAGTGAATTGTTGTAGGGTCTCCCCCTACCTTGCTTTCCTCCTCTTCCCCTTCCTCTAGCACCTCTTCCTCTTCTTGCATAATTAGCTTGAGAGGTACTAGGCTCTTCTTCCTGTTTCTTGCTTTTACCTTTATCCTTAGCTTTATTCCTATCTATATAGAGGGTATAAGATTGGTTACCTCTTGAGTTGTCACCATTTTTTTTGAGCTTTGTCTCATGGGTGAAGAGTTGCCCCATCAAGGTGTTGAGATAGCCGCGGGCCTTTCATATCCTCTTTTTATAGTTATTGTTGGAGCAAAAGGATTTGAATTCAAATTCAAATCTCTACCTAAAAGTGAATGCTACAGTATAGGACTGATTCTCTCTCGACTCAACTACAAAATGATATGAGATTATGTGCTTCCTAACTCCTCGTGGGTATACTTTTCACTTTTATAAAAGTAAATGTGAAGTAGAATTACAAGAGGTTGATCATATGAAGCCTTCCAAGTGTTATGCCAATAAATCAAGCTTATGTGAGGTGATCCAGTATGTAGGTGTGGGCTTAATTGCACCAACAAGATGACCCCCCTCTCCATGATTCCTTGCCCCCCTTTTTGGGGTGGAGTCTAAAAATAGAATGGAGAATGTTTATGCATCCTAGAGAACTCATGTTCACCTCCCAACCATACAACAATAAATAGCCTCCCTCTCTCTCAATGCAACCATTGCATGAGAGCCATGTGGCTTCATGCCCTCAATCACCACAAAAGGTGGTTCACACCTAGTTGTGTCATAACACAATGCAGATCATACATATATATCTCCAAATATTTCCTAAGGAATCCTTTGAAAACATGTCACATCGATATGAAGAGTCATTGAGGCATTAGTTAAGCTAAAAGGCATCACTTTGAAAGCATAATTTCCCCACTCAATAGAAAAATCCAATTTTATGTTGGCCTTCATGTAGAATTGCAACTTGACTATAGCCTAAAAAAGGCGATCCAAAAAGCTATGCACATTTTTGCCCACTATCCTCTCCAAGAGGTGGTCAATGATAAGTAGTGTATAATCATCCTATATGGTTGTAGCATTGACCTTCTTTAAGTTGATGCAAACTATTAGCTTGCCATTTGTCACATAGTTCATTATGGAATGGGTGTGAACTACCTCTTAGGCCTAAGTAGCAAGAAATTCACATGGCATCATATGGAATTACATATCATTGAAGAGATGGAAGAGAAAGAAAAAGGAAACATTTTTAGATTATCACATGTGTGAAAGAGAGAAAGGCTTAGACAAGGTTGGGGGATAAATGAGAGTCAATTCTCTGTGTGCAGATATTAATTTGACATGCAATGTCTTCTATTTTTGTCGAACGGTTGTGATAGCCCTTGATGTGCAATAATGAAAAAACAACTCATATTAGAGCTAATGACATGTGGCCCTATATAGTGTAGAGTTGTTGGCTATGATGCTCTTCAAAGAGAGAGAGGGAGAGAAACAATTTCTCTTTTATCCATCTATAAGTCGATTGAGAGAGTTTCACTACATGATGCGAGGTCAACTATAGCCACCCATGGAGCACCTTCCTTTCTAAAGATATGAGAAAGTTTGGATAACTCGAATATATGAGGAGTGCTAACTACCAATGGGATTTCTATGTGGGATATCCTACACTCGAATGGAGGCTCCACATGAGATGGGGAAGGAGGAGAGCACCCAAGCTTCCATTACACACAAGTATTCATTGTTAGATTTTGAGTAAAACCTCAATTTGGGAGAGTGAAATAGAAGGGTTATGAGGCGATTTCCTTGAGATGATCTTTAATTTTAGAAAGCATAGAGTATACATTCCCATATCCAATCAAGAAACTCGCAAAAATCAAGACGGAATGAATTTTATGGATCCCCCAAAAACTCACTTCAACCATATTTATGAAAATTTTTAGAAGTTTAAATGGATCAATCTCATTTTTGAAGAGGGAAAGGAGGTGCATTAGGCATGCATTTTTTGGGAAGACCATATATATTTTTAGTATGGTGTATGGAATCTTGTTTAGATTTAATAAATCCCAAAAAATGTAAAGTAAGAGGAGAGCTTGGACTCCTCAAAGTGCCCCCTTCCACCATTTTCACTCGGCCCATATCGACAATGGTAGGTGTATACATGTCACCAACTTTTGGTCATATCTTCCTCATCGAATGTATGATGGGTCCCTTTATTTGCATTTCATGAAGAATTGAATTTTGTGCTGTGAAGATTTTGCAAGCATTGCCACTTACACTTCTTAGATGCATGGAAATTATAATGTACACTAAGCATCATAGTATGTATCGTGAGGTTCGTAAGCCTTAAGATTAATGGCTTGTAAATATAAGAAGTTATTAGGCACAATGAAGTCATTTCATTTGACTTCTTATATTTACAAGTGGCTTTGTTGACCCAAATGAGAAATGATTGACATGTGTGAATTGACCGAAGTCCTTAAGTACTTGAGTTTTTTAATCAAGGCTTGTTGACTTAGTTTATGTGTATCCTTGTGTACACTCACTTGGATTATAGACTCCTTTGGTGTAGTCACCCGTACATATGTTTGTGTGGTTGTATGGCCTTGTGGTGATGGCCATTTATAAAGCAACAAGCTTTTAGGCTCTCTAGGTGATCTTATCTGGCACTATTGCTGGGAAGTGAGTTTGATGATCATCTATCCTACTATTTGTGAATATGTCTTATACTTTGTTTGATTAGCAAGGAGGATCTTGTAGGGTGCTAATATCAATATTAAGATATCTCTTTGCTTGAATAAGGAGGCAAATTAATGTGCACAAAACCACAAGAAACTTATGGGGCAAGGATGGTATAGCTTGATAGGTCCTTATCCTCCTCTATGAGGTGGTATGGGATGGATAATATCAAGATAGGGAGAAGGTGCAAGCTGATGGTGAAGAGATCGATAAGTTTCCTATACCTTATCCATCATGTAAATAGGTTGGTTGTTTAAAGTGTTTTTCATTAAAACTTTTATTTTAAACCAATGGATGAGATTTAAGGTAGGAAAAGTTAAGATCCAAGGGCTCTAAACAAAAGTGACCAAAATTATGCTCTTCATCGACACATCACATCACGAACCTAAAGTACATGCAAGAAATTAGTGAAGACAGCTTTAAGTTTTTGCCTTTTGGACCTTATTGGGTTTTTCAATATGAGTAGTTGTTGGGGAAGGAAAACCTATAAATGGATAGCTTGGTGGCATCTAACATATCATACACTTACCCTCTAAGTATTATAGGGCAAAGTGCTTCTGGTTGGAGGCTTTTACTACTATTCAGAGGTGTATGTTGCTCCCCATTTCTTTTTGACACACATATGTGTGTATGTGCATGTTGAAGATTGAGTAAGTTGTTGCAATTTTAGTTCTACTTCAAATCTTGCTGCTGTACCAAGTCTTCTTGCCTACTACCTCAAGAGGAGAAGCTTTTGTAATTGCTTATATAGAGAAGTAAAATTTTAGTTTCATAGCAAATTTAGCACTTTCTCATAGCACATATGCTATTTTCTTCTTAAAACAGTCTATATTCTCTCATTATACGACAACACAAACTTACCATTCTATAACTCTTAGGCACATTTCTCTCAAATTTTTGTACCTAAATCCATTCTATATCAAGAATTTTATTCAAACTTTGTATGTACATACACATTAGATATTCTCTCATAAATAACTTAATATTTAGAGTAGACTCTTTTCAAAAGAAGGTCGACTAGCTACACTAAGATTACCTTCCAGTGAGCAGCGAAAATGCTTGCAAAAGAAGGTCGACTAGCTACACTAAGATTACCTTCTAGTGAGCTTTGCTTGTATATATCCTATCTTTTGGATATTTTTGTAGTCATTTATCTATCTTATTTTGTTCAATTTGTGTGTGTGTGTGTATGAGGTTCCAAGTGTTGGAAAGATCCTTTGATGTGTATATTGGGCCTACTTCACTTGCAACATTTGGTATTAGAGCTTTGTTGTGCATACATAACTGTTCCCAAGACCAGTGATTATGGATATGGATTGGAACAACAAGAAAACTTGATGGTATGTCTAACTATCCTATGGAGATTCATGAGAATGAATTTGTTAGTTTTAAGCATAGATTAAAAAATGTATGATTTTTATTTTAAAAAAATCATAAAAACCTCAATTGTGATTTAAATATCTAGGAACAACTTTTAATGCATAAAAAGCGATACGTTTTTCTTTTTTTGGGAGTCTTGTCTAGACCTTGTTATATTATAATTGTTCAAAAATGACTTCTGGCTTGTGTTGAGATATCTTTTGAGGGGATATTTTGATCATAAATATCATTCGATATGATCTTTTTCAAGAGGATAGTTTGGCATGCATAACATTATTTTGGAATTCTAAGGAATACATATATACATATGATCATTGGTAGCTCATCAAATAGTTTCTTCAATTGTGTGCCCAAAAGTATTACTTTGCTTTCCCAGTGATGAATGATTTGTGATATCACTATTTTGTTTGTATGTGCTTGAAAAAATAAAGCGTTCTTTTATACTTCGAAAAAGTGATGGATACTTCCAATAGCCACTCTTCTCTTTAGTCAAATCAAGATATGGATTTCGTTCCCTCTTATATTCAGCTATCATCCTAATCATTGAATGAGCTTGGCGAAAACTTTCATGATAAAGAGATACCATATGCTCTCCAATATTTAGATAACGATAAAATACCTAGAGTGGATGCGCTTATAGAAGAGTAAAAGCTCTTTTATTGAAAATCCACCAAATTATGGTATTTGTTATTGCTAATGAAATTTGGAGAGACTTTTCTATGCCATGATGAATGACTAAGTACAAAATGAAATAAAAGTCTCTCATGATGAGTGAAAACCTTGATTTTTTTTTCGGTGCTCTAATTTTTGCTCAACAAACAGAGGAAGATGAAGAAGAAGTTATGTATCATCCACAAGTAAAGGGAAACAAATACATTCATCTAAAGAGAACCACAGATCAGCTTCAGAAATTATCTCATCATCCACAAAAAAGTAAAAAAATACAACCTTCTTAAGAGAATTTAGATGGGATTCAGGAGATGCAGAAACATTCTCTCTTATAACTATGGGTCACGTAAAACCTCTCATGAACTTGGTTGGAGTTCGAAAATCTCTATCAAAGCAAAAATCTTGCGAGGAAAGCTTATCTCAGGAGGCAATTAGCCAGCACATGCATGAAGGTTTGTAAGTCACAAAAGTCACATATTTTGAGGCTTAAAGATATTCATGAACAACATCTCAATGTTGGAGTTAGTATTTTTTATGAAGAGACGATAAACATGCTTATGAATTCACTTCCATCCACATATCTTTCTATTGTTACTTCTCTGTCTGTCTATACAAGAGAGAGAAATTACATTTTGAAGGGTTTGAGTTTGTTTTCCTTCAAGATGAAGATTATTAGAAGAGTATGGAAGAGAACGATGAGGATATGGTGTTATCATCCAAAGGCGAGAAGAAGAAGAAAGAGATTAAGAAGAAGGAAGTTAAGTCAAATTCAAAGAAGAAAAGTAAGTCATCTTCTTCCAAGTGTTCAACCACATATTCTTCTACCTCTACTTCAGTTACTTCATCTACACCAACAGATAAACCTACTTCATCCACATCTAGTTCATAGAAGAGAATATGCCATCATTGCAAGAAACTAGGTCATCATATTACAAGATGCAAAAAGTGAATTTTTAATGAAAAGAAGAGAGCTTCATGTGCCAATGCCAAAGAAGTTTCAAAAGGTACATTTTCTTATGACGATCATACTCTTTATTTTTTAGTGTAGAAGAAGTGTCTTTTGATCAAGCAACATTGAATGCTATATTAGAGAATCCTTGGATCTTTGATTTCAGAGCTAGTAAACAAATGCGAGGTTGCAAGAAGGTATTTTCATCACCTACTAATTCTACATGTAGGAGAATTTACATTTTAAATAGTCATGATTTGGATGTTGTTGGTGTGGGAGAAGTAACACTTAAATCAAGAAAAGGTAGTAATTTCACTATTTCTAATGTTTTAGATGTATTAGTGATCAAGAAAAATTTTCTCTCTATCTCACCATTTCTAACATATGATTATAAAGTGATGTTGAAGAAGGATTCATGTCAAATCTTTACACCCAATGTAGAGCATTATCTATGACAAGGCAAATAAAAGTAACATATTTATATTGTAAAAAAGAACCATGCTAATCTTGTTAGATCAACTATTTTTCCGAAGGAAGGTACTAAGATTTGGCATGAAATATTTGGTCACATGAGTTGTATAGATCTCAAGTATATGAAGGACAAAGGTATGGTTGAAAGCTTTCGTACTTTGCTTTACCAAATGATGAGGATTCATGCAAAGGATGCTTGGAAGGGAAGTTGCATAAACTACCATTCAATATGCATGGGCATATTTTATCAATACGAAAGTTTCAAATTATTCATTCTGATGTGAATGTATCTATGAGAACATACTCTTCACATGGTCATCAGTATTTCATCACTTTAGTTGATGATTTTTCAATATATTCATGGGCATCTGGTTTAAACACAAAGTCCAAAGTTTTTGCGTCTTCAAGAAGTTTGAAATAATGGTTGAAAATAAAAATTAGCACCAAATTCAGATTTTAAGAAGTGATAGAGGAAGAGAATACATGTCGAATAATTTTAAGACATATTTGGAAGATAAATTTTTTCCCATTAATTCAGTGCTCATTATTGCTTCTACTCTAGAGAAGAATGGTGTTGCAAAGAGAAAGAAATGTACATTTGTTGAATTAGCATGTAGCATGTTATTTTCAAAGAAGCTTTAACCTAAGTTTTGCTTTGATGCCATTCACAAAGCTAATCATATTATCGAAATTGCTTCTACAAAAGCATTAAAGGTGATTATACCTTAACAAGCATCTTATGGTAGGAAATATAATGTGAACTATTTCTAAAATTTTGGTTCTCTATGTTATGTTCACATTGAAAAGGATTATTGTAGTAAGCGTGATGAAAAAGCTATCAAATGTGGTGTTGTGGTGTTGAAAGCAAATGTTACATATTGTAAGTCCCAGAAACAAGTAAACTCTTAGCCTCACACAATTTTTACGTAGGTTAAAATCAAGTTTATGATGAAAATTCAAAAGCTCCAAAGTTTATCAAGACAAATAAATATGCATTTTTTGAAAGGAATTTAGATCCTTATACTTAGTTATATAGGAGGAGTGATCAACCTTCACAAAGCCCTACTAAAGTATATAAAGATAAATGAAAGAAGAAAATTGTAACCACTCTTAAAGAAACTGAATTTTATATGCCACAAGCATGATCTTCATCACCTCCCATTCCTTCTCAACTTGTAAAAGGAGAACCAATTTAAGAAGTTGAAAGTCGTATAGAAGTCAAGAAGAAAGAGAGATAGCATTAGTTTTTAAGAATTTTCCGAAGTGGTATTTGTAGACCTCACAAGTAAGTGGCATTGGGAGATTCAAAGGAAGAACAAGAAGCCAGAAAGATCATGCAGATTAGGTAAATTCTGCAAAAGTTTATGATATTCATAGCATCTTGGTTCTTACTATAATTGAAAATGAGTCTGCTTATGTCCAAGAAGCATTATGTAAACCTTTGTGAAAGAAAGCAATGGAAAAAGAAATTGATTGTATTCATAAGAATCAAACTTAGAAGCTTTGTGAGGTGCCTTAAGGAAAGGAAACTATTGGTGTCAAGTGAATATTCAAGAGTTAAAAAAAGTTGATAGTACTATTGATAGGTATAAAGTAAAATTAGTTGTCAAAGTTAATGCTCAAAAGAAAGGTACTCACTATGATGAAACTTTTCCATCTACTTCTAGAATGATCATATATAGGATAGTACTTTCTTTATTTGCATTTTCTTCTTGGAAAGTATACTAGTTAGATATCAAGGTAGCAGTTCTTAATGGTGATCTATTTGAGATGTCTACATTCAACAAGGAAGGGTTCTGAAGGGAAAGATAAAGAACATCTTATTTGTAATTAGTGAAAGCTCTTTATGGTTTAAAGCAAGCAATAAGAGCATGGTATGAGGTCATACATTTATATCATATTTCCATCAGTATGTTGAGTCAAAGACATATAATTTGATTACAATTATCATTTATGTTGATCATATAATCATGATAAATCCTAACGATTCAGATATATAGCTTTTTAAGTCAAAGCTTAAGAAGCTCTTTTATGTTAATGATCTTGGTTCTTTACATTATTATTTTGTCATTGAATTTATTGAATATTCACAAGGATGATTTTATATTCATACCATAACAGAATTGCATTGAGAAACTTATAGAAATGTTTGAAATGCCAGATTTTAAACCTATGCAAAATCCTATGAAGCTCATGTCTACGAGAGCTAAGGTATTTGTAAAAAAAAATTATATCCCAACATAGCATGTATCCAAGGTTTATCTTCTAGCAGTACTTCATTGTGAATATTGATAATGAACACTTCAACTACTCAAGCAGGTGGGATATTATCAGAAAGTCCTTTTGTTGATCGAATCCTGCAGACGCACATACGCAGAGAATAATACAGAAACAAAATCTCTCAAAAGCACTCAGCGAATATAAAAAGACAAGAGACTTGACACTAGATTGGGTACAATCTCCCCCCACATACTTTGATGAATGAGTCTATCAAAGCATGTGTATTTATAGGTATTTTTCATCATGTCTTGAATAGAAGATACATGAGGGCAGCACTTCAAAAATCATATGTTTATGAAAATCTACTTTATTTACAAAGTCGCTTTTCAAGCGATCTACTATTTTTATAAAAATATCGCTTTCTAAAATGATTTATTATTTTTACAAAAAATAACTAAAATACTATCTTCTAAATATTCTTCTAAATACATGAATAAGTCCACACACGTTCACACCCTCATGAGTCTTCACCTGCTAAATCCAAACACAAATCACATTAAAACCCTAAAGACATTAAAATCCATATAACATTCCATTATTCTATAAAGTAGAACATGCCTCCGAGTTGACGGGCAACTGACTTCAATTGATAAGAATGAAATACACATGGATGGTCAATCACATGTCCCATCACTGAACAATCATAATCATGTTCCATGTAAAATCACATGCATATAATTGGAAAACTGGAATTTAATGTGAATATGAATTATATGCAGAAACCAAATGATCATAGTGTGGAGTTAGTGATGTTTTATGAATCCATTGAGATTCTTCAAGTGAGTGATTTTTATATTTAACTAAATATCTATGATATTGGTTACATCTGCGTGTAGTAATAACGTCATAAATGAAGTGTTCTCTCTGGAACTAAAATTTCAAAATCCTCTTCAAGTAATGGAGGATCATCGAAAATAGGAGTGAGCAGTAAAGTTCCTTTAAAAGACTTCGATAAACTAATATGAAAAGAATTATGTATATTCCAATGAGAAGGTATATATACAATAATGTCCATAATAACATGGTGCAATTTAAACCTTAGGATGTTGTAAAATATATTTCAAACGTCTTTTAATTATTCGTAACCATACAATCATTTTCATTAAATTATTTAGCTACTCGTTTCTTATCAACATTACATATGTAACATTCTTGACTCTTCTTAATGTGCTCATAAACCTCATGAAGTGTATAAATATGATCTTGTGCAAAAGAATCAGCCATAGGTATATGAGTTTGAGTGAGAGTCATGGGGGTGGGTAGCTTTTTACCATAAACAATTTCATATGGTGCACTTCCAGTAGTGGCATGTGTTGTGTTATTATATGAAAATTGTAATAAAGGAATTTTATCATCCCAATTACTTGTATTATCTAAAGAATAACAATGTAATAGATCTAAATAGTACTATTCATAGCTTCATTTTGCCCATTACTTTCAGGTGGAAATGCAGAGCTAAAGTCTATTTAAGAACCTAAATTTTTAAATAATGCAACCCAAAAGTGATTACAAAAACGAACATCTCAATCTGAAAGAATAATGTTTAGAAAACCATGATGTGGAAAAATACATTTAATAAATAACTTAGTAACTTGAGGTGCAGAAAGGGTCTTTTTACAAGGAATCAAATATGCTTGTTTACTAGACCTATCAACAATTGTCCAAATCATATCATTATGTGTCACATGAAATTCATATGTTTATCTCACTATATGATATTAGAGGGTAGAAGAATTAAATAGAAGGAGTCTTGGAATGAGACTCACGCAATAGAGAAAGGCTTGGACGATGGCTAGGCGACGAACATCAGAAGACTCTCTGTGTATCCACTTCGGATCTCGTGTGACTCACGATGCAAATCTGGTATCAGAGCATGAGATTATGGTCGGCCTTCACGTGCGCAAGAAGTGGGATTTCAACCCACGTACCAGTGATGGGAGGCACTTCTTCTACCCAAGGATCCATGCCTTTTTTATGGTATCTAGGCTGCCAATATTATATATCATAGTAAAACCCGAAGGATGTTAGAAAGAACAAGCTGAAAGAAGGATGACGGGGCTTCTTCTTCATGGAAATTCACTTCATCAACATTGCACATGTATTCATAGCAAAAGGAAGGCATGTTGGGGGAAGGGAGGAACCAAAACTCTTATCACCTTGTACAATGGCACACAAGCTAATAAATATATCCTTATGTGATTTTGACATCTATGCGAACTCATAAGCAAGATTTAGATGTTCACAAGCAAGCTTCCGAGTTGCATAAGTACAAAGTGGATGCTCAAGAAGCATGACTTCTTGGTATGTTTTTTGGAGCCCCATCATTAAAGGGAAAGGAGTTAAAAGGGCACCTTCATATGAGATCGAAAACAGACAAGAGAGAGAGAGAGAGGGATGTACCTGTTACACTTGAAGAGTCCGTAATGAAGAGCATCCTTTCCATGAACTCATCGACACCGGCTTTCAAAGTAAAAGAGCATGGAGCTTCATGTTAAGAACAAGTATGAGCGTTTTTGTTATTTTTAGGAATTAAAAGACAAAGACGAGGGTCCAACTCTTTGAGAAGGACAACAAAGGATTTGATGGCTAAGATCTTGGAGTGAAATCACGTGTATGGAGAATATGAGATCTATACTCTCATTTGGAGGCAAGTATTCCCTCAAGATACAAAAAGACATAAGTTTAGGGCATTTATGGAATAGTCATCTTACATGATTTTCACATAAATTTCAGGAAATGATGCGAGATTTTTCTCAGTTTGGTAGGAAAATCATGCATACTTATAGTCTAATGTATTGAATTTCATATAAGATTAAGAAATTCAAAATATAACTCAGTATCATGGGAGTTTGAAGCTCCACAAGACCCCCTTCCATCACTGTTTGAGAAAAAATTTCAACACCTGAATCTAAGAAATTCCCATTTTGGAAGAGGGAAAAAGAGGTGCAATATCTATGGATGAATGGGAAAAAGTATATATACTGAGAGAATGGTGTATGGACTTCATAGTGGAAGCATTAGATCATTTTAAAATGGTAAGTTAATGAGGAATTTTGTATCCTCAAAGATCCCCTTTCCACACTTTTTGAAAAAAAATTCAGATGTTAATTTTTATTAAACTCCACTTTGGGAGTAAGAAAAAAGACCATTTAAGAAGCTTTCCATGGAGTAATGCATACATAATTGAAGTAGGGTGTATGTATTACCATGTAGAAGATAAAAACCAAGAGAAATCCACATTAAGAGTGGATTAGAAGCTTGCTAAAAGCTCCCATTTAAGTTTTTGCATAAAAGCAAGAATCTTGATTTAGGCCTCTTTTGGGGAGCGAATTAGCATGCACGAAGGGAGGATTTAGTAAGGTGAAAATAGGCCCAAGCATCTTTATATATTTCTCTCTGAGATTATAGAGATTGTTTTAGGATTTGCTTGATGGAAAAATGCTTTTGGGCACCCCAAAAATCATATTTTCACTTTTTTTCCAGCCCCTCCAACAATCCACTAGTTTGGCATGTCCCGCTTGCAAAGGCCATATCTTGGGCTAGAAAACTCCAAATTGGACGTGATTTGGTTGGTTTCAAAGATCACAAGGTCTATTTTCAGTTTATTAAAAGAAATTTTGGAAAAAATGTATTATTGAAGGTTTGTATAGGTCTACAAAGTCTGAATAGTTTTTGGCAACTACCTTCTGGGAGTCATATTTTACGAACCAGGAAGGTGATTGAAGTAATTTCACTTCAGCACACTTGCACATGATATATATTTCATTTTATGATTATTTGTAGGTCCTAAAATGGTTTTTGAAGGTCTAAAGAAGGATTACATATGCACTTTTTGGGTAAATTTGCATTATTTTGGTAATCATTTGACTATGCTTTATGTTTTGGGGAGTGATCCGATGTTTTCGAACACTCCAAAGTTTATGTTAGGACCTGAGGAGGAAGGTGCAGAGGTCTTGAAGATCGTCGAGAAGGATTGGATGCATGCAATTCCAATACCAAATCATTTAAGGATGTATGCTTTATGCTTTCAGGCATCTTATTTTATTTTATGGCATGTTTTGAATGTACATGCATGGATTCGAGTGCATATATCCAAGTTTATCATTGTTTCAATTCTCAAAGTATGGATCAACATGCGAGAAGTACACTTTTTGATTGTTTGCAAGAAAGGTGATTACAGGAACTACATGGTTATGCAACAAAGAGAATTGTTGTTGGCATTTGTTTTTATGTTTTTGCAGGTTATGGAGTCCATCTATGAGTTTATGGCATGCATGCCATGGGCCTGTCAAGCCCTATATTGTTGGATGGCCTGTGTGCCATTGAGTTATGGTTAAAATTTTTTGGGATTCAATTTCCTTGGGGAAATGTTGTCGAAATTTTTCCCACCTCATGGCGTTATATATGCACTTGCCTTTAGGTAAGAATGTTATGGAATGATAACATGCCTTTCTTGCAAACATAAGTAAGGTGTTAGCATGCTTTTTAAGCATGTATTTGATGGACTTAGGACCATCATAGGAGTATAGATAAGGAAACTTCAGAAGTAATAGGATCCCTACATATAATCCTTATGGATTTAGACCATAGGATTGCTAAGGGGAAGGAGTTATACCTTCACCAATAGGAATGTGCACAAGCAATCCTATAAGTTTTAGTTGTTGCATAAAGGCATGGGAGATACATTTATGATAATCTCCAAGGTAGTGAAGAGTTACTTATCTTCACAAGACTCTCACATTATGATTAGGAGACTATGGGGTATTATCATGAATACCCAAAGAGTCACTAGTTTCACTCATGCACATCACTTGAGCAAGTAGTGAAGCATTTTTGCTTCACTACTAAGGAAACGAGTTAGATGGGATCACAGAGATGGGTTTCATGAGCGAGCATCGACGGATGCTTATGTGATTCAAGTGATGGTTAGGAAGGCCACAGGTATGGCACTAGCTCTATGACTTAGAGCATAGATACCTTGTTAGAAATAGTTGGGGTACCCAATACATATATGTATATCGGGATCTATTGAGAGGTACTCAGATCTTGTCTTAGTACCAAGGAACAAGCTAGTTTGGAATAAGAAAGGGATATCCACTTTCACATATTGTCGCATATTGAGTAGAAACAAACTAACTAGTTCGAGGATATGGGACTCATTTGAGTCCATTGATATGAATTGATGATATGGGATTCATTAGAATCCATCTCCATATTCCATTACATATATATGGAATATATCTTCGTTTTAGTGTAGGTATGGTACCATGAGTTGGAAGAAGTTTCCACTGGTATGGGACGGTGGAAATGACTTCCCTTTGAGCACTCTTCTTCTATGTCCAGGGAGAAAAGGACTCATCATTCATGGCATCATGTCTCACTAGATCAGAGGAGAGCTCTTAGTAGACATCTCCTTACGATCATAGTATAGGGAAGATTTATTCTTCCCGTAGAGTATGTCATAGGTGATTTTATCATCATTAGTATCACATACTCATTTTGTGGTTTTTATGAGGGATAATTCCATTAGTTTGATTAGATTGTATAGATCCATGCATAGAGCATGGTTGGCAGAGATAGCTCTTTAGTATAGATACACATGTGTTATCGTATCATGTCATATCATTGCTGACCATTTAGCAAAGGGCTTTGACCCTTATTAGGAATTTATTTTCTCCACTCTTCATTGTGTATACCTTCATTAGTTAGAGGATATTTATTCTCCATTTTCATAGTAATGTCTGTAATAAGGGATTATGCATGAGTCATGGAAGAGAGGAGAAAATGAATTCATAAGTTTCTCTTTTAAGGAAAGGAGAAAGTGTGAATTATCTTAGAGATCAAGAAGAGATCTCACTTTAGCTCAGTGGTCTCACTTTAGCTCCTGTTCTTTGAGAGAGAAAGAAGGAAAGGAAAATATGATTTCTTCATAGGAGAAGAATAGAGTATGTTTTCCTTTTGACAGAAGAGGTGTTTAGAAAACATCTCTTAGTTTATATTTCGGAAGGAATTCATTTATTCTACTTTTCAGTATAAATTTTCCTTCTCATGGGAGTCTCTTTCTCCACTATTTTGGAAGGATAAATATGGAGAACTTATGTGCATGTTCTCAATCATGGATGAATAGACAAATTGAATTCAAAAGAATTTTTTTCAAAGGGAGAGGGAAAGTGGAATAGAATTCCACTACCATGGCCCTTTTCTTTGAAAGGATTACAGAGAGAGACATGGAGAGAGCTTCACTTTCTCATTTTGGTTGTCTAGATAGAAGTGGCACTCTTATATCAAAGACAAGATGAAGATCAGTTAATCATGGTGGTTAGATTGAGTCTCATGTGATGACTTTAGAGAGAACTAGTCATGCTTATTTTCAGTGATGGTCTTTGACTAGATGAGATGATCTAGTTATTGACATTAGTGAGACGGGGAGTAGAGTTATGACTCTTCTCTTTAGGGTTTCTAAGAGATAGGGAGATATCTAACCTTAGATATCTCTTTAGGGAGATATCTAACCTATTGAGGTACCAAACTCTTAGTTGGTGTTATATCATGAGCATGATGTGTAAACATCAATTAGGAGGATGGGTACTTAGGGATTATCTGAATTTCGAACGGGATGCTTTTGCATTCATATGGCAAACTAAAGGGAAGAGAATATTTTTGAGTTTGCACTAGTGCCAATAGACACTCTTCCGGTAGAGCTTGGTCCAACGTTAAAGGATGACAAACCACAGACTTCTTGGTTGGTGAAATGTAGAGATTGCATGTTACTACTAGGAAACTCTGATATATGAGCTGGATGATGGATTTGCATAGTTCACACGATAGTTTAGATTAAACTATTACTTGTGATTACACTCAAGGTTAGGAATACCTAGAGTTGTATGAGGGCAATCTATCATTTAGGTTTAGATGGGTTTGCAGTCACTTTTTATGGGACTTTGCTCTATATTTCATAGGACTTTATGGTTTACTATCTCCATTATGATATGTTCAAGCCTATAAGCTTGGCATTTTATACTTGCTTTTCTTACTAATAATCATATGGGCTTAGGTCATTTTGAGGATGTTATATGTTATGGGAGTGATAGTCTGGAAGTTGAGTATATATGGGAGATAATAGGCACCACTCAGATGGTTTCCCACCTTTGAGATGATCTCATATGAGACTTCTTAAGGGGAAGGATACGGGGAAATAACACACACAGAGATGATCATGCACATAAAGTACATGGGGTTCAGGGGAGTCTGAGCACTTTCTTATACCATTATGAACATTTCATTTACATTTTCAAGGACGAAAATGTTTTTAAGGGGAAGGAAATGTCACATGAAATTCATATGTTTATCTCACTATATGATATTAGGGGGTAGAAGAATTAAATAGAAGGAGTCTTGGAATGAGACTCACGCAATAGAGAGAGGCTTGGACGATGAGTGGGCGGCGAACATCAAAAGACTCTCTCTGTGTCCTGCTCATATCCGTAAGAATTATCTGGTCCTTCCATGCCATATGCATATGGCTCGTAAGATTGTCCATATTCAATTATAGAGTTCTCATAAGAAAAATAATTCCCTTGGACATGGTCATAGAATGGGTCATATGATTCGTTATTTGCCAAAGGCATGGCTCAAACTATTGCTCTCTCTGGGTTCTCTTCCTGTCAAGCTATTTTTATTGGGACAACATTTTGAGGGTGGGGTGATTGTTGACCTAACACTGGTTGTGGTTGAGTGTACCCTTGGTAAGCATAAGGTCGTGGTGTTGGTCCCTACTGTTGGTATGTAGGATATATAAACGCTTCTCCTCCTTGATCTCTCGAATGGTATCCATAAGGTCTCATGAGAGGCTGTACTGGTCTTGACTGCCGATTGTAAGGACAATTTGTGTATTTTTGCTCTATGCTATGATTTGTGTATTTTTGCTCTATGCTACAATATTGTAGAGGGCCCGGGGCGGGTGGTCTATTGTAAGCATAAGCAGGTAGTGGGACTACTCCTCTCGTGCACAAATGAGAAGGGTGATCACCTCCACAATGTACACACCTTCTAAGCATGGGTACTCTCATAGGGTTGTTGGGGTAGTTCCTCTGCCCTTGAACATTCAGTTTCTTTGCTACTAAGCCGGCTATTTCCTCTACATTGTTCTTAGAGTTTGACGTGCTACTAGCGAAATCTTCACTTTTCACACTACCTTGAGGTATTTTCAAGTCTTTTGCCAAATTGTCCTCTAGGTCAATACATTCTTTCATACATTCTTGCAAAGTTTGAACTCTTTTCACATATACCAGAGATCTTAATGATCCATTTAGTAATCATTCCAAAAACAATGACACCATTTTGTTTTGAGTGGGTCTCTCTTCAACAGGGCATCTATCCACATATTGCTTAAATCTTCTTGTTGCCAATCTCAATGATTTTGTAGGAGCTTGCTTAAAACTATGGATCAATGAGGAAGAGTTGTTTTTAATCCTAGATTTGGTGAATTCTTCAATTAATTCTTGATAGACTTGTTCCATGTTTTGAAAATTATTAGGGTCTAATGGTTGGAACCAAGATAAAGCTGTGTCTGTCAGAGTTAGACCAAAGGATTCATATTGGATCAAGAAATCTTCCACTTGTTCAGCTCTGATTACTTGCTTGAATTCAGCTATATGATTGTAAGGTTTGCTAGAGCCATCATAGTAATTTTTAGCCAGTGTTTTTGGATTTTAATTGCAAACAAATGTTCCTTGAGTTCATCTATCCTCTCCCCTCAGTTTGTATCACAAAAATGAACTTCCTTTACCCCGGGGCGACCCTCATGATAGTTGCCGCAGGTCGGTTTACTGAAATGCTAGATTCATTTGGATGTCATGAGTAAAAGATTGATGTGCTCACCTTGGAAGCTATTTTTCAGCTCTCCTATCACTCTCACTTGCTCTGCGCGGTCCCAATCTTCCTAATCTCCAAACGCGATATTCGAATTCTAGCTCTCTCTCGATATTTGCAGGTGTAGGAATGAATGGAAAAGTTTGAATTTTTTATTTTTATACTTTTTGAAGATATTTGACTCAAAAAAGGCTAAAAGAACCAGTATAACAACTACTCTAATTGCCTAACCTACTTTCTTACTTCCTCCTTCCTACTCTACTCACTCCACTCACTTCAATAGATTATCAACTCACTACACACACTCCGAGAGCGAGAAGTAGTAAGTGCAGATGAATGTGACTTACCAAAGAAGATAAACTCACCAACTCCTCCACTCACTTCAATGCTAAGAGCTACTTACCATCACATGAATGCCTCAGTTTGATTCGACTTCCCCGACAACGGCACCAAAAACGATTGAAACAATATTTGTTTGTGGGGATGGGAAAGGACTAAGGGCATCAGCTACAACATTAGCTTTGCCAGGTTGATATTGAATAATATGCTAAAAATTTTGTATGCATGAATCCCATTTAATGTGTCTATCTGAAACCAATGATTGATTTAATAAATGCTTAATAGTCTGTTGGTCTATTTTTATTAGAACTTCAAAACCCAAAAGGTAATGTTTCCAAATTTTCAAAGCATGCACAACAACTAAAAGTTCCTTATCATATGTGCTATAATTCCTATTAGAAGGTTTAAGTTTCCTACTTTCAAATGCAATGGGATGATCATTTTGCATTAATACAACACCTATACCTAAACCACTAGCATTTGTAACTACATGGAAAGCTTGTGCAAAATTTGATAATTGCAAAACAGGTGCATGAGAAAGTGCATGTTTGAGTTTTCAAAAGATTTTTGTTGTGCTAATCCCCATGCAAATTTTAACTTTTTCTTCAATAATAATGTGAGTGGGAGGGATAAATAAGAAAAACCTTTTACAAACTTTCTATAAAAACTAGCTAACCCTAGAAAAGAGTGGACATCATTCACAGATTGAGGTACAGACCATTCTGCAATTTCTTTAATTTTCTTTGGATCTACATGAATGCCTTGACTAGAAACAATATGGCCTAAATACTCTAATTCATTTTGAAAGAAATAACTCTTTTAAGGACTGTCATAAAGTTTGTATTTGCGTAACAAATTAAAAATAGTTGTTAAATGATTTTTGTGGTCATTGTCGGTCTCACTATATACAAGTATATCATCAAAGAAAACAAGAACAAAAGCTTGGTAATAAGAAAAAATGGTATTCATCATATGTGCACATGTAGTAGGTGCATTGGTGAGTCCAAAAGGCATTACCATGAATTCAAAGTGACCAATATGAGTTCTAAAGGCAATCTTGTAAATGTCATTTTGTGTCATTTGTATCTGATGATAACCAGATTTAAGATCAATTTTGCTAAAAGCACGTGCTCCATGAAGTTTATCTAGCAAATCAACTATCTTAAGAATAGGATATCTATTTTTAATTGTGATCTTATTGATCTTATTGCACATCCTATAAGCCTTGTTCTTCTTCTCCACTAAGAGAACATGTGCTCCAAAGGGAGAAGAACTAGGTCTTATAAGTCCTTTGTGGAGTATATCATTAACTTGATTAGCTATTTCTTATTGATGTAAAGGTCCATGCCTATAAGGTGCTTTATGGGGAGGAGAACTATTAGGAATTCATTCTATACTATGGTCAAGAATTCCCCTAGAAGGCGGTAATTTAGAAGGAAAATCAACCATAAACCAATCTTTATAAGAATCCATAAATGATTTATATGCATTAGGAAGGGTATGTGTATAGTCAACTATGTTATTGATAAAAACAATACATGAATTGTAGTCTTTCCTAAATGCACATTTTACTTGAGTATGACTAATTAATGGAAATGGTTGGAAGTCATGCATTGCAGGCAAAAAAGTATCTTGATTGTCAAACTTAAAACTAATTGTGTATGTATGATAATCAAAGCATGGATTATAATGATCACCAAAAGGCATACCAAGTATAACATCATATGAATACAAAGGAGCAATTAAGAATGTGCATTCATCTATGTATGAACCTATACAAATGTGAACATCATGCACTTCACTAGTAACATTATATCTATTTCCTTGAAATTCAACCTTAACGTTATACATAGAAGGAAGTGGGCTTAATTGGAGATCTTGCACTAGTGTATGAGAAATAAAATCATGCGAACTACCATCATCATGTAAAATATTAACAACTTTACCATTAATAGTACCTTGCATGCAAATTAAAGAATGAATAGAAATTTTGTTACCCAAGGTACTTAGATTGTTGTTCAGTGCTTCTTCGATCGAATCAGGTTGGGTATCTTCATGAACCTCCTCCATGTTCTGTACTTGAGCTCCGATAGGCTTCATCTCATTAGTTTGCAACCTACATTTAGCTTTAGTATAAACAAACTTACCACAATGCCAGCAAGTGATACAAGGAAACTTTTGTTGAGCATCCATCATCATAATTTGAAGGGTTGGATGTTTGGTAGCTTGTAAGGGGGTCATCCTGGGTACTAGAGAGAAATTGAAAAGTAGGAGAAGAAAAAGTAGAAAAAGGATGCCTGAAAGGAAAAATGAGCTTGATTGGTGGTTGTCATTGACACGTTTTGGTAAGCGAATGGACTTGGTGATGGACTAAAACTCCTTCTCAACATCATGTGCAAAAGAGATAGCTTCATAGAGAGTCATGGGACATAATGTATTGAGATTGGTTTGGATTCCCATCTCCAAACCATCTTCATACTTTCGTTGCAAGGTATCTTCAGGAATCGTTTCAAGCGAACGAATAAGTAATAGTCATTGCCAAAAAGGTTAAGTGTAGGTAGACACAATATCTCCATCTTTCCATCCAAAAGTTGTCCATGATCGATGAGCATGTAAATGGAACTGAGGGGGAAGGAAGGATTTCTTGGTCTTTTCTTGAAATGCATGTGGTGGGGTAGTAAGTGCTATGCTGCAAAAGATTCCATCATAATTGGGCCTTACCCACCAAATAAATAATAACAAATTTCACCTTTTCAATTTCAGAATATGATTCATCCGAATAGAAATCATCAAATTGGGATAGCAAGGAAAGAACAAATTGGCCACCCTTTCGCCCATCAAATCACGAAAATTGGAAATTTTTTGCACCAATCTTGGACTGCATGCCTTGTTCTTGAGCAAGGATAATTGCCTTCACCAACCTAAATAGGTTATTTTCATCACTGTGTATTTGTTGGAGTGCAACATCATGTTCGTTTATCTCATTATAAGCATGTTGGATTTTGTGTCGCAAAAGCTCTAATTATTGCTCAATCGGTACCCCGGGTAGGGGTGATGTGCCAAAATCCTCCATGTTATGGTTAGGGTCCATGGCCTTATATAGAACCAAAACCTAGGACTAATCATGTGAAAAAGATTTTAACAATAGTGTGTATATAATAATAATAAATTAATTAATTAATTAATTAATTAATTAAATAAATGAGAGTGTTAAATAAATAAATAAGGCAAAGAGAGTGGTAAAAGTAATGTTAAATATTATCAAAAAGTGAAAATAGGCTAATGGATAAAGCTTATCTTTTAGAAGTATGAGGTTTTGGGTTCAAATCCCCTACATGCTAAATAAGCAACTAAGTAGGCTAACTAGAGAAGTAAGTAAGCTAACTAGGGAAATAACTAAGCACTTATTGCCATTCATAAGTTAGAATTGGTTCATGTGTAGCCAACGGAACCAAAGGGAGCTAAAGTGAACCAAGAGAACCATGAGTGCTAGAGAAGCCAAAGATGCCAAAGTTATCCCACCTCTATAGACGCGCATTGGCTTTGATACCACTATTGGCTCGATCTTACAGATGCACGTCCGCAGAGAATAGTACAAAAACAAAATCTCACAAAGATACTCAAAAATATAAAGAGATAGGAGACTTGACACCAAATTGGGTACAATCTCCCCCCACATACTCTGATGGACGAGTCTGTTAGAGCATGTGTATTTATAAGTATTTTTCATTACATCTTGAATATAGAAGATACATGAGGGTAGCACTTCAAAAAGCATGCATTTATGAAAATGTGCTTTATTTACAAAATCGTCACTTTTCAAATAGTCTACTATTTTTACAAAAACATCGCTTTCTAAAGCAATCTATTATTTTTACAAAGAATAACTAAAATACTATCTTCTAAATATTCTTCTAAATATTTGAATAAGTCCACACACATTCACACCCTCATGAGTCTTCACCTACTAAATCAAAACACAAATCACATTAAGATCCATATAACATTCCATTATTCCATAAAGTATAACACCTTGCACAATTTGTTTGTATCAAAGGATTCTCAATCGAGCTTCATGTTGAGATTCCTTGCATATTCTTTCCCCTTTGGCCTTTCTATCTTTAGCAACTTGGAATCTTGCCATCATTTCATCTAATAATGGCTTTAGCTTCATGTTGAGCTTCCTAGCATATTCATTCCTCATTGGCCTTTCTAACTTTAGCAACTTGGACGTTTGCCATCATTTCATATGTTAATGGCTCAATGTATCTTTTTACTCAACGTCGGAGTGGCAATATGTTTACAGTCTTCAAGGCCAAAACGCTGCAATAATGTGTCAATATATTTCGTTTGACACAAAGCCATCCCACCATCAACATGCATAAATTGAATGCCCAAATAATGATGCAAATGCCTCAAATCAGACATCTCAAATGAGGCATGCAAATCAGCCTTAAAATCAGAAATATGCTTCTCAATAGGACCAGTGTGCAGCATGCCATCAACATAGACAACAATGATCAGAAGCACATCATTAGCACGCTTAACATATAAGATGGTTTCAGTTGGACTGTTCTCAAAACCATGTGCAATCAAATAGGCATGTATCTTCTCATACCAAGCACGTGGTGCTTGTTTTGAACCATATAATGCCTTCTTTAACCTGCACACCTGGTTTTCATGCCCTTTCTGCACAAAGCCACGGGGCTGAAAAACATACACTTCTTCATGCAAGTCACCATTCAGAAATGTTGTTTTAATGTCCAGCTGATGTACATTCCAACCATGATGGGCTGGAAGTGCATAGATGCTACGAACAGTAGTCATTCGGCAAGTAGGTGCAAAGGTCTCATCAAAATCAATGCCTCTTTCTTGTGCATAACCCTTTGCAACAAACCTAGCCTTATACTTGTCAACTGTACCATCAGGTTTACACTTCAGCTTGTATACCCACTTAGTGCCAATGGCCTTCTTGCCAGGAGGCAAGTCACATAAAGACCAAGTACCATTCTTCATTATTGTGTCATATTCAGATTGCATAACAGCCATCCAATTTTCTGAATTTTGTGCTTCATCAAACAAAACAGGCTCAGTCTCATCATAGAGACTAGATGCAGCCATATAATAGCAATCTAATGCAAAAGAGGCACTACGAGAGCTTGATCGAGTACGATATTATAAAGGTGCATCTAATTTGTTGTCACGCAAGGTTTGCACTAGCCATTTTGGCATAGTTCTTGCCTGCTCAATATCAGCTCTCTCATCAATAAGTGCATCATGTAAATCTTCATTAGAAATGGAATGATTTGCATCATCACATGAAACTTGCAAAGGCTGAGAAGTTGCCTCATTAGGACCAGCACTAGACTGTCCACCTGTAAAAAGAGGCAGCAAAGTATCATACATGTCCTTGGAGCTAACAGATGTCTCCTTAGTACATGAAAGCAATGGCTGAATAGCATCTTCCACAAAAACAACATCACAGCTAACCAGAATGCGTTTAGTCTGTGGATGATACAGACGATAGCCTTTACTTTTAGAACTGTACCCAACAAAAATACATTTTATTGCTTTATCATCCAATTTTTTGTGATGTTGTTCGGACACTAATGCATATGCCAAACAACCAAAAACCCACAGATGAGCAACAGATGGCTTGCGGTCATGCCAAGCCTCATATGGAGTGAGAGACTGCAGTGCTTTAGTGGGACACCTGTTAAGTACATATGCTGCACACATGACAGCCTCAAGCCAGAAACTATGTGGTAAAGCCTGACTCTTGACCATACACCTCGCCATCTCCATGAGTGACCTGTTCTTCCGTTCACAACTCCATTTTGTTGAGGTGTATATGGCATTGTACAATGGTGTTTTATCCCACGTTCAGCCAGAAATGCATTAAAATCAAAAGACATATATTTCCCCCCTCGATCAGAATGGAGGGTGCCCATTTTACATGCTGACAGATTTTCAGCCAAAACCAAAAACTGTTTGAAGCACATGAACACTTCGGACTTTGCCTTCAATGGATATACCCATGCATGCCTAGAAAAATCATCGATGAAAGTCACGAAGTAAAGATAATTCCCAAAAGAAGGTGTCTTCATAGGACCACAAACATCACTATGTACAAGCTGCAATTTTTGAGTAGCCCAAACTGAACCATCTTTTGGAAAGTACGAATGCTGCATTTTGCCCAAAATACAGCCTTCACAAACATATTTTCGAGGTGCCTCAAGTTTGGGCAAAGAGGACACCAGTTCAGATTTCTAGAGGCGTAGCAAACTAGCAAAATTCAGATGACCAAAGCGTGCATGCCAAAGCTTTGCCTCTGATATAGCCTGAGAATCATTTACTACACATGCCAAATCATTTACAGATCTTTCATAGTCTATGAGCTTATACAGCCCACGACATAAACCAGAAGCAATAATCACATCACCATTTGACAGCTCATGAACTGTACACATGTCATCAAAAATTTCACAACCAAGCCAATCTTGGCTAATGCAAAAACTGATAAGAGGTTCTTCTTGATCCCTGGCACAAATAAAGCATCTGACAAAGTGAAAGAACTACCATCTGCAGTAGTCAAAATGATCTTACCAACTCCCATAACGGGATAAGAGGAGTTGTTGTCGCATGTAACAGTATTCCGTGTAGGGGCAGGCTCGAGTGAAGAGAAGAAACTACGCTGCGAGGTAATATGTTTGGTCGCCCCACTGTCAAAGTACCAAACATCTGAGTCTACTGCAGACATGCACTGCTCATGAGAAGATGGGTCAAAACTGCATACAATATTAAACACCCATTCTTCTTCATCCACAAGATAAGCAGACTCTCTTTTTGGTGTAGAGGCCTCTGCAACAACCATTCCAGCCTCTTTCTTCTTTGCCTCTTTAGCAGCCAGTTTTAGACAGTTCTTTATGATATGATCATTCCCTTTACAGTACTTACAAAACAATTTCTGCTTTTTTTATTTCTTCTCATCTTTATCCTCCTTCTTGGAATGTCCATAATTAGCATATTTTTGCTTACTAGTCGAAGAGTTCCATTTTTTTTTAGCCCTTCTGACTAGCCAAGAAAGCTTGATCTGCAACTTGCATAATGGACATGTTCTGCTTGGACTGATCTTCCTGCAACAGAACAAAGACTAACTCCTCAAATGATAAGGCATTTGCCTTTTATCATCAACCGAAGAGTAGAAGCAAAACTCTGATATGAATCAGGAAGACCATTCAGAATGGTCTGCACAAGTGAGCTATCTGGTATAACCTCATCAGCAGAAATCAACTATTCCTTCAAGTCTTTGATCTTTGTTAGAAAATTGTCCATGGAATCACCTTCATTCATGTGCTCACTCTCCAACTCTTTTCGGAGGTAAGAAACAGGAGCCTCATTCCTAGCTTGGTACAATGTAGTAAGTGTATCCCAAGCATCCTTAGCTGTTCTGCAAGAGCGTATGTGAGGAATAGTGGCATGTTTGACAAACAAAGCTATCAAGGCATGTGCCTGGGCATCGCTTCAATCCCAACGAATCTTCTCTGCAGTAGGTGCAGCAGAAACTGCAATAGGAACAGGAATATGTAGAATGTCATCATCTTCAACACCTTCTGCATCAGCCTGAGTACCTGCAGTTGTAACAGTTGCAGGTGTGATAGGACGTTTTTCAACACCCTACACAATGTTCCACAGTCCTTTTGCAACCAATACATGTTGCATCATATAAGCCCATAACGGGTAGTTGGTACCATCCAACTTATCCTCAACAGCCAACATACAGAATACATCGCTGCTTTCAACCATGGTCGGTGACTAAAATACCTTGACGCAGAAAATTGACTGTATCTCAAAAAGTTGATGGGAATTGCCTAGACAAATTCTACTAGACCTGTAGCAGACTTCGAGATGCTTATACTGGCGAACAGAAACTGGTATATATCTTTGGCACAAAAAGACGAAATAGCCTGCATAAGCACTCCAATAGTGTGTTCGGAGGCCGAAACGAGCTCAGATCGTGATTTCGGCACCACAGAGCGAAATTGTTTTGATCTCAAAAACATGCTGAGTATGCTCACCAAAATTCATGCGATTCTGAGATTGCAAACGGAGGAGTGTCGACGGCACCCTAGATAAAGCGACGAATCTGCTCTGATACCAATTGTTGGAGTTCGATGTCTGCGAAAACACGCAAACAACAGAAGGAAGAAGAAGAAGCTTGGAGCTCAACACACAATACTGAATGTATTACTAGAAAATGTACAAAGATAAGTAGCCCATTACGAAAATAGACATATATACAAGCTAGGGAAGAAAACCTCCTAAAGAGGGAAAAAAGTGCCCTGGTGGTCCTAGTTAGTTCACACACATCACTACCTAAATATATCAACAGAAAGACCCACACACACCTCAGGTATTGCCTATTTACAAACACCAGAAGTTCCTTATAAGACACTATTGGAATATATCAAGACCAACCGATTAGGTGCTCGCATCTATGAGGATGGTCTAAGACGATTAGTTGTCCAACTGAAAAATCTGGATCAACCCTTTGGACTTGAATGCCCAGTGGTCAAATTTGAAGAGGGGTCATACATTGATAAGGAAGGAACCATGTATGTGGTTACCAGCTTACTAGACAAGACAGATGAGTTTGGAAATATCATTCATGAGAACGATATAGAAGACCTAGAGCAGGGAGACCTAGGAAGGGAACCCAAGACTCCTAGAGGTAAGTCAGTCTTGACGAGGGTGATCACTCCAGAGTGGATTCCCGAGGACGACAAAAGCATAGAACTGTTCTTGAATAGAGAAATGGAGGAAGCCTTTTGGATATTCAAGCCAGATCAAGATAACCCAATAATCACAATCTATGAGTTCAAAGATCCTGAGACACTAGGCAAGGTTGTATATTTGGATAACACATCTGAGAAAATGTTCTTGGTAACAGAGCAGGATAGGCATGCCTACACTTGGCAGGGTGAATCAATTTTCCCTCCACTAAGATCTAGCGTTTCCCATGGTATCCAAAGAGCAGGATCATCCAAGGCTCATGAAAACCAGGGGGAAAGAACTAGAGAGAGATCGGAGGTAAGCTTTGCAAACACTATGGGTAGAGACAGATCAGGACTGGAAAATGAAAGACCTAAAAGAGAGAGACATCAAGCATAGAGGCATCAAAGAGATGAACCTGATTATCCATTGCCTAGACCTCGAGAGCATTCAAGAACCCTCAGACCCTCTCAAGTGGTCAAGGCAATGAAGAACTATTTTGATGGATTCAGAGACCCTTATGATCATGTGGCCAAGTTCAAACAAGTGTTAAGAGTTGAGCAGGTTGAGGACTTGTTCACCCAGTTTGAGGCATTTGGTGTGACTCTCAAGGGTACTCCTTTAGCTTGGTTTCAACCTCTAAACAATTGCAATTACCGAAACATAGGTCAACTGCTAGAGGAATTCATTGTAGAATTTTCCAAAAGTGGCATCAGGCATAACACATCATCCTTGATCCATACCTTCAAGCAAACACCTCAAGAAAAAATGTGACTTGTAGGAAGATGGTTTAGACAGTACTTGGAAAGATGCCTTGTGCCAGAATTACCCACAGCAGCCAAGTTGAGATCATATGTGTGCCTTGGCTTGGTTTTCAGATGGCTTGCTAAGCACCAAGTTGAGATCATATGTGCACTTGAAAGAGCCTAGATCCATAGAAGAGTGTGTGCGGATGTGCATAGACATAGAAGACAACTTGGGTGAGGAGTTAGAATTGTCCAAACTCTATAAGGATTTAGACAGTTCTACTAGTCATACCTCTAGAACCTCCATTGAGATAGATGAGATAGCTGAGCAAGTTGCAAAGAAGCTAGGCGGCCAAAATAGACAACCACCAAGAGTCACCTCATTGAACCGGTGCTATACTTGTGGAGGGGACCACATGGCTAACGTATGCCCAATGCAAAACCCAAACATAAGAGAAAGGAATGCTCCATATTGCACCATTGAGAGAAAATACACAAACCATACGACTCAAGATTGCCCATACAATAGGCAGGCTGTTAGAAAAACGTATCAACAACCTTACCAACAGGGTAGGTATCAGAACCAGTACCAACGACCATATTATAGGCCACAACAACAATATCAACCTCAATACCAACAGCAATATCAGACACCATACAAGCCACAACCAGTCCTATGAAACCAACCACAAGCTCCTGCTAATGTGATTCTAGTTAAGTATGCAGTGGTAGAGGAAAACCCTAATAGAGCATTGGTGCCCCTAACCCCGTTGGTCTCAGAAAATGACTCTCATGCTCATAGTTTAGAGTAGTCCCATGAAGATAGTCCACAAGCTTATTACACAGAGTTACCAGAGCATAGTGAGGCTTGTTCCTATCCATATGAGTCACCACCTATGGAACCAAATTGGGAGCCAGAATACTCGAGTATCATGTACATGAATCCCAACCCGAGGCCCCAATCAAGACAGGTAAGACCACAAGCCCCTAGAGGACCATGTTTTAGATGTTAGGGTGACCATTTCATTCGTGAATGTCCCCACTCACTCACTCAAGGACAAGGACAGAACATCACAATACAAGGCTTTTGTCCTGAGTGTGGGAAGGAACATCTTTTGAGAGAGTGTCTTAGGAATCCCTCTAGTGCACCCAAGGTTACACCCATCAATGTGGTAGGCTTAGTGGCAGAGCAAGTACGAGCATACATGAAGATCTAGCACTAAGGCAACCCATTAAATTTTTCCAAACCTTAAACCATGTTAAAAGTGATTCTCATCACTGAAAACCCTTGTAAATATCGTTTCACCTTTTTGTAGCTCCATTTTGTACAAGCCAAGGAGTCCTCGAGCTTGGGGAGCCTTAGAAGTAGTGGCCTGCCAATTTTCATATTTTTTAGATCTCGTTTGAGCCCTCGAATAAGCCCTGGAACCTAATTTTTAACTAGGCCGGACACTAGGTCTGGACAAGGCCAAAGCTAGTCAAAAACTATAAATAGAGCTAGAGAGCTCATTTTTGGGGTAGCTTCTTGTAGTTTTGAGCTTGTATGAGAACTTTGTTGCAATAGAAGTGATTCCATTGTCTTACTCTCTTTGTTCTTGTTGTGTGTGCACGTGTGTGTGTATGTGTGTGCATGTTTGTGTGCTTCTCACTCACACATTTGTGCCTTCACTTGCTCGAGGTCTTCATACTATCCTCCTGTCTTCCCGGATTGACATTAAAGGAGGTGCTACTCATCACTGAGCTACACCAAATTTTGGCGCCGTTGCCGGGGATTCGAGCTTTGAGGACGAGCGTGTGATGGTAATACGTAGAGAGGACGCGTTGGAATGGTAAGTAGTAGGTAAATTTCTGATTTTTCTCCATCTCCATCTCCATATTCATCTCCACCTTCATCTCCTTCTCCACCTTATATTCTCATTTCCAAACCATTTCCTCATTTGCTTTGTGTGAGTTTGAGAGAGGGCGAGTGTGTGTTCTTGCTTGTGTGTGTTTTTTTGCATGTTTCTTGCAGGTTGCAGCTCCATCATCATCTCCAGCAAGCTCAGCAGGTACGGATTTTGTCTGCGCAAGCCCCGAGGCGTCGAGCTCGAGCTATCGCGACACTCCGAAAACTTCACCCGATCACGATTTTGAGTGCACCACGACACTGCGCGCCTAGAGCTCCTAGGATCACTAGATAGAACAGCAAAATTCACCATAACCCGACTTATCGCGACACTCTCAAGTATCACGACACCCCCGACCTATCGCGAATCCTCGGAGTATCGCGACACACCGACCCCACCTATTGCGACACCTCGAAGTATCGCGACACTCCCGACCTATCGCGACACCTCGGAGTATCACGACACTCCCGACCTATCACGACACCTCGGAGTATCGTGACACTCCCAAGTATCGCGACACCCTGACCTATCACGACACCTCGGAGTATCGCGACACTCCCAAGTATCGCGACACCCCGACCTATCGCGACACCTCGACTTATCGCGACACACCGACCCCGACCTATCGCGACACTTCCCACCTATCGCGACACTTCCCACCTATCGCGACACCTCGACTTATCGCGACACTCCCAAGTATCGCGACACCCCCAAGTATCGCGACACCCCGACCTATCGCGACACCTCGGAGTATCGCGACACTCCCAAGTATCGCGACACCCCGACCTATCGCGACACCTCGACTTATCGCGACACTTCCACCTATCGCGACACCTCGACCCGACCTATCGTGATACATGGGCTTAACGCATGAAAATTTAGAGTAAATTAATTGACTGAATTGAGGTATCTTTGGGCTTAATTTTGGACACATTGGGATAACATTAGAGCCGTAGGAGTGAGCAAAAGACCTAGAAACCAGTGAGGAATTTCCTGAACCCTGAGAGCCTGTTTTGAACCCTAGGTGCCTGTTTGGTCATAACTTCACCATACGAACTCCGATTGATGAGATTTTGGTCTCGTTGGAAAGCTTGTTGAAAATCCTACGTGGACCTCGACTGGTTCTTGTAAGAATCATACGCGGAGTTTTAGAACATGTATTTTTAAGTTGACCATTAGGTGGAACTAGGTGGTCACAAGATTTTGGGGGTACTGTGAGTTACTCTAAGGGGGGCCCATAATTGTTGATGTGTGTCTTTCAATTCATTGTGGTAAATGAGCTATATTAACTGGTGAAATTTTGCAGGAACACTACGTGCACTCAAGGTATTCCAAGGCAAGCTAGCAAGGGTGAGTACCGAGCTTGGGAGAAGGCTTCCTGGGCTTGTGTAGCAGTCTGGTCAACAAGTGAATTAAGGTTGGAAGATCTCTCAACCCTCCTTTGTCAATTCCTAGCCTAGGCTAAGTACGACTTAGGTGTGGTAATTAATTAGGGCAACGCTAGGCACACATCAAGTCCGAGAGAACTAAGCAACTAAGTGCAAGCATTAAGTAGGACTTAAGTGTGAAAACCCTAAGGGACAAAAGTAAACTTGAATCGATCACTTATCAAGTGCAAAATTCACTTAATTATTCCTGACGACGTGATACCAGACAAGATCATAAACATAATAATCAACTAAAAAGAACAAAGTGATTGGTGTCAATTAACCTGCAACGAGAGTGTACTTGGGACCAAGGGGGTAGAGAAACCAGGCATATGAACCTTAGGTCAGGTAGGCACTTAGGCAGAGACAGACAAAGCCTTAGATCTTCTGAAGCTAGTGTCAATCACACTGCTAGGTCTTGGGCCCAGCAGTTGAGTGATACCCATACACTCCACGACTAGAAACAAGTGATTCTAAAATGTCCTATCACATGGAGAGACCGGTAGGTAGTTCAGGGGTGGCTTATCTAGAAAAGCCAGAAGGACCTTACAAGACTCAATTGGAATACAGCAGGACTAATCGTCTAGGTGCTCGCATCTATGAAGACGGCCTGAGAAGATCTGTGGTCCAGATTAAGAACCCCGATCAACCCCTTGGACTAGAACACTCGGTAGTCAAGTTTGAGAATGGAGCATACCTAGATAAAGAGGGGACTATATATGTAGTCACCACTCTTCCTGATAGAACTGATGAGTTTGGAAATGTGATTGCGGAGATCGACATGGGTGATATAGAGCAAGGGAATTTAGAGAGAGAGAGCCAAGAACTCCCCGTGGTAAATCTATCTTGACCAGAATCATGACTCTAGAGTGGATTCCACAGGATAATAAAAGCATAGATTTGCTTTTAAACCGAGAAACCGATGAGGCCTTTTGGAGATATAAACCTGCTCACCCTCAAGAAGTGAGTGCTCTCACAATCTATGAGTTTAAAGACCCTGACAGCCTAGGCAAAGTAACATACCTAGATAATACATCGGAGAGAATCTTCATGGTCACCGAGCATGGGAGACATGCCTACACATGGAAGGGTGAATTTGTTTTTCCCCAACCACGGTCTAATGTGTCCTATGGTCACCAAGGAGCCTGGACCTCCCAGGCTCATGGAGCTCAAGGAGATAGAAGTAGAGATAGACCTGAAGTAAGCTTTGCCAACCCCCAGGGAAGAGAAAGAAGGAGAACGGGGACGGATAGAGAAGAAACCGAGAGATTTAGAGACCCAAGGAACCAAAGAAATGCTGATGATTTTCCTTTGCCAAGGCCGAGAGAACACACTAGGACTCTGAGGCCAACTCAACTGGTGAAGTCCATGAAGAATTACTTCGATGGCACTGGAGACCCTTATGACCATGTGGCAGAATTTAGGCAAGTCTTGAAAGCTAAACAGGTAGAGGATCTATTCACACAATATAATGCTTTTGGTCTAACCCTTAGGAACACTGCCCTTACGTGGTTTCAACCACTGAACGAGAGGCATTTCAGAAACATAGACCAGCTCCTAGAAGCATTTATCATTGAGTTTTCTAAGAGTGGTATAAGGCACAACACTTCCTCACTAATTCATAGCTTCAAGCAAACACCTCAAGAGACGGTCATGCTAGCAGGAAGACGGTTTAGGCAATACCTAGAGAGGTGCCCGATGCCTGAGTTACCCACACCAGCCAAGCAAGTGGCTTTGTTCTTAGATGGCTTGTTGAGCACCAAGCTTAGGTCATATGTGTATTTAAAAGACCCCAAAACTATAGAAGAATGCGTGCACATGTGCATAGACATTGAGGATAATCTAGGCGAGGAGTTAGAGCTATCAAAAATCTATAAGGATTCGGATAGCTCTAGTAGTCTCACATCTGGTCAGTCCACATCCATTGAGGAACTTGCCGAGAAGGTAGCTCAGAAACTAGGTGTCTCTAGCAAACAAATTCCAAGATTTGCCCCAGTTAAGTGGTGCTACACTTGTGGAGGTGACCATATGGCAAATGTATGTCCCATTATGTGTTGAGAGTGATGGATGGATGCACTCAGGAAATCAGTTGGTGCTGCAAAACCTGCTTCACACCTGCCCTCTTTTCTCTTCAGATATGCTTAGTACACTTGCTTAGCTTCCAAATGACACAAAGAAACCATATATGTACTTTGGAAATGGTTTGGGTAATTATCAAGCCAAAACAGATAACTTTGTACTTCAAAGATCAAGCAAAAACTTTCTATTCCTGTAGTGATACCTGCTCAGACTTTTACTCAATGTGTCCAGCACACTTAAAATTGGAACAATTCCTTTTGGGAGTATTAATGTACCTTAGTAAGCTACCAATCACAAGTGGAATCACTTCAATTGATAAACTATGCACTGAGAAATAAGTTTAGCAAAGTTATAATCACCCCCGACTTTTCAGGAACTATGCAGACAAATACCAGTGGGCACTTCGATTCGATTTTCTCCCAAATGGCTGAATTAAATCCTTTGAGATTTTGTATGCTTGTAGTAGACTTTGAGCTGGTTCCAATGAGCTATAGATCTCTTGATTTGATGCAGTAGATCTAGAGATATGCCCTGATGAAGTTGCCAGACTTGGAGTAGGATACCCAGAAAAAAACCAGAAACGATAAAATGTATACTTCTATTGATAAATGTGTTTGTACAATCTCATTAGCTTGCCAAGCACAGCTAAATGAGGTAGTGTGATGTTGGGTATAGAGTAGCCCTCACACACAATGAGTTACAATGAAATTTTGCCTCGGGGAGTGAGCTAGAGTGGCAGAGCTAACCGCGACTTTTTGATTGTATCTTTTATAGATGTTTTGAGATCATTTGAATTTGAAATTCAAACTTAGGCTCCCTTGAATCTCTCCTCTAAAAGTAGGGAGATATTCTCTCTATCTCAACATTCAAATTTCCACGACTCTAGTGGTAGGTAGATGACTTAAAGTGATTACAATCAAATGATAAGTCACTTAGACTTTTACAAGGGGTAAAGAGGTAATAACATATAAGCATATGTTCACATGAGTCTTCCTTTAAGTGAAGCCTAGATAATCCTTTGTCCATGCTAATCTTCCATAAGTCCAAGGGTCCAAGCCAATGTGTGTAGGCTTGTCTTGCACCAACAGCTCCCCCTCAAGCCAAACACTTTGGCTTAAATCTTCTCTTTCATTCTTCAATCACTTCCTGCAATCCAATCATAGATTTGAATCTGCATAACTTATTTCCATCCAATGCCTTTGTAAGTAAATCTGCACATTGCATATTAGTAGATACATATGTCAATTGTATATCTTTACTTAGCAATTTCTCTCTCACATAGTGGTAATGAACCTCTATGTGCTTTGTTCTGGCATGATAAATTGGGTTTGCTGCAAGGTGAAGGGAGCTAGTGTTGTCTCCAAATATGATAGGTGGTCTTGTGAGTAGACATAACTCTGTATATAGAAGCTTCAACCAGATAGCTTCTTGAGTAGCATTTGCAAGTCCTCTATACTCTGCTTCAGTGGATGACAATGCCACTGTAGGTTGCTTCTTAGCTGACCAAGAGATAGGCTTATCCCCTGCAAAACAAATATATCGTGAGGTGCTTCTCCTATCATCCTTGCATCCTGCCCAATCTGCATCTGAGTAAACCTTTATGTCAATATCTGATGTATAAGGAAAATACAAACCATGACTTTGAGTTCCCTTGAGGTACTTCAAGATCTTCTTTGCTGCCTCTAGGTGAGGTATCCTTGGTTTGTGCATGAATTGACTAAGTACACTTACTCCATATGTTATGTCAATTCTTGTCAAGGTAGCATAGTTCAAACTACCCACCATACTTTGGTATCCTGTAATGTCTTTGATTTCTTCTCCTTCATGAGCACTTAGCTTTTGGTTAACCTCCATTGGAGTAGTAGATACCTTAGCATCCTGCAAACCAAACTTCTTGACCATATCCTGTACATACTTCTTTTGAGTGATGTATATACCTGAGTTTGTGTAGATCAATTCAAGACCTAGGAAATATTTTAGTAATCCAAGATCACTAATCTTGAATTCTTTCATCATCTGTCCTTTGATGTGTCTAATCCCATTGACATCATTACCTGTAATGATGATGTCATCTACATAAACACATAAGTAAATTACCTCTGTATTACTTCTCTTTATGAATAGAGAAGTGTCTGCTTTGCTTATCACAAATCCTTGGTCTTGGAGGTAGGTGGTCAATCTGTAGTTCCATGCTCTAGGTGCCTGCTTCAAACCATACAGAGCCTTCTTCAATTTACAAACATAATGTACCTTTCTTGGATCTTCATAGCCAGGTGGTTGTGACATGTAGACTTCTTCAGATATCCATCCATTTAGAAATGCATTCTTCACATCCAATTGGTACATGTTCCAATTCTTGGATGCAGCTACACTCACCAAAACTCTGATAGTTGGCATCTTGGCCACAGGAGAAAATGTCTCCTCATAATCAATGCCTTGGGTTTGTGCAAAACCCTTGGCTACCAACCTAGCTTTGTACCTGTTAATTGTTCCATCTGAATTCTTCTTTAATTTGTATATCCATCTGGATCCTATTACCTTCATAGAATCCTTCTTGGGTACGAAGTCCCAAGTATCACTTTCTTTGAGGGCTTCTATCTCCTCATCCATGGCTTCTCTCCATTCTGGCTTTGTAATTGCTTCTTCATAGGTACCTGGTTCTTCATTCAACAAGTCTTTTGCAAGATATACAGAATGTTTAGTTACAAGTGATGTGTCATACCCAAATCTGATAGGCTTCTTCTTCTCTCTCTGAGATCTTCTCATAGCTTGAGTAGAAGTTTCTGCCTTGTCCTCCAATTGCTTCATCTTCATCTTTCCTTTGGATTTCCAAGCCTTGAACTCTTCAAGGTTTATGGTATCATCATCTGAGCTTGAGTCTTCTTGCTGAGTTGGCTCTTCCTTGGTAAGCTTTGGAAAATCTTCCTCCATATCATAGGGTAAACTCACTTTCCTGCATTCATTCTCATACCATGAGTCATTTTCATCAAATATGACATCTCTGCTTACCTTGAACCCTTTGTTTGTGGGGTTGTAGAATCTGTATCCCTTTTGGTTCAAATCATAACCAATGAAGATACATTTCTCTGCCTTTGGGTCTAGCTTTCCTCTTACCTGTGAGGGAATATGCACATATGCTACACATCCAAATATTTTGCAATGATCCAGAGAGGGTCTCTTACCATGCCAAGCTTCATATGGAGTCATGCCATCAAGTGATTTGGATGGCAACCTATTGATGAGGTAAGTGGCAGTGGACACACTCTCTGCCCATAGGTAATTTGGCAACTTTTTTTCATTGAGCATAGACCTAGCTGTTTCCACTATAAGTCTATTCCTTCTTTCTGCTACCCCATTTTGTTCAGGTGAGTACCTTGTAGTGATCTCTCTCTTGATGCCTCTTTCCTGCAAGAAATCTTCAAACTCATTGGAGAAGTACTCTCCTCCACCATCTGATCTTAGCCTCTTCAAGCTTCTACCTGTTTGATTCTCAACAAGTGCAAGATACCTCTTGAAACAATTAAACACTTCATCTTTATGCTTCATAAAGTATAAAATGGTCCACCTGCTATAGTCATCAATGAAGGACACATAATACCTTGAACCAGAAATGGAAGGGTCCTTGCTAGGTCCCCAAACATCTGTGTGTACCAAGTCTAGGTAGTCTTCATGCATGAAACCTTTCCTTGAGTAGGGTAATCTGTGAGACTTACCAAATTGACATGATCCACATTTGTAAATCATGTGTTGCTTGGATACATTAGGTATCCCAAGCACACATTGATCCCTGCACATTTGCTTAAGAGTCCTTTCACCTATGTGCCTTAATCTCTTATGCCATATCTCTAACTCTGAAAGTGTCTGATCCTTGTAATTATACAAAGCAATGTTTTTTGTATCTTCTAGCTCAAATGTAGATAGTCTACCTGATTTCTCCCCTTTGGCTATCCTTCTGAATCCTTGTTTTGGGTCCTCCACATATGCTCCATGTTGTGTGAATCTGACCTGCAAACCTTTCTCCACAATCTGACCAACACTCATTAAATTTTTAGTTATTGTTGGTACATAGAGTACCCTGCTTAATAGGTTCTGATTACCATCACATGTCTTCACATTTCCAACTTTGACAACAGAGTGTTTAGTGTCATCACCTGTTTGTACCTGATGTTTGCCCTTGGGCTCTTCCAAATCAGAAAGTAGTGCCACATTGCCAGCTACATGGTTAGAACATCCTGAGTCAATGTAAAATAGATGATCATCATTTGTACCTATCTTGGAGGTCATGTTCATGATCAATAAGGAGTCATCTTGCTCCTCTGTGTAGTTGTTGTAGTCTCTTCTATTTCTGAATCCACCTTGGTAGCTTCCATTGTGGTTGTTGTTGTAATTGTTGTTGTATTGGTTGTTGTACCCATTGTAGCTTTGATGTTGGTTGAATCTGCCTCTTCCTTGAGAGTATCCACCTCTTGGGTAGCCTCTTCCTCTCTGATTTTTGTAGTTCTTGTAGCATTCATCTGTGGTATGATTGGACAACCCACAGATGTTGCATGGTGATGAGTTGTAGGGTCTCCCCCTACCTGACTTACCTCCTCTGCCTCTTCCTCTAGATGACCTACCTCTCCCTGCATAATTAGCTTGAGAGGTAGAGCCTTCTTCATCCTGTTTCTTCTTGCCTTTATCTTTAACTTTCTTATCAGTATAGAGAGCAGAGGGGTTATTACCTTTTGATTGATCTCCAGCTTTGGTGAACTTTGCTTCATGTGTAAATAGTTGGCCCATGAGTGTTGTGAGATCAGGGGTATGCATGTCCATGTAGAGGTCCATTGCAGTGGTGAAACTTTCCCACTTATCATCTGCCTTGAGTCCATTTGTCACTTGCCTGACTATTTGCTCCTCTTCAATTTCCTCTCCAATGCTTGCTAGTTGGTCTGCCACATCTTTGATCTTTGTCACATACTCTGAGACTGATTGCTTGGGCTGCTTCCTAAGTGTTGTGAACTCTATCCATAATTGATTCTTCCTAGCCCTTGTGTTGGAAGAAAAATAGTTTGACAAGGTTTCCCAAGTCTCTTGGGAAGTCTTACACTTCCTTACATGAGGTAAAAGAAAGTCAGATATAGAGTTTAAGAGATAAGACCTTGCCAAAGCATCCTTTGCACACCATTGGTTGAGTCTTTCATGCTCATCCTTTGTAGGTAGTCCTCTAGTCTTGAATGAGGGCAACTCCTCATCTCCTGATATGTATCCAAATAGACTTCTCCCTTGTAGATAGGTCTTCATTCTCAATGACCAAGCTTGATAGTTGTTTCTGTCCAATTTGTCAATGAAGGAAGGGAAACCATCACCCATGATTACCTTGTTTTGCTCTGATACCACTGTTGAGAGTGATGGATGGATGCACTCAGGAAATCAGTTGGTGCTGCAAAACCTGCTTCACACCTGCCCTCTTTTCTCTTCAGATATGCTTAGTACACTTGCTTAGCTTCCAAATGACACAAAGAAACCATATATGTACTTTGGAAATGGTTTGGGTAATTATCAAGCCAAAACAGATAACTTTGTACTTCAAAGATCAAGCAAAAACTTTCTATTCCTGTAGTGATACCTGCTCAGACTTTTACTCAGTGTGTCCAGCACACTTAAAATTGGAACAATTCCTTTTGGGAGTATTAATGTACCTTAGTAAGCTACCAATCACAAGTGGAATCACTTCAATTGATAAACTATGCACTGAGAAATAAGTTTAGCAAAGTTATAATCACCCCCGACTTTTCAGGAACTCTGCAGACAAATACCAATGGGCACTTCGATTCGATTTTCTCCCAAATGGCTGAATGAAATCCTTTGAGATTTTGTATGCTTGTAGTAGACTTTGAGCTGGTTCCAATGAGCTATAGATCTCTTGATTTGGTTCAGTAGATCCAGAGATATGCCCTGATGAAGTTGACAGACTTGGAGTAGGATACCCAGAAAAAAACCAGAAATGATAAAATGTATACTTCTATTGATAAATGTGTTTGTACAATCTCAATAGCTTGCCAAGCACAGCTAAATGAGGTAGTGTGATGTTGGGTATAGAGTAGCCCTCACACACAATGAGTTACAATGAAATTTTGCCTCGGGGAGTGAGCTAGAGTGGCAGAGCTAACCGCGACTTTTTGATTGTATCTTTTATAGATGTTTTGAGATCATTTGAATTTGAAATTCAAACTTAGGCTCCCTTGAATCTCTCCTCTAAAAGTAGGGAGATATTCTCTCTATCTCAACATTCAAATTTCCACGACTCTAGTGGTATGTAGATGACTTAAAGTGATTACAATCAAATGATAAGTCACTTAGACTTTTACAAGGGGTAAAGAGGTAATAACATATAAGCATATGTTCACATGAGTCTTCCTTTAAGTGAAGCCTAGATAATCCTTTGTCCATGCTAATCTTCCATAAGTCCAAGGGTCCAAGCCAATGTGTGTAGGCTTGTCTTGCACCAACATTATGGCCCAACCCCAGGTGAATCCTAGTAGCCAGTACTGCATCATAGAGCGAAGGTACACCAACCACACTGCACAGGACTGCCCATATAACAAAAAAATTGTTAGGCAAAATTACCCTCAGCCATATCCACAACAGGGTAGATACCAGAATCAGTACCCTCCACAACAATACAACAGACCACAACAACCTTATCAGCCACCTTATCAAGGGCAGCAGAGACCTCAACTAGTCCTAGTGCAGCAACCCCCTGCTCCAACCAATGTGATCCCAGTGAAATATGCATCTGCTGAAGAAAATCCGAATAGAGCCATAGTCCCAGTCACCCCATTGCTATCAGACAATGATCCAAGTGACCATAGTTTTGACTCCACACATATTGATAGCCCACAGGCTTACTACATGAAGTCACCCGAGCATAATGAGTCATACTATTATGAGGACCCAAGTGAAAATAGTGGGGAGCCTGAGTATGCTAATGTCTTGTACACAAACCCCAACTCTAGACCTCAACCTAGGCAGGTATGACCCCCATTCCCTAGAGGACCATGCTTCAGATGTCAAGGAGATCACCTTATATGTGATTGTCCACTGCCTGCCTCTACACAACCCCAACCAATGACAATTCAGGGTTTCTGTCAAGACTGCGGAAAAGAGCATCTCCTACGAGATTGCCAAAGGAACCCTAATAACATGCCTAAAATCACTCCTATCAACGTCATTGGGTTAGTGGTAGACTCTACGGGAAGTATAACTTCCACAGCCCCAGTGCATGTGGTCACTAGAGCCCAAGCATTGCAGCAAACTCAAGCAGTAGGTCAGGAAAAGAGTGATGAGGTTAGTGAGACAGAGAGTATAACCAAGAAAAGGACAAGAGCATGTAGAGATAGCCGGGAGAGAATGAAAAGACAATGGTCACAGAAAATGAGTGAACTTGAAGCAAGCTTGAGAGAAACCAAAGCAAAGATAAGTGAACTCGCATCTCAAAACCACTCTCACACCACCCATCCACCACCTTTCCCTTTAACCGCCAATCCATCTTCTTCCATTCCCCAACCTTTCAATACACCACCCTTAACCCACCCACCACCCAGAGTAGGATCAGTCCTAGCCGATCCCACTCCTGAAGATCTAGATATGATGCTTAAAGCATATCAGGCCAGAATTCAAGAAGGGCCAAATGTGGCGGATCATGACAAGTGCTACCCTAGAGCTGACCTAGAGATAGAGAGAACCAAGCTGTGTGTGAAAATGGTTGCATTGGCTCAGACCATGTTTGATGCCAGTCACCTTTTCAACCACTCAGGCTCAGCTAAGACACAATTGCACTTGGATGGTCTCCTAGAGAAGTTAGAGAGCATAATTGCAAGATCTGCCAAGGAAGAAAAAAATCGAGAAAGAGATGAGGCAAGCAAAAACATAAGCCATCCCCCACAGGAAGCTTATGTGCCTAATTCCACTGAACTAGACACCTCCTCTTCTATGAATAGGTTCACTCCAGAATTCCTACGAGAGATTCAAGAAGACAAATGGGCTAATGAAAGTGAAGCCCCTCCTCCCATTGAACTCGTGGATGACGCACATGATCAGTTCCCACAGGACATCCCTTCTATTTATGAAGAACAGGAAAGTGTCCACTCTCATGAGAGGTTAGACTTTGAGTCTAATTCCTTGCAAGAGTTACCACATTTCACAGGTCCATGGGAAACCAAGTCTACTTGCCTGAGAGCACCCACAGTCATGATAAGAAACGAAGATTCAATCATACCTAGGAATACAGAGGTAGTAAAGAACACTAAGGTGCAGTGCAATCTCACTTTAGAAGAGCTACTCAAAGTTAAGCCAGAAGTGTGGAAACACGTAGCCAAGCAAGTGCCAGACATAGCGAAATCGCGTTCCCAGGTAGGATCTCATAGAACAGTGCCTGAGATACCATTGGATAAGATAGGAGACATGAGTGAAGGAGAAGAAGGAAATACCTATCTCCCAGTTACCCATCAGAAATACACAACCAAGGCAATTTTGGACTCAGGTGCAGGAGTTGCAATTGCTACAACTTCCCTATGGAAGCGTTGGGGCAAGCCAGCACTCCGACCGACGAGAATGAAATTGCAGATGGCCGATGGTCATATTGAAAGGCCCTTAGGATTGCTAGAAGGAATAACTCTCACTACATGTGGTGTTGAGTTTGAGCATACTTTTGCTATATGCGACTTTAGCAAAAACCAAGCCTACGAGATGATTTTGGGAAGGCCATTTATGCGGCAATTGCAAGTGGTACAGGATTGGGGAACCAATTCCTTGTATTTGCAACATCTAGGTGTTACAACCAAAGTCAATCTCAAGGATTACTCTCATAGAGATGTCCCTCCTATCCAATGGAATCCCATTCATAGAGCCAAAGATGATACGGAATCTGTGCATTCCATAGGATCAGGATCCTCATGGATGCATGAAGACACCCACTTATGGATGTGCAAAGTGGCAGTAGAAGAAGAGAAAAGAGAAAAAGCCAGAGAGGTAGGTGCAAAAGAAACACATAGATCAATTCAAGACCCAGCCTATGCACCTGTAGTCTTTCGTGACGAGGAATTTGAACCCCACGGCTGCGCAGAAATCCTAGCAACAATGGACGTAGCCATCAATGAAGAACAATGGACACCTCACTGTGATGAAGATGGCTATGACATTTCACTCTTCTCCATAGAGCCAATCATGGGAGAGGCAGTGTTAGAAGAGTGTGAACCAAGCCCTAATGCATTTGAGGATGCAAGTGACTCCGATCTAGAGTCAATCATTATGGACCCACCCTTTGCATCAGATGAAGAATACTTCTATGAAGTAGAAATTCAACCCCAGAGACACGGAGAAATCACGAATGAGGTGAGGTTAGCCACACAAGTAGCCACTAAGAGTGGAGGAAAGAAAAGAAAGAAGAAGGAAGTCACTTCGGAGGCAGAAGAGTCCTTGTTTGAGGTCCTTGAAAACTTTAAAAAATATGAGATAGACGACAGGAGAGTCATGATAAGAATGCCCAAACGTGAGGCACAAGCAGGAGAGGCCTATGATAGCAAGGAAACTACCAAGAAAATAGTTGTCGCCATAGAAGAGGGAGAAGAAAGATGCACATACATAGGGCATGACCTGACGGAAGAAGAAGAGCAAGAGCTGGTAGCCTTACTGAGGGAGTACAGAGATATATTCGCTTGGAGCTATAAGGACCTGAAAAGGGTAGACCCTGATATATGCTCACATACAATCCCCATGACCTCAGATGCCAGACCCTCTAAGCAGAAGCCCTACACATACAATGACAACTATGCGGCCAAGATCAAGGAAGAGATAGATCGCTTGGTGGAAGCTGGATTTATCTATGAAATTGAGCACACTAAATGGGTATCCCCCATTGTAGTGGTGCCCAAGAAGAATGGCAAATTACGAGTATGCATTAACTTGAAGAAGGTTAACGCGGCCACTATCAGAGATAATTATCCGCTTCCTATCACTGAGCATCTATTAGAAAGGGTAGCAGGCAAGGAAGTGTACAGCTTCCTAGATGGGTTTTCGGGCTACAATCAAGTAGCCATTGCGCCAGAGGATCAACATAAGACGGCTTTTGCCACGGAGTGGGGCATATTTGCCTTTCGGGTAATGCCATTCGGGCTTACTAATGCACCTGCTACCTTTCAAAGATTGATGTGTCACGTGTTTAAAGAGTCCTTGAGGAAGAATCTGGAAGTCTATGTTGATGATCTGTGTGCTCATTCCAACATTAGACAGACCCATATACCTGAACTCAGACAAATCTTTGATAAATGCAGAGAATATCAAGTCTGCCTGAACCCAAAAAAGTGTGTTTTCATGGTCAGGCAAGGCAAAATTCTAGGACATATAGTGTCTAAGAACGGCATATCCACTGACGAAGAGAAAGTGAGAGCCATCGCAGAATTGCCTAGGCCAAAGAACGTCAAGGAAGTACAGGCTTTCATGGGGCATTGTGGTTACTACCGCCGGTTCATCCACATGTATGCTGTCATTGCAAAGCCCATGTACGGACTTCTGACTAACTTTGAGTGGACTGATGAATGTGAGAATTCCTTCCATGAGCTTAAACGACGATTATGTTCAGCACCAATCTTGACCACACCAAATTGGAACAAGCCATTCCATGTTCATGTGGATGCTTCCAATTATGCTATTGGATGTGTACTTGCACAACCTACGGGTGAAGGTAATATGGATCTCCCTATTGCCTATGCCAGTAGGCAATTGAATGCTGTTGAATGGAACTATACAACCACCGAACGAGAAGGATTAGGCATGGTGTACGCGGTTAAAAAGTTTAGACACTATTTGCTTGCAAATAAGTTCAAATTTTTTACTGATCACCAAGCTCTACTGTACCTGGTAAACAAGCCGTGTAATACAGGCAGATTAGTAAGATGGTTTCTCTTACTAATGGAATATGCCTTTGAGGTAGTAGTGAGGAAAGGCAGGACTCATTTGAGAGCAGACCATCTCTCTAGGCTCACATCTGGAGAGGCCCCAATAGGAGTATCAGATGACTTACCTAATGCTTACTTGTTTAATTTGGAAGTGGTGCCGTAGTGGGCTAAGCCATTAGTGCCAGTATTGACATACAGGCCTAACCACCCAGTAATAGCCACACAAGATAGAGAGGTAGTAAAAGCCCAAAAGTACCACATCATGGCTGGAAGTATGTACAAGCACACAGATCAAGGGATCTTGGCCTGTTGCGTAGAGGAGGACGAGTACGCTAAGTGGTTGCAATTAGCACATGTAGGTGCATTAGAGCAACACTACTCAAAAAAACGAACCCTACAGACCTTGAGGAGACTAGGAGTGCATTGGCCAACCATGGAAGTTGATGTCCAGAAGTTGTGCAAGGAATGCCCAATCTCCTGCATTAAACCACCTGTGGAGCATGCCACTCTTTATCAAGTGTCCATAGTGCCGGATTGGAGTGAACCCCTAATATCCTTCCTGAAGACAAAAACATTCCCTCCAGACATGACTGTGACGAGGCAAAGAAGTCTAGAACAAGAAGCCCTAGATTACTCACTCATTGGTGATAATCTATACAAGCGTGGAAAAGATGGTTACCTAAGACTTTGTGTTCATGAGAGTGAATATCTAAGGATCTTGGAAACTGCTCACCAAGGTGTAGCAGGAGGACACTTTGGACCAGATCGGGTGATCAGGGCAATACTATTTGCGGGCTTCTGGTGGCCGACCCTTCACATGGATGCACATACCTATGTGAAACGGTGTGATGTGTGTCAAAGAACTCAGTATCCTATACGCAAAGATGAGATGCCACTGAAACATATGATGGGTGGACGTGCATTCTTTAAGTGGGGAATAGACTTTGTAGGCCCTATTAATCCCCCAGCTAAGGGTTCACATGCTGAGTATATCATTGTGGCCACGGACTATCTAACTAAGTGGGTAGAGGTAAAAGCCACAACAAAGAACGATGCACAAACAACTGCTAAGTTCTTGTTTGAGAACGTGTTCACCAGGTATGGATTACCTATAGAGCTAGTCAGTGAGAGAGGGACTCACTTCTTGAATGAAGTTATTGAAAATCTACTCCAAGAATTCTTGGTAGTACATAAGAAGTCTGCCCCCTATCACCCCCAAGCTAATGGCCAGGCTGAGAGTACAAATAAGATCTTATGCAATGTACTGACGAAATTAGTGAACGATAAACGCTCTGATTGGGACAAACAGCTACACCATGCTGTTTGGGCATACCGAGTGGCCTATAAAACGGTACTCCAAGCCACACCCTTTTAGATGGTGTTCGGTAAGAATGCGGTGCTACCCTTGGACTTTTTGATACCTACATTGAAAGTAGCACAAGAGCATGACTGGACAGGCCATGAACTCTCCTCTCGAATCTTTGATCTTGAACGTCTAGGCGAGACACGATTGAGAGCTGCAGCAGGAATCTATGCAGCGAAGAAGAGGCAAAAGGCATATTTTGATACACATGTGAAGGATAAAGGCTTGAAAGCAGGAGACCTAGTCCTAGTCTACACATTGAAGCAGCATGCACGAAAATTAGAGAAAAGAGGCTATGGACCTATGATTATAAATAGGATTTCAACTAGTGGGGCAGTACAACTAGCCACTTTGGAAGGCGATATTCTCCCTAGCTACATAAGCGGATGTAGAGTCAAGCTATATCAAGAACCCTTAACTGAAGAAATGCTCAATCGACTTAATACTGCAAAGAAACGTAAGAAAGAGGAAAAGCGAATTCGTGAAGAAGCACAGGCCGAAGCTTTAGAACGCATTCGACGAATGAAAGTGCGAAGGCAAGGGAGAGATCAGCCTATGATTGACACTCAAGAGTCTCCAAGCTATCACATGGCCATGTGTGAGGCTTCAGGCGAACGTGCCCATAGGATAGTGGATCGACGACCTTTTGTGACCCTAGAAGTTGGACAAGGAGACAGTACAAGGACCGTAAGAGCTTTAATTGATTCAGGTGCCACCACTAGTGCAGTCTGGCTTTCTTACTGCCAGCAATTGCAATTGGAGGTAAAACCCTTAGAAGCATATCTGATAGGATTAGGAGGTGTTGAAACCCCTTGCATGGGAGAGGTGGAACTTCCCCTCTACATTCAAGAAGTCCTCATGCCAGCAAAAGTGCTAGTGTGTGAAGACGAGGATCTTACCGAACCTCTTGTCTTGGGCCAAGACTGGATCTATGATCACGCAGTCAACCTCAACCTAAGAAGTGGGTTTCTTTAGGCTTGGGTAGGTCAAAGCCGTCTTACGATTGAATTAGAAAATCAAGCACTCAAACCCTTAGAACAAGCACCAACTCCTGGTCCCTCCAGGAACCCACATGAAGATAATGTTATTCTTGTCCAAAGTTCTATGGTGCAGAGGATTGTCACTCTTGCCAAAGTTACAGAAGTCAAGGAGGAACTCCCATCTGTTCCAGAGAAGAATCTAAAGGGGAAGGCTCAGCAACACCCGACACTGAGGAGACCGATAAACAAGAAGCATGAGCACCAACGCCGGCAACATGAAGTACCTCGCGGCATGAAGCAGATCTGGATACGCAAAAGGGAAAAAACCACGGCTCCAGAGACAGGTTCCCAAAAAAGCATCAAGCGGGCCTCACCATCAAGGATCAAAGTGAAGGAGCTCCCTAGGCAACACCCTAGCTATTCCATTTCTATTTGGGTCCCTAAGCGGTCAATGAAGGCCATCCCTAATGCTAGACAGATATGGGTGCCCAAGGCCTGCTTACAAGCCCAAATTACTTCACCTCCAGTCACTAGAATAAAGCAACACTCACAAGTACTCATGGCAAACAGCTCAGGGAAGATACCTACACCTTCCACTGTCACACCCCCAGTCAAACCTAGGAATGTCTGGAAATGGGTACCCAAAAGGTCCCAAATCTAGCACAATCTAGTCCATGAACCTTTAATCGTCATCAGCTCAAGGAGCCACGAATCCTCAAACAAAGTCTGGAGAATTAAACCCTGTAACAAACCCCCATACCCAATTTTGTAAATCCATTCCCTCTGAAGTAGATGCATTCGGAGTACCTTGCATGTCCACAGTATGCAGTTAGGAGGACACTAACCACTAACCACCATTTACATCTAAACACGAACACTTCACCCTAACCACTAACCTTCGGGATTATCATGTTAGTATTGTGAAGGGAACACCATTACATCCTGTTTCCTATGCAACACTAATGTGCCTTTCTTCTTCTAGCAGATAAGCACCCGATTCCCATGGCAACAGCAGCAGGCACGAGCTCTCAGGCAGGCACTAGCACTCAAAGCAATTGGGATACCATGCCTGTGGAGGCTCCACCGACAGCTAGGCCTGAAGAGTTTTTAAACGTGAGAAGAATTCCCATTCCGGATCCACCAAATGGCCTAACAGAAAGAGTAAAGGGGCATTCTCATTGGTTCAACGAGATGCCAGGAGACTTGGGAGACGCAGACCATATCTGGGAATCCAAGTTGGAATTCGAAGGAGTATGGTTGACATTCCAATTCTTCTCAAGAGAATTTGAAACATTATAGAATGCAGCTCCTCTTCAGAATATCTGGCAAAAAGCGGGATTGCAAGATTACTTTAGTGCAGCTTTGCCTAGACCGGATTTTCTCAGGTGCTACTACTTGATTGCCACACTGAAGCCGACAGGAGATAAAGATCATTCAGGCACATTCTTGGTGCCCTCTCTATCAAACCAGGAAGAAATGAAGAAGTTTGAATTGAATATTACTTTAATCAGGGAAGCCCTTCAGATGTATGGCACCCATGTACCCTCCGATCGAGATCCCTTGATACCAGAATCGATGAAGAACAACAAAATCAAGAAATTAAAGGAAATGTGTGCCCTCACCCCCAACATCGCCATACCACTGCGGATGTGCCTTCAACACTTTGCATTTCCAGCTCAAGACCGCTTCACCCAACCGCATAAGAAAATATGGTATGGATTATACCTAGCAGAGACTGGAGGCTTGCCAATTAAAATGCCCGTATGGATTCGGGACCAGTTATATGAAGCAGGCAAGCGAGGCGTGAGGAAGCATACCTTGAATGGCTGTTGTGCGATTACCAGGATTATCTATAGATGCCTTGCCTATGATGTGCCGATTGCAAGGGCCCTTAAATACTCACAACTGGAATTCTTCAAGGGGCGGAAGTCAGGGGTTCAACCTGCGAAAAGAATGCGTGGATCACTTTCACAGGTCCTGATCCCTCATGAGGCCACAACAGAAGCTTCCCCTAGAGAAGAGGCCCAAGTAGACCCTTTCACCATCCATCTCCAAGGAACACAATCAGGGGATAGGGTACAGCCCACTCCATCTGCCCCTCCACTACCCACCGATGCTGAGTTTGCATCCATGGCCACATTAGCAGAGGATCCAAATTTTGACTTTGAAAACTTCCTGCAGACTGCCCACTTATCTGATAGTGAGTGTTTTTCTGACAATGCCAAGCCCCGGATCATCATCCCAAAGAGAACAGCCACAGAGTGAGGCAAGAAGGGTACATTGGGAAGATGAGACACAACATCCTCATGCTCAAAGCACACAGAATCAGGAAGAAGCACGGGGAAATGAACCCAAGGAGAGTGAAGAGGAAGCTCCTGCCTACACGGCCCAAATCAAACGGCTCTACAGGACAATCAAACATGTACAAAAAAGACACAAGTTATCAGAAGAGGCAAATAGGGCACTGGTGAACCAGATGCTGCATGCGGAGAATGTTGACCCACATTTTGTAGAGTCATTGAATCTCTTGGCAGAAACGTGCGGAATAGGGGAAGCCATGAGGACCATGGTACCCATCAATATGACCAACGGAGGATCGATACGCGACCGCGAAGGGGAAAAATGATTCAAATGGAAGTCTCTACCGCCCTGCCAACCACCACTTCAGTAGATGTTCAAATGGCCAGCCCAACTCACAGTGAGGAACTTGATGTAGATACACAGATACCATCTCCACCATCACCTCCCATCCAGCCCTCAGAACCCTTCCCCACTAGCCTTCCTGAACAACCAGTCTCCACCCATGGCGAAACCGTTATACACACCACCATTTCTCCATCCTTCCCTTTACCTACATCCATCACTTCCACCCAATTTTCTGAACCCCATATAGGCCATCCTGCCACCGATCAAACTATAATAGGTCACCCTTCATATCTCCCAGCCCTCGTATAGCCGCTTTCCACTAGCCAAACCGTAACACACCCATTTCCATTCACCAATACATTTCCTCCCTCCCAACCCCTATCCACTGTATCCCTTTTTACCCCCTCGGAATCAACCCAAGTCACCCAACCTTCATTCTGGACAAACCTTGTAAATATACTCCAAGTTGAGAATTATAATAAAAAGTCCCTTCCCCAACCCACCTCCCCCACATTCACTGCCACCACTAACACACCACCTACCATTCCCGTGTTCAAAATTCACACTTCACACACTATCACGTCCGAGCCCATGGACATTTCACCACCCACAGGAACACCCACCACCACGGTTGTTCCAACATCATCACATTTCACTCCACTCATAGGCACATCATCCACTTTTCCCTTCCCCATTTCCCGACCCTTTGCATTTTCTACCTCTAACCCTGCATCCACATCATTTAGTAATGCACTAGACACCATGTTTGAAGCGGACACTCTACTTAAGCAGGAATATAAGTTACTGGAAGAAAACAACACAGAGCTATGCAACCTCTCGGCTCAACTCCAGGCACGTGTCAATGCCTTGGAGCTAAGTAACACAACATTACAACACAAAGTGACTATCCTCCAACAATCGAATGCGGAGATGGAAGCCAAGTATATGGAGACAGGTAAGGCTATGGAGGAACAACTCAGAGACCAGTTGGGCCGCAATGCTGCTCTACAAAGAAACATGACTCTACTTCGTCGTCACTTAGCAGCGGCTCAAGAAGAAAACAAAAGGCTACAGCAACAAAACCAGGAGAATCTAGAAGCAGCCATGGAAAATACCCCTGGAGCACCTATAGACCCTGCCAAATTCCAAGCTGTTCCCTCAGAACATATTCAACAAGCTTTAGAAGCATATGCAACCCTCTTGGAGGCACATGACCAGTTGGCAGACCAAATCAAGGAATTACAAAGACCCCAAGTGCCTACACCACACCCACTCAAATCTACAGAGATGGTCGATGCCACTACTTCACCGGAACCTGGACCTTGAATGACCAATGAGGTACTTGAGCTACGGCAACAGATTGCAGAATTAAAGATCAAGTTGTTACAGTATGAACGACCTCCTTCTCCACCTGAGCAACCCATAGAAGAAGAAGCAGTCATCATTCCAGTGGAGGAAGCATTTGAAGAAAACTATGAGCCTCAACCTCTTCCAGGCGGCAGAATCACGGAGGAAGGACAAGATACATATGAGGAACCCCCATCGGCATGGATGAAACAAGTAGAAGAAATGGGGCGGACTCATGAAGAACGTATCTCCACCCAGATGTTGGCCATGACGACCATTGAAGAAACCATACTTCAATCAGAATACTTCAGACATCTGGCCCCTAGAAGACTAATAACTAGTTCAGAGTTACAGTATAAACCATATTTTGTACTGCTAGCTGACTATAATGCTGAAATCAAACGCCTCACCAACAAATACCCTACCTTCGCAACTCAGTTCGAACCAGAGGATATCCCAGAGGAAGCCAGAAAGGGGGCCATATTCCAACCTATCTGGAGGCAGAAATTACTGGAAACCTATCCGAAAATGCTACGGACATGGGACCATGCTCCCATGCATTTAAAATATAACCCTTGTTTTGGGCCAGTTCAAAGAAGGAGATCATGGAAAGCATTCACCATCAAGGTTCAAAACAATGCCAATTGTAAGCAATGGCTAAATTATCCCTCCATTGCACCCCCAACAGGCACACCTATAGTAGCATATATGATGGCTACTATCAGACATTGGATTCCACGCCTCCACCCCATGCCAGATGTAGCTGCCCAGATGATGCTCAAAATATTGGACATGATGCAAGTAGTGCTCAAAACCTTCCGCAATGTATGTCACATTCAGCCTCCGATTCCCGGGTTCATTAATGGTAATTATGACCTACTATATGATATGAGCACAACCCCGAGCATACGAGTTGCTTATGCATGGCACGCACGAATCAGATATCTCCCTGCCTGCTACAAGCAAACTTTTGATGATTATGTTCACCACGGGGTTCTGGGAGGCACACTTAGAGGTATTCGCGCCACGGCCCACTCATTTGCTACAGCTCTTCACATGCGAACAAACGATGCATTCAGAGCTCTACACAACGCCACAACCGAACATACCGAGAGCAATCAATTGGGATGCCCTTCAGAGAGACCTAATCAGAGGGCTACGGATCAAAGAACATGACTTGGCAACCGACATTCTCCAGAACTACATTGACCAAACCGTAGAGCAAAGGTCTATCAGAGGCGACAGACCCTAGGGGGGGAGAGTGTTGGCAGATGAAGCAAGTACGAGCATACATGAAGATCTAGCACTAAAGCAACCCATTAAATTTTTCCAAACCTTACACCATGTTAAAAGTGATTCTCATCACTGAAAACCCTTGTAAATATCGTTTCACCTTTTTGTAGCTCCATTTTGTACAAGCCGAGGAGTCCTCGAGCTTGGGGAGCCTTAGAAGTAGTGGCCTGCCAATTTTCATATTTTTTAGATCTCGTTTGAGCCCTCGAATAAGCCCTAGAACCTAATTTTTAACTAGGCCGGACACTAGGTCTGGACAAGGCCAAAGCTAGTCAAAAACTATAAATAGAGCTAGAGAGCTCATTTTTGGGGTAGCTTCTTGTAGTTTTGAGCTTGTATGAGAACTTTGTTGCAATAGAAGTGATTCCATTGTCTTACTCTCTTTGTTCTTGCCGTGTGTGCACGTGTGTGTGTATGTGTGTGCATGTTTGTGTGCTTCTCACTCACACATTTGTGCCTTCACTTGCTCGAGGTTTTCATACCATCCTCATGTCTTCCCGGATTGACATTAAAGGAGGTGCTACTCATCACTGAGCTACACCCTATCCACAAAGCAAAAGAAGATTCTATCTCTATGCATTTTGGAAGTTCACTTGATCCATCTTGGATGCATGAAGATACTCATTTGTGGATATGCAAGGTCACAGAGGAAGAGGAAAGATGCCTAAAACTGAGAGAAGAAGGAACTTCTCAAGGAGAAAGACCAATTAAAGACCTAGCCTATACGCTAATGATCTTTCCAGATGAGGAATTTGAGCCTCATGGCTGGGCAGGAATCTTAGCTACCATGGACATTGCAGTCAATGAAGAGCAATGGACACCTCATTGTGATGAGGAGGGTTATGATATTTCAGTGTTCATGTGTCAACCCTTGTTGGAAGAATGTGACCCTAGTGACTTCATAGAAGAGGAAGAGAACGATGATGATCTAGAGTCCTTTGTGATGGATAGTTGCTTTAATTCAGAGAAGCACTATCTAGAAGATATAGGAGTATTTTCCCAAAAAGACGAAGAACCTCTCACAAGCATTAAAACTATAAATTTGAGGAAGGAAGTGAAGGAGGTCAAAAGAAAAAGAAATGAAAAGCAGTGAAACAAGAAGAGGAGGAATCCTTGTTTGAAGTACCAGAAAATTTCAAGAAATACAAAGTGGAAGACCGAAAAATTTTGGTAGGAATGCCTAAGAGAGAGGCCATTATAGGAGAAGCATATGACAATAAAGAAAAGACCAAAAATATTGTAGTGACCATTGAGGAGAATGAAGAGAGATGTACGTACATAGGAGATGACCTAAGTGCAAAAGAAGAAGCAGAGCTTGTAGCTCTATTAAGGGAATATAGGGACGTGTTTGCATGGCACTATAGAGACTTGAAGGGAGTAGATCCGAAAATTTGCTCTCATACTACCCCCATGACGGCGGATGCCAAACCCACCAAACAAAATCCCTACACATATAATGACACTTATGCAGCTAAAATAAAAGAAGAAATCGATAGGCTGATTGAAGCTAGATTTATCTATGAGATTGAGCATACTGAATGGGTGTCCCCCATTGTAGTGGTGCCCAAGAAGAATGGAAAGTTGTGAGTGTGTATTAACCTTAAGAAAGTTAATGTCGCTACAATAAGAGATATCTATCCACTTCCAATCGCAAAACATTTATTGGAGCGTGTTGCGGGCAAGGAAGTTTATAGCTTTCTTGATGGATTTTCATGTTACAATCAAGTAGCCATTGCCCCAGAAGATCAACACAAAATGGCTTTCGCCAGAGAGTGGGGAATCTTTGCGTTCCCCGTGATGCCATTTGGGCTCACCAATGCACCTGCAACATTCCAAAGGCTCATGTGTCATGTCTTCAAATATTTCTTGCGAAAGAACTTAGAAGTATATGTGGATGATTTATGTGCTCATTCCCAAGAAAGAAGATACCACATCCCTGAGCTCAGACAGATCTTCAACAAGTGTAGAGAATATCGAGTGTGTCTGAACCCAGAAAAATGTGTGTTCATGGTACGTCAAGGTAAAATCTTAGGTCATATTGTTTCAAAAAATGGAATATCAATAGATGAGGAGAAGGTAAGAGCCATAGAAGAGTTGCTGAGGCCAAGGAACGTTAAAGAGGTACAAGCCTTTATGGGCTATTGTGGATACTACTGTAGGTTTATCCACATGTATGCAATTATAGCCAAACCTCTTTATGCCTTGTTGACCAATTTTGAGTGGAGCGACAAGTGTGAAAAATCCTTCAATGAACTAAAGAAATGTTTGTGCACAGCATTAATATTGACCACTCCTAATTGGAATAAACCATTTCATGTTCACGTGGATGCATCCAATCATGCAATAGGATGTGTGCTAGCACAACCAACAGGTGAAGCAAATTTAGATTTGCCTATAGCATATTCTAGCAGGCAAATGAACACTGCTAAACAACACTACACCACAACCGAAAGAGGCCTCCTCTTCAAAATTCCACCAATTTTGGTCATATTCTCTCCCTTCCTTCATTCTTCTCATCTGCCTTGTGAGAGCCAGAGAGACAGAGATTGTGCATACTATATTTTTGTGTGTTTTGTGAGCTTTCTGGTAGGTACAACATCTAGAGCAGGAACAGGTCAAGCAGGTAGAGAATCTCCGTGCACGCACCCTGGGGCGAAAGCTTTTGCCCCAAAACACTTGGTTGTACTAAACTTTGCAAGTTTAAAGCTATAACTGGATTGCAAGACATTCAAGAGGATTGATGAATAAGAGCAAGCCAAGACGTTTGGCTTGAGGGGTAGCTGTTGGTGCAAATGCCAAGCCTTCACACTTGGCTAGGCATTGAAGGAGTTTTTGTGCAAACATTGGAAGGACCACATGAACCATTGCTTATGAGTTTTTACCATTAACTATTGTAAAAGCTATTTGACTTGGAGGAATCTTGTAATGCCACTAAACTCGTGGAGTTAGGAGAAATAAGAACTACGATTTTCTGATGAGAGAATATCTCCTAGATTAAGGGGATCAATTTTAGTTGACATCCAAATTTGAATTCAAATTCAAATTTGAAAGATGAACTCATTATAAAGAGTACTTGTAAACTCGTGGCCATGAGCCCCCATTTACTGAGCATATTGTACACCATTTGTTGAATTTGAGAGGCTTACACTATAGCCTACTCTTATCACCATCATTGAGCATCACATTCATGCCAATGATCATGTATAACATTGTTACATAATACATTATATCATTGATCATGTTCATCTCCTTCTCTGCTATGTCTACTCAAAACAGTGTACTTGTGATGACCATATCTCAGTGAGTTGTTATGCATTTTCCAATGATATATAGCTTCTTGGATCAAGCTCAAAATCTACTTCAAGCTCACAAAATTTGAAGCAATTTGATTCAACCAATTTGGAGAAATCCACGTCAAAGTGGTCACTGGTCATTCTCTGCACATTTCCTAAAAAGTCGGGGGTAAGACGTCAGTTGCTAAATTGATTGCTCAGTGTGTCCTTTATCATTTTAAGTGATTTCAATTGGAATCATTAGCTCTCTAAGCTAATTTGATTCACCCAAAAGGAATTTTCCTAATTGCTATTGTACTGTGATCACTGAGCATAATATCTTGCAGGCATCAAGAACAAAATAGCAAGTTTTTTGTTACAAGCTAGTTACAAAGTTATCTTTTTTTATTCAATTGTTTGAAGCATCATCTCCAAAGTAAATAGGCACTTATTTTGTGTCATTGGGAAGCTAAAGGGCCCTACAACACAACTCTGAAGTGAAAGAGGGTAGGTACAAAGAAGGGATTAGCAATACCAACTCATACTCTTGGGGTATCCTTCCATCTTTCCCAACATTGCCAACTTGTTTCTTCAACCTAATGCTGCAATTCCCCCATTTATATTTTTTTTTAACTCCATGCCACCAAGGATCAAGGAAGCAATTAAGACTCAGAGGCTTTTTGTCACCTTATCCATGCCTCAATCGAATGCTTTCATTTCACCCTTGGTATTCCTTATATTCATCCACTAGGTTGTATTCTCATTGTTGGCCACGCACACAACCTATTTCTAAAGATACTATCACATAGGTTGGGGAGTGCATTCTTGCAACTATCTTGGGCCCATGTCTTTTCTTTTTTGTATGTCTTGTTTTGGCTTGATTCATCCACCTTCAAGGCTCTGGGCAGAGTGTAGAGCTTAAGGAATTGCTCTTTTTTTTTTCTTTGTCTTGTTTTTCTTTTACTGGTCTCTCGCTCTACACATCCCTCCTCTTGAACTCTATCATCGCTGAAAGACTTTTGATGGTGACATGTGTAAGTCTGATAGACTTTCTATTCATTGGCATTGATGAGATTGGCTTCTCTTATCATAAACTACTTCCACTATTCTAAATTCAGACCATCATGTAGTGCTTGATAATGGTCAACAAAAAATTTAAGCTCATAGGCTACAAGTTTGGCATTTAAGTTCGTTGATATTTTCAAAAATATCTATGAGTTCATTTCCAAAAACCTATAAAAAATGCTTCTTTGAATGTTTCTAGGTAAGGACATGGCAAAAACATTAATCTCAAATAGTATTCCATAATAGTTAAGCAACTTGGAGTTATGGAAAGATGAAAAATGAGTGCATATGTGCCTTAGTTGATGCCAATGAAGTTCAAAAAGGTGTGTTCAACATGTTTGAAGCCTTTTAATACTATTATTATCATATTGTGTATCTTATTGGTGATCTTGATCATTAAATCAGGTACATGGCATTGTCTAGATAGCCAAAACTCTATGGTTTGGAACATAAAACCTAACCTTTTCTAGGTAAATAGCTATGTGATAGGCTCAGTAATAGAAAAAAATTGAGCCACTGATTATTTACTGTTCCCTTTTGCTACTCTTCCCAAAATTTGGGCCATGATCAATGCCTTGGCACTAGGCAAAATGTTGGATTTACTCGTAATAAGTATGATGCCTCTTGTTGCACTCACAAAGTAGGATTCTTTTCTAAAAAACATTTTCTCTAGATAGGATCAGCTGCATCAAATTCTTCTTGTGTATAATTAAAAGTGTTTACCTTGAAGTTCAAGTCCTTGTCTAGATCCTACTGGGTAATCTTCTTGATGTACTTGCGTGTTTTTTCTTTCATTATGCCATATGGTACATTGAGCAGCTTTATAATTTGTTCCAAATACTTGCTTTTGATCTTTGCTTCATGATATGCACCACTGTTTATTCAAAATTTCATGTCATGTGAGACATCGATAGTGCTCTTTCCTTTTGTTCTAGCTCTACAATGTATGGCATGGGAATTTCATCAAGTGCTTGCTCATGTTGATCTTGTGTTGGGTATGGAACAAAGGGGGGACAAAGAGGACATACCTTAGTCTCCTCAGTAGCTAGATTTGTGTTTTGCACTTGTTACTCTAGCACAATGGCAAGTACCAACGTGAGGAGGTACACCTCATAAATGTCAATCCGTGGAGACGTAAGGACCGGTATGAAGACCATGAGCAAGTGATGGCACAAGTGCATGAATGAAAGCACACAAGCATGCACACACATACAAACACACACACACAAAGTAAGAGCAAAGAGTGGAACAATGGAAGGACTTCGATTGCAAAAGAGTTCTCTTACAAAGCTGAAATCTACAACAAGCTAACCTCCAAAATGAGTTCTCCAACCCTTTTTATAGTTTTTTGAGTGGTTTTGGCCTTGTTCATACCTAGCGTCTGGCCTTGTTCATACCTAGCGTCTGGCCTAGTTAAAAAATAGGCTTCAGGGCTTATTTGGGGGCTCACACGAAGTCTAAAATTTATGAAAATTTGCCGGGTGATACTTCTAATACTCCTCAAGCTCGAGGACTCCTCAGCTTGAACAAAATGGAGTTACAGAAATGGAAAATGGTATTTACAATGGTTTTTAGTGATAAAAATCACTATTTTTATAGGGATTTCTTTAGAAATTTGACATGTGCTTCTTGGAGCTCCCTACATGCTCCTTCTTCTTGTGTGTCCACTTCCTTGATGCGCTTCCATGCTTTGTCCTTAACCTTGAGTGTAAACACTCCCCCCCCTCTAGAGTATGTCATCCCTGACAGACCCTTGTTGTAGTGGTTGTTTCATGTAGTAGTGTGAGAGGTAGTGTCCCTTATGTATCAACCAAAGTTGTCCATCTTCCAAATGTAACGTGGTCGATCGTTGAGTTCTTCATGTCCTTTGCTATCCTTTGCAAACTTTATTTCCTATAATGTACTTTTGTCTTGGACTCTTACATGATGGTGTATTTAGGAGCTTCCCCAAAAAATGTTGGTTGCTCAAAAGAGGTTGTCAATGGTGATTTTGAGCCGTTGTTGACTCTAAATTACTCCATAGGTTCTGATGTTGTAGCCTGGATGTCCTCTAGATCTTCCAAACATGGCTTCCACAATTTTTATGCCAAGTACTTGCAACCCATAATGGATGATGGGTAAGTGCATTAGTGCATGGGTTGAACAAAATATGTTCCTTGTGCACGGCCTTGCAATGCGGCCCTATGTATGTGTACTTGGGGAATGCATTGGAAGAAGTATGGTGCAACAAATGGGGTCTTGAGAAAAGTGCTCAAGGACAAGGGTATGCTAACGAAGAGGTTTCCTAATCTATCATGGTTATATTGTTGGAGCATACAATTCTTACCATGGAGAAAGGTCCATCAATAGTCGGCTCTTCGTGTTGTACTCCCATCATGGTGATTGATCATGGGCTTGTCCTTTGTTGTGGATGGATGTCCATGTTGAGGATTCACTAATGAGCTTCTTCAAACACATAGTCCCTTTTTTTTGGAACAATGTTACAAAAAAAGAAAAAAGAGGTTAGTATCAACAAGATATTTTACATATGTCAAGTGTGTCTCATGTGCCTAGGATTCTCAATTGTGTATATGCACGACCATGTAATGTGGCCCTATATTGATGCATACTTTGGAAGTGTATGACCTAAATGGTGCAAACGACAAGGTTATGCCAAAGGCACATGGTTGTTGCTCATCGAGGCTCTCACTGTTGCTGGTGGACATTGATGCAATCTTTGTTGGAGGGAGCAAGTGGATCTTGAAATGATGTGATCAATCGATGGGGAAATGACAACTGACCATTCCTCCCTTTAAGGATCCATTTGAGAACAGTGTTTGGCTGCATAGAGATCAACTTTGGCTTCTTCATTTGTGGATTGTTGCTTGAATTTTTTATCCCTTGTGGTTGGCGCTTTGTTTTTGTGGGTGCTACTGATGCTTTTGGCTTCCAAACCCATATCCGTGATGAGTGTATTCTTACGTTTGCTGAAGGGGTGACTTTATCTTCTTTTGGTCTCTGTGCTCGATTCTTACCCTTTTCTCTCCTTGGCTTATTTGTTAAGACCTTTTGCATGGTGGAGAGCATAGGCCTTTGTGCATGGAAGAGTCTTTTGGGAACCCACATGTGTAATCACCCTTGTTGAGCTTCAACTAATTTCTTAGGCACCCAAATATGTCTGAGACCTTGTACGTGAGCTTGTCCTAGTTGCTTGGCTCTTCTTTTGGTGTGATTGGCCTGTTTGGATGTACATTGGTGTAGAAAAGATGTTGGTTGCTCTCCTTTTCGTACCCAGATCTAGTTCATGCCCGAAACTACTTTCTTCTTGAAATCTCTTGGTCTATTTGATATAGCACTTGTGATGTACTGTCTTGCTTGCCTTTTTGGTTGAGTTGTAAGAGAGTGTGTGATGCCATGATCTATGAGCATGCAATTGTCTAATTCTAATGTAATGCATTGTTCATGTACCCAAACTTTGAAGAAGTTGACTTAGGTTCAAGTTGACTACATGGTCATAAATCCAATCTTGTGAAGTATTTCGATGGCGTGCACCACACTGGACTCTCCTTCTCGAGAGCTCCACGACGATATGCTCAGAGTAGAAAACCGAGCTCCTGACGCCACACATAGTACTCCGCACAGATGTTGTAGAATACGCAGAAAAACGCAGTACACAGGGAGCACGTAGACAGACTTCTAAGGTCTTACAAATGCGGTCGAACTCACAGTCTGTGACTGACCAGGCCACTATATGTTTTATTAAAGAACATATACAAAGAAGTGTCTGGTGGCCATTTGGCCTTTCACATGGACACTAACGGTAACAATCTCCCACTAAAGGCCAATATGGCCAGAGTAACTATGGGAGAAAAAGAAAGAATGATAAAGAATACCTGAGTGTAAGTATACAAACTATACCTCCCACCTGATGGGCATGTTACACAGTATACAAGTGACTGCGTAAGATCAAGAATCAAGTAACCCCCATCAAGTGACAACAGTGTCGAAAGCTATCCTGTGGTAGAGCTTTAGTCAAAGCATCTGCAGCATTATCTCGAGTGTGAACCTTCTCAAGAATAATGCTCTCAGTGGCTAAGCAATCTCTAATGAAGTGATACCTCACCTCAATGTGCTTGGTCTTTGCATGATAGACTGGATTCTTAGCCAAAGCAATGGCACTCTGACTATCACTGAGCAAGTGAGGTACATGCTGAGGCAAACCCATATCACAAGCAAGACGAGAAAGCCACAATGCTTCCTTACATGCCTCACTTGCTGCAACATACTCTGCTTCTGTGGTGGAAACAGCTGTACATTCTTGAAGATGAGATCTCCAAGAGATAGCACCTCCAGCAAAATGAAAAATGTACCCTGATGTAGACTTACGATTGTCTACACAACCAGCATAGTCAGAATCTGTGTAACCAATAATGGATGCTTTCCCTCTACCTAAGCATAGACACTTGTCCTTAGTGCCACTCAGATATCTCAAAATCATTTTGACCGCTTCCCAATGTTTCTTGCCAGGATTAGACATATATCTGCTCACAACTCCCACTGCAAATGCAATGTCTGGTCTCGTAGCTACCATAGCATACATGAGACTACCAACAGCAGACTGATAGGGAATTTTGGTCATGAATTCCTTTTCCACATCTGATTTGGGGCAGTCATCCTTGCTCAATTTCACATATGTGGGTAAAGGTGTACTCAATGCCTTTCCACCCTGCATATTGAATCGATGAAGTACTTTGGATATGTACTCACTTTGAGACAAGTATATGCATCTTTTACTCCTATCACGAGTAATGCGCATGCCAAGAATATGTTTGGCATCCCCCAAATCCTTCATATCAAATGTCTGACTCAACTTCTTTTTGAGAATTGACAAATCATAAGAGGACTTCCCAGCAATCAACATATCATCGACGTAAAGTATCAAGCATATCAAGCTGCCATCAGAACATCTCTTTGTGTAGAGACAATGATCCTCATTGCTCCGAGAATAGCCTTGGGACTTCATAAAAGCATCAAACTTTTGGTACCATTGTCTAGGAGACTGTTTAAGTCCATACAAGCTCTTCTTGAGCTTACAAACTAGACTTTCCTTTCCAGGAACTACATAACCCTCTGGTTGTTCCATATAGATCTCATATGTAAGATCTCCATGCAAGAAAGCTGTTTTCACATCCATTTGGACTAGCTCTAAGTCCTCCATTGCAACGAATCCAAGCAACATGCGCAAAGTAGTCATCTTGACCACTGGGGAGAAGATTTCCTCAAAATCAACACCATCTTGTTGCTTAAAACCCTTTGCAACAAGTCGTGCTTTATATTTTGGAGAAGCACTATCTGATGTGAATTTCAGCTTATATACCCATTTACATGGTAAAGCTTTCCTGCCCTTTGGCAAAGGTACTAAGTCCCAAGTACCATTCTTGTGAATAGAATCCAACTCACTCTTCATGGCACGCTCCCACTTGACATGATCCTCTGTCTGCATAGCCTCTTTGTAGCAAGAGGGCTCACCGGCATCTGTTAGCATAACAAAATCTAAACCTAGAACATATCTATGAGGTGGATATGAGACACGTGTAGAACGTCTCAATGGTTGCTGAACAGGAACATGTGCAGACTGATCTGAATGGACATTCTCTTGAACATCCCTATGTGCAGCATTTTTATGCATGCTAACCGGAGGACTAGTATCCTCAAACACCACTCTTCTCACTTCAACCTCCTTAATCGGCTGTTTATGCATCTTAGACTCATTAAAAATGACATCACTACTTCTGATCACTGACCGTGTTTCAGGATCCCATAAGCGATATCCAAATTGTCCTTCTCGACCATATCCAAGAAAAATGCATTTCTTTGACTTATGGTCCAACTTCTGTCTAAGATTCTTGGGTATATGAACATATGCTTCACACCCAAAAACTCGAAGATGATCATAATATGGTGGTTTCCCTGTCCATAACTCTTGTGCCACTTTCAGACCTTTGGCAGTACTAGGTGAAAGGTTAATCACATGAACTGCAGTCAATACTGCTTCTGCCCAAAAACCTTGTGAGAGGTTTGCATGATGCAACATAGAGACTACTCTATCTTGAATAGTTCTATTCATCCTCTCAGCTACACCATTCTGTACTGGGGTATAAGGAGCTGTAAACTCTCTACGAATCCCTCTACACTGACAGAAAAGGCTGAATTCATGTGAGGTATACTCACCCCCATTATCTGAACGTAAAGCCTTAAGCTTAGTTCCTTTTTCAGTCTCAACTGAAGCAAGCCATTTTCTGAAAGTAGGGAATACATCATCCTTCGATTTGATAGGATATACCCAGACTTTTCTAGTAGCATCATCTATGAAAGTAACAAAGTAAAGAGAACCACCTAAAGACCTAGTGGGCATAGGACCACACACATCTGTATGAACAAGATCTAAAGGCTGAATTGAAGAGTCAATGTGCGTTTTATGCACATTTCTGGTTTGCTTTCCATATTGACAATGCTCACAAAATGAAAAATCAGAGAAAGATAACACAGGTAAGTAGCCAGAACGAGAAAGATTTTCCATTCCACTACGAGATATATGGCCCAAACGACCATGCCAAATACAAGCCATAGGCTGTTCAGTAACAGCTAACAAGTGTTCTTTCTGTGATACAAATAAAGGGTAAAGTGAGCCAACTTTCCTTCCTTTTGCAATAACCATATTGCCCTTTGATATACGAAAGGACTGAGCATAGAAGACCACCTTGTAACCAAGGTCATCAAGTTGACCAACTGACATCAAACTGCGTGATAACTGAGGTACATGGCGTACATTATGCATAGTAAATTTTGAACCGTCAATGAACTGCACAACCACATCTCCAATCCCCACAACATCACACTGGTAAGAGTCACCAAGTCTCACGGTACCAAGAGACTTTGCTGCATAATTAGAGAACCATTCTCTATGTGGTGTCACATGGAAAGAAGCACCAGAATCTAGCAGCCAGGTGTGGGAAAGAGAATCAGCCATAAGTGCCTCAGATGGCACAGTACTATCAAGTGTCAACACATCAGCATCATCAAAAATAGCATTAATTTCTTCAATCTTCACAGTCGAAGTAGATGGTGCAGGTAACTGTTTAACATGCCCATCAACATTCTGTCCTTTACCTTTAGCATTCTTTAATGCATAACAGTCTTTCTTCATGTGTCCTTTCTTATGACAATAATGGCATTCAATATCCCTCTTCCTTGATTTACTTCTGCTCTTATTCCGTTGACCATTCTTTTCCTTGTTCTTGCTCCTGCCAGGTTGTTGATTCTTTCCTTGGTAAGAATCACGAACATTATATGCATCTCCACTCTGAGTGCCAACCATAGATTTTCTACGAATCTCCTCACTCAAGAGTGCTCCACATATGTCATCATAGACGAGTTTACCACCTGGTTTGGTGTAGCTCAAGCGTAAGCACCACCTCCTTTACTTGTCAATCCGCGGAGACGTGAGGACCGGTTTGAAGACCACGAGCAAGTGAAGGCACAAGTGCGTGAGTGAAAGCACACAAACATGCACACACATACACACACACGCGCACAAAGTAAGATCAAAGAGAGGAACAATGGAAAGCTTAGATTGCAAAAGAGTTCTCTTACAAAAGTTCTATTCTCTAACAAGCTAACCTCAAAAATGAGCTCTCTAGCTCTTTTTATAGTTTTTTTACTAGTTTTGGCCCTGTCCAGACCTAGTGTCCGGCCTAGTTAAAATTAGGTTCCAGGGCTTATTTGAGGGCTCAAACGAAGTCTAAAAATTATGAAAATTGGTACGATGGTACTTCTAATACTCCTCAAGCTCGAGGACTCCTCGGCTTGAACAAAATGGAGTTACTAAAAATAGATAATGGTATTTACAATGGTTTCTATTGATGAAAATCACTATTTTTGTAGGGGATTCTTCTGAAAATTTGACATACACTTCTTGGAGCTCCCTACTTGCTCCCTTTCCTCGTGTGTCCACCTTCTGATGTGCTTCCATGCTTTGTCCTTGACTTTGAGCTTCAACACTCCCCCCCCTCTCGAGTCTGTCGTCCCTGACAGACCCTTGTTGGAAGGGCTGTTCTATGTAGTGCTTTGAGAGGTGGTGTCCATCCGTTGTATGAGCTGGTTCCTTGGATTCCAGCAAGAATGTGTCGTTGTGAGCTTTCAAAACTGCAAGTTGCTCAGAAGAGGTTGTCAAGAGTGATTTGGAGCAACTACTGGCTTCAATTTGCTTCTGAGATATGGATGTTGTTCCCATGATGTCTGCTAGCTCTTTTAAAGATGATGTTGAGAGCATTCATGCCAACTACTCATAACCCATAATGAATGATGGGTAAGTGTGTTCGTGCCTGGGTTGAAAAAAGTATGTGCCTTGTGCACGGCCTTGTAATGTAGCCCTACGCATGCTTACTTGGACAATGCATTGGAAGAAGTATGGTGCAAAAATTGCGGGTCTTGAGCTAAGTGCTCAAGGGTATGCTGACGAAGAGGTTTCCTAAACTATCATGGTTATGGTGTTTCCAGAGTAAAGATACTTACCATGGCGAAGGTTGATGGATGTTTGCCTCTTTGTGTTGTACACTCGGCCTTTGGGATGGAACCTTGTTGATGAATGTCCATGTGGATTGTCCACTGATGAGATCTTTTGAGTGGTGGATCCCCTCTCCTCTGTTCAAAGCAACATTTGTCACTAACAATGTGCATTTCTGAGCTTGGGCTCATGCACGTTCACTTCCCTATATTGACACTCAGAGGAATATTGGACACGTGCCGGTTTCTAAGAGATTACCATGCTGATTGACATAGACCATTCACCAGTGCTACTGTTCCATACTGGTTCAGGAAATACTGAGAATTGAATTGCTTTATATTCCTTGGCAAGCAACATCGGGTAACTACATCAAGCTGTGTTTCACATATGCTCTTTAGCTCACCATATGCAGGAGTCTTCTCCTCCAGAACTACCTTTTGCAGATATCTCCTTGGATACTCTGGTACATGAAGTAGTTAAGCATCACGCAAGTTGCGGACCTTCAAGCTCTTCATTCCTACCATGGTAAGAGAAAATCATAGTTGTAGGTGCCATGTTCATGCCAAATGCTTGTCCTCTACCAGATAAGGCAGCAATAATCTCACTGCTGGCCGAGACACACTGGGAACAAGCTTTCTCCCACTTCTCTTTTTTTTTTTTTTTTTTTTTGGAACAGGATATCACAAAACAAGAACACAAAAGTTAGTATCAATAGAAATGTTCGACATATGTCACTGTGCTCTTGTGCATGGGATTCTCAAGTGTGTCTATGCACGGCCGTGTAATGTGGCCCTATATTAATGCATACTTTGGAAATGCATGACCTAAATGGTGCAAAAGACAGGGTTGTGCAAGGAGCACATGGTTGTTGCTCGTTCGAGGCTTTCGATGTTATTTGTGGAGGTTGATGCCGACCTTGGTGGAGGTATCCATTGAGTCTCGAACTGATGTAATCCTCCTTATTGGAGTCCATTTTAGAACATCATTTGGCACTGTAGAGATCACTTCAGCCGTCTTCCTCTTTGGATGCGTTCTGAACGGTGGTATCCAGTGTGGTTGGCGCTTTGGTTCGATGGAGGCTGTTTGTACTTTTGGCTTCCAAACCCATATCCTTTTTGCACGTCTTCCTACTTTTCTTGAAGAGCTGATTTGATCTTCTTTCGATCTCTGTACGTGGTTCTTACCCTCTTCCTTTTTTGGCTTCTTGGGTGAGACCTTTAGCATGTGGGAGAACATAGGTTGTTGTGGATGTAAGAGCTTCTTAGGTACCCACATCTGTAATTGCCCTTGTTGAGCTGCAGCTAACTTCTTAGGCACCCAAACTTGTTGAATACCTTGTGATTGAGCTTGTCTGAGCTGCTTCCTTCGTCTTCTGGCCTGGTTGGTGTGCAAGGATGGGATTTGTGGGGGTAAGGCTGGTGGTTTCTCTCCTTTGCGTACCCATATCTGCTTCATGCTCGAAACTGCTTTTTTATCGAATGGTGTCTTTTTATTTGATGTAGCAGTTGTCGTGAACAGTTGTGTTTGCTTGTGTGGTGGACTCACTACTGTGGCTACTTGATTCTTTGGAGAAGAAGAAAGATCCACCCGCCTTCGAACCTGGTCTTCCACGATTGACTCCTTCTGCATCATAGAGCTTTTGACACATACAACATCTTCTTTCATATGATTAGTCTCGGAAAAACTAAGAGAGTGTGTGGTGCCATGATCTAGGAGCATGCAGTTCTCTAATTCTAATGTAATGCATTGTTCATGTACCCAAACTTGAAGAATTTGACTTCTTAGGTTTAAGTTAACTGCATGGTCATAGATCCAATCTCGACCCAAGACAAGTGGTTCTGTAAGGTTCTCATCTTGACATACTAGCGCTTTGACTTTCATTGGAACATCTTGAAGGTAGATGGGAAGTTCCACCTCGCCCAAACAAGGGGTTTCCACACCTCCCAATCCTATGAGATAAGCTTCTATGGGATTGATGTTCAACCCCAAGTCTTGGCAGTAGGAAAGTTTAACTGCACTACTTGCTGCACTTGAGTCAATCAATGCTTTCACCGTCCTTGCACCCTTCCCTTGTCCTATCTCTATGGTCACAAAGGGTCTTCGGTCAATGACCTGAGAAGTCGCAATGCCTAACTTTTGACACATATCCATGTGATATTTTGGGGCTTTTGAGTTGACATCTAGGCCTAATCGCCTTAACTTATTTTGCCTAATACGCTCTCTGGCCTCTTCCTGTGCTTCTTCTCTCACTCTTAACTCTTCTTCTTTTCGCTTCTTCGCAGTGTTGAGTCTCATTAGCATATCCTCAGTAAGAGGTTCTTGATATAGCTTGACTCTACAGCCACTAATATAGTTTGGCAAGATATCTCCTTCTAGAGTGGCCAACTGAACTGCACCACTAGTGGAAATTCTATTAATGATCATGGGTCCATATCCTCTTTTTTCCAACTTACGGGCATGTTGTTTTAGTGTGTACACCAACACTAGATCTCCCTCTTTCAATCCCTTATCCTTGATGTGTGCATCAAAGTATGCCTTTTGCCTCTTCTTTGCAGCGTAGATGCCTGCTGCCGCACGTAGCCTCGTTTCACCCAAGCGTTCGAGATCAAAGATCCTAGAGGACAATTCATGCCCATTCCACTCATACTCTTGTGCTACTTTTAAGGCAGGGATTAAGAAATCTAATGGTAGCACAGCGTTCTGTCCGAAGACCATCTGAAATGGGGTGGCGTTGAGTACAGTTTTGTAGGCAACTCGATAAGCCCAAACAGCATGATGAAGTTGTTTGTCCCAATCAGAGCGTTTATTATTCACCAGTTTTGTCAATACGTTACAGAGGATCTTATTGGTACTCTCAGCTTGTCTGTTGGCTTGTGGATGATAGGGGGCGGATTTCTTATGTATCACCAAGAATTCTTGGAGAAGATTTTCAATGACTTCATTCAAGAAGTGTGTGCCTCTATCGCTCACCAACTCTATTGGTAGTCCATATCTCGTGAACACATTCTCGAATAAGAACTTAGCCGTAGTCTGAGCATCATTCTTTGTTGTGGCTTTGACTTCTACCCACTTTGTAAGGTAATCTGTGGCTACAATGATGTACTCTGCATGGGAGTTTCTAGCTGGGGGGTTAATAGGACCTATGAAGTCTATGCCCCACTTCGAAAATGCACGTCCTCCCATCATTGGCCTCAAGGGCATCTCGTCTTTTCTCACTGGATATTGTGCACGTTGGCAGGTGTCACATTTCTTCACATAGGTATGTGCATCCATATGAAGAGTGGGCCACCAAAGTCCTGAGAATAGAATGGTTTTAATCACTCGGTCAGGGCCAAAATGTCCACCTGCAACACCACTGTGTGCAGTCTCTAAGACCCTTAAATAGTCTGATTCATGAACGCACAGTCTTAAGTAACCATCTTTACCTCTTCGGTATAGGTTTTCTCCTACTAAGGCATAGCCTTGAGCCTCTTGCTCCATATTTCGTCTTCTTGCTAGACTGGCCTCTTTGGGTAATCTTCCCGATCTCATAAACTCTACCAATGGAGTACTCCAATCTGGAATTAATGATACTTGATAAAGGGTCGCATGCTCCACTGGTGGTTTCTCTCTACACATTGGACAATTCTTGATCCACTCATGTATTTCTTTGTCCATGCTAGGCCAATACACTCCTAAACGTTTCAAATTCTGCAATGTTCGTTGTTTAGAATAGTGATTTCCTAGCAATCCCTCATGAGCTTGCTGCAACCAACTACTATGTTCATCATCCTCGACACAACAAGCTAATACACCCTCAGTATCTTGTTTGTACATGCCTCCTGCCAATATGTGATATTTTTGTGATTTTACAATTTCTTCTTGTGATGTTTTCACATTCTTATTTGCAGGGCCGAAGGTTAGGACTGGTACCAACTTATTTGCCCATTTAGGAACAACTTCCAAATTGAACAGATAAGCATCAGGTAGTTCATCAGACACTCCTTGTGGTGACTCTCCTGAAGTAATGCGAGAAAGGTGATCTGCCCGAAGGTGGGTTCTACCTTTCCTGACAACAACTTCAAAGTCATACTCCATTAGTAAGAGGAACCATCTTACTAAGCGTCCAGTATTGCAAGGTTTATTGACCAAATATAACAAAGCTTGATGATCAGTGAAGAACTTGAACTTGTTGGCCAATAAATAGTGTCTAAACTTCTTTACAGCATATACCATGCCTAACCCTTCTCGCTCGGTTGTGGTATAATTTCTTTCGGCTGGGTTTAGTTGTCTACTAGCATATGCTATGGGCAAATCTAAATTCCCTTCACCTGTGGGTTGTGCCAGCACACATCCTATGGCATGATTGGATGCATCCACATGGACATGGAATGGTTTATTCCAATCAGGAGTGGTGAGTATTGGTGCCGTGCACAAACATTTCTTCAGTTCGTTGAAAGAATTCTCGCATTCGTCGTTCCACTCAAAATTAGACAACAAGGCATAAAGGGGTCTAGCTATGATCGCGTACATGTGGATAAACCTACGGTAGTATCCACAATGGCCCATAAAGGCTTGTACCTCTTTAATATTCCTTGGCCTTGGTAGCTCCGCTATGGCTCGTACCTTATCTTCATCTGTTGAGATTCCATTCTTAGAAACAATATGACCTAAGATTTTACCTTGACGCACCATAAACACACACTTTTCTGGGTTCAGACACACTCGATATTCTCTACACTTGTTGAAGATTTGTCTGAGCTCAGGGATGTGAACCCTTCTTTCTTGGGAATGAGCACATAAATCATCCACATACACTTCTAAGCTCTTTCGCAAGAACTCTTTGAAGACATGACACATGAGCCTTTGGAATGTTGCAGGTGCATTGGTGAGCCCAAATGGCATCACTCGAAATGCAAAGATTCCCCACTCTGTAGCAAAAGCTGTTTTGTGTTGATCTTCTGGGGCAATGGCTACTTGATTGTAACCTGAAAATCCATCAAGGAAGCTATAAACTTCCTTGCCTGCAACACGCTCCAATAGGTGTTCTGTGATTGGAAGTGGATAACTATCTCTAATCGTAGCGGCATTAACTTTTTTAAGGTTAATACACACTCGCAACTTCCCGTTCTTCTTGGGTACCACAACAATGGGGGACACCCATTCGGTATGCTCAATCTCATAGATGAATCCAGCTTCAATTAACCTATCAATTTCTTCTTTTATTTTGGCTGCATAGGTATCATTATATGTGTAGGGCTTCTGTTTGGTGGGCTTAGCATCAGCAGTCATGGGGATAGTATGAGAGCAAATTCTTGGATCTACCCCTTTCAAGTCTCTATAGTGCCATGCAAACACATCCCTATATTCCCTTAATAGAGCTATGAGCTCCATTTCTTCTCTTGCACTTAGGTCATCTCCTATATATGTGCATCTCTCTTCGTTCTCTTCAATGGTCACTACAATCTTCTTGGTCTTTTCTTTATTATCATATGATTCTCCTATGATGGCCTCTCTCTTAGGCATTCGTACCAAAATTTTGCGGTCGTCAACTTCATATTTCTTGAAGTTTTCTGGTACTTCAAACAATGATTCCTCCTCTTCTTGTTTCACTGCTTTTCTTTTCTTTTTCTTTTGACTACTCTCACTTCCATCCTTTGAGTTTACTGTTTTAATACTTGTGAGAGGTTCTTCTTCTTTCTGGGTGAACACTCCTATATCTTCTAGATAGTGCTGCTCTGAGTTAAAGCAACTATCCATCACAATAGACTCCAGATCATCGTCATTCTCTTCTTCTTCTATGACATCATTAGGGTCACATTCTTCTAGCAAGGGTTGACACATGAACACTGAGATATCATAACCTTCCTCATCACAATGAGGTGTCCACTGTTCCTCATTGACAGCAATGTCCATGGTGGCTAAGATTTCTGGCCAGCCATGAGGCTCAAACTCCTCATCTGGAAAGATCATCGGTGTGTAGGCTGGGTCCCTAACTGGTCTATCTCCTAGCGAAGTTCCTTCTTCTCTCGCCTTTAAACGTTTTTCCTCTTCCTTTGCGACCTTGCACATCCACAAATGAGTATCTTCATGCAGCCATGATGGATCAGGTGAACTTTCAGAATGCACAGAGATGGAATCTTCTTTCGCTTTGTGGATAGAATTCCACTGTAGGGGTGGTACATCTCTGAAGGTGTAATCCTTCAAATTGACCTTAGTGGTGACCCCTAAGTGCTGTAAGTACAAGGAGTTAGTTCCCCAATCCTGTACTATTTGCAATTGTCGTAGGAAGGGTCTTCCTAGGATCATCTCAAAGACATTATTTTTCTCAAAGTCACATATAGCAAATGTGTGCTCAAACTCTACACCACAAGTGGTTAGAGTGATCCCTTCTAGCAATCCTAGAGGTCTTTCAAAATGACCATCAGCCATTTGAAGCTTCATTCTAGTTGGTCTTAATGTGGGCTTGCCCCATTGCTTCCACAAGGAGGTGGTCGCAATAGCAACACCAGCACCTGAATCTATGATTGCTTTGGTTGTGTAACCTTGGTAGGTGATGGGAAGATAAGTATTACCTTCTTCACCCTCACACATGTCCCCTATTTTGTCTAGAGGTATCTCTGGTACCCTTTGCTTGGAGCCTGCTTTTGGCATGTTGGAATCAAGTTCTGGAACCTGATCCTTCACATGATTCCAGAGCTCAGGTTTTGCTTTGAGCAGCTCTTCTACAGTGAGATGACACTGAACCTTAGTGTTCTTCACGACATCCGTGTTCCTTGGAACCACTGAGTCTTCATTTCTTACTAGTATTGTGGGAGCTCTAATCTGGAGAGATTCAGATTCCCATGGGCCTGGAAATTGAGGCAGTTCTTCTAAGGTATTAGATTCAAAATCTAACCTTTCGTCTTCTTGTTGTTCTGCTTCATCTTCGTAAATAGATGGGATGTCTTGGGGAAATTGATCATGAAGATCATCAATCTCAGGAATAGGAGGGGAATGACCCTTCTCCTTGGCCCATTTCTCTTCTTGTATTTCCCGCAAGAATTCTTGAGAGTACTGTTGAATTGAAGGAGGTATTCCTGGATCCGTGGAATTAGGAACATAAGCTCCCATTGGTGGTGAGCTTCCTCTTTCAATAACTGGTTGAGCCTGTGGAGGTAAAGAAACTTGTGGTTTGTTTACCAATTGCTCTAATCTTTCTAGTAAGCCCTGGAAATGCAAATCTGATTTGATAGAGTTTGTCTGATTGAACTTTTGACTAGTCTCAAGTATGGCTTGAGCTTGTTCTACCATTTTCATGCACATTTTCATCCGTTCAATCTCTAAATCTGCTCTAGGGTAACTCTTGTCTAGGTTTGCCGTTGTAGGCCCTTCTTGAAGTCGAGCTTGGTAGGCCTTGAACATCATGTCCAAGCCTTCTGGGGTTGGATCTGCAAGAACAGACCCTGGTTGCGGTCTATTTACAATGGGTGGTGGGGTGGGATGAGGTGGAGTGGATGGAGTTTCGGCATGCGAGGGGCTTTGAGATGCAATGTCTTCTATTTTTGTTTTCGCTTCTTTTAAGCTTTCTTCTAGTTCCGATAACTTTTTATTCCACTTGCGATTGGCCTTCTCTCTGGTATCCTTCCATGTTCTTGTTTTCCTCTTACTAGGCTCTCCCGATTCACTCGACTCTGATTGTTCTACTGGTTTATCCTGTTTTAAGGCTTGTGCTCTAGTGACAGCTTGTATAGGAGCCACATTGCTACTACTTGAACTTGGATCTGCCACTAAGCCTACCACATTAATGGGTGTAATCTTGGGTGCACTAGAGGGGTTTCTTGGACAATCTCTGGGGAGATGGTCTTTGCCACAATCAGGACAAAAAGCCTGTATTGTGATAGCCTGTCCTTGGCTCGGAGATGGTGGGTGGGGACAGTCACGAATGAAATGATCACCTTGACATCTAAAACAAGATCCTCTAGGGGCTTGGGGTCTCATTTGTCTCAACTGGGGCCTAGGGTTAGGATTTGTGTACATGACATTGGAGTATTCTGGCTCCCAATTTTGCTCCATAGGTGGTGCCTCATATTGATACGAGTAAATCTCACTATGTTCAGGTGACTCTGTGTAATAAGCATGTGGACTACCTTCATGGGAGTAGTCTGAACTATGGGCATGAGAGTCATTATCTGGTATCAATGGGGTTAGTGGCACCAAAGCTCTATTTGGATTTTCCTCTCCCACAGCATACTTGACTGGAATCACGTTGGCTGGAGCTGGTGGTTGGTTTCCCAAGACAAGTTGTGGCCTATATGGTGCCTGATATTGCTGCTCGTATTGAGGTTGATATTGTTGTGGCCTATAATATGGCTGTTGGTACTGATTCTGATACCTACCCTGCTGGTAAGGTTGTTGATAATTTTGTCTAACAGCCTGCCTGTTATAGGGACAATCTTGGGCCGTATGATTTGTGTATTTTCTCTCAATGGTGCAATATAGAGCATTAGGGTTTCCTTGGGGTTGAGTCGTCAACGGGCAACCATTAGCCATGTGATCTCCTCCACATGCATAACATCGCTTCACTGGGGTGACCCTTGGCATTTGTCTATTTTGAACTCCTAGCTTTTTGGCCACCTGCTCAGCTATCTCATCTATCTCAGTGGAGGCTCTAGAGGTATGACTTGTAGAAATATCAGAGTCCTTATAGAGTTTGGATAGTCCTAACTCCTCACCCAAGTTGTCTTCTATGTCAATGCACATCCGTATACACTCTTCTATGGATCTAGGCTCTTTCAAGTATACATATGACCTTAATTTTGTGCTCAATAGGCCATCTAAAAACAGTGCCACTTGTTTGGCTGATGTGGGTAATTCTGGTACAGGGCATCTTTCCAAGTACTGTCTAAACCTTCTTCCTGCAAGTCGCACTGTTTCTTGGGGTGTCTGCTTGAAGCTGTGGATCAAGGATGATGTGTTATGTCTGATACCACTCTTGGAAAATTCTACAATGAATTCTTCTAGAAGCTGACCTATCTCTCTATAGTTGCGACTGTTTAGAGGTTGAAACCAAGCTAAGGCAGTCCCCTTAAGAGTCAAACCAAATGCCTCGAACTGGGTGAACAAGTCTTCAACCTGTTCAGCTCTTAGCACTTGTTTGAACTCCGCCACATGATCATAAGGATCTCCAAATCCATCAAAGTAGTTCTTCATTGTCTTAACCACTTGAGAGGGTCTAAGGGTTCTTGAGTGCTCTCTTGGTCTAAGCAATGGGAAATCATGATCGTCTCTTTGTTGCCTATGTGCTTGATATCTCTCTCTTTCAGGTCTTTCATTTTCAAATCCTGACCTATTCCTGCCCACTGTGTGTGCAAAACTTACCTCCGGTCTCTCTCTAGTTCTTTCTCTCTGGGCTTCCTGAGCTTGGGATGACCCTACTCCTTGGAGGCCGTGGGAAACATTGGATCTTGGTGGGGGGAAAATCAATTCATTCTTCCAAGTATATGCATGTCTATCATGTTCTGTTACCAAGAAAATTTTCTCTGATGTGTTATCCAGGTAGACAACCTTTCCTGGTATCTCTGGATCCTTGAACTCGTAGATGATGACTATGCCCAATTGGCTAGGTTGTTCTGGCTTGAATCTCCAAAAGGCTTCCTCTGTTTCTCTATTCAAAAATAGTTCTATGCTTTTGTTGTCTTGAGGGATCCAGTCTGGAGTGATCACTCGGGTCAAAACTGACTTGCCTCTAGGAGTCTGGGGTCCTTGTCCTATATTTCCTTGTTCTAGGTCTCCTATCTCATTCTCATGAATGATATTTCCAAACTCATCGGTCCTATCGGGTTGGTTGGTAACCACATACATGGTTCCTTCCTTATCAATGTATGAACCCTCTTCGAACTTGACCACCGGGTGTTCAAGTCCAAAGGATTGATCTGGATTTTTGAGTTGGACCACTGATCGCCTCAGACCATCCTCATAGATGCGAGCACCTAATTGGTTGGTCCGAATATATTCCAACTGTGTCTTATAGGGACCTTCCGGTGTTTGTAGATGGGCAGTCCCTGAGCCACCTGCAGGTTTTCCCATACTAAAAGACATTTCTGAATCACTTGTGTCTGATCTGAGTAAAAGATGACCACTTAGTTGTTGTGCCCAAGACTTGGATGTATGGTTGACACTAGCCTCAGAAGATCTAATGCTTTGTTTATCCTTGCCTAAGTGTCTACCAGATCTCACGTTCATAAGCTTTAGTCAAGAATCCAAATTTTCCCTTTGGTATGGTTCAAAATTCTTTAGAGCCCCCTTGGTTCCCTAGTCCCACCTGAGGGTCAACTTCAAATTATCCTATCTCAAAATCAACGCATTATTCTTGAAAAAAACAGTTGAGATCGTGTAGGATTTGAAACGAGCTTTCCAACAAGCTATAGAGCTCAAAAAATGGACTTTGGATGAGAAAGTTATGTCAAATCAGGCTCCTGGGGGTCAAAACAGGCAAACAGGACCTTTGGAGAAAATCGCGATTTTGTGAACTTTCTGAAAATCACGATGCTGTGAAGTCAAAAAAATCGCGATGTTGAGCACAAAATCATGTTTTTGAAAATCGCGATTTTGAGCAGAAAATCGTGATTTGAAAATCGCGATGTTGAGCAGAAAATCGTGATTTGAAAATCGCGATGTTGATCACAAAATCGTGTTTCTGAAAATCGCGATGTTGATCACAAAATCGTGTTTCTGAAAATCGCGATGTTGATCACAAAATCGTGTTTCAGAGAATCGCGATGTTGATCACAAAATCGTGTTTCAGAGAATCGCGATGTTGATCACAAAATCGTGTTTCTGAAAATCGCGATTTTGACTCAGAGAATCGTGATTCACAAAATCTTGTTTTTGAATGAAAATCGTGTTTTCTCAGAATCGTGTTTTTGACATGAAAATCGCGATTTTGAGCAGAAAATCGTGAATTGAAAATCGCGATTTTGAGCAAAAATTCGTGTTTTCTCAAAATCGTGTTTTTGACTTGAAAATCGCGATTTTGTCCCACAGAATCGTGTTTTTCTCAAAATCGTATTTTTGGCTGAAAATCGTGATTTGTGAGAATCGCGATTTTGAGCAGAAAGTCGTGTTTTTCACAAAATCGTGTTTTTGCTGAAAATCGTGATTGGTGAGAATCGCGATTTTGAGCAGAGAATCGTGTTTTTCACAAAATCGTGTTTTTGCTGAAAATCGTGATTGGTGAGAATCGCGATTTTGAGCAGAGAATCGTGTTTTTTGAAAATCGTATTTTTCACATGAAAATCGCGATGTTGAGCACAAAATCGTGTTTTTGAAAATCGCGATTTTGAGCAAAAAATCGTGTTTTCACAGAATCGCCTTTTTCACAAAATCGTGTTTTTGCTGAAAATCGTGATTGGTGAGAATCGCGATTCTCCCCGGCAACGGCGCCAAAATTTGGTGTAGCTCAAGCGTAAGCACCACCTCCTTTACTTGTCAATCCGCGGAGACGTGAGGACCGGTTTGAAGACCACGAGCAAGTGAAGGCACAAGTGCGTGAGTGAAAGCACACAAACATGCACACACATACACACACACGCGCACAAAGTAAGATCAAAGAGAGGAACAATGGAAAGCTTAGATTGCAAAAGAGTTCTCTTACAAAAGTTCTATTCTCTAACAAGCTAACCTCAAAAATGAGCTCTCTAGCTCTTTTTATAGTTTTTTGACTAGTTTTGGCCCTGTCCAGACCTAGTGTCCGGCCTAGTTAAAATTAGGTTCCAGGGCTTATTTGAGGGCTCAAACGAAGTCTAAAAATTATGAAAATTGGTACGATGGTACTTCTAATACTCCTCAAGCTCGAGGACTCCTCGGCTTGAACAAAATGGAGTTACTAAAAATAGATAATGGTATTTACAATGGTTTCTATTGATGAAAATCACTATTTTTGTAGGGGATTCTTCTGAAAATTTGACATACACTTCTTGGAGCTCCCTACTTGCTCCCTTTCCTCGTGTGTCCACCTTCTGATGTGCTTCCATGCTTTGTCCTTGACTTTGAGCTTCAACAGGCACTATTGCTAATAGCTGTGCAAAATGTATCCCATGATGATGGCAGGGTGCATAACAGCAATACTGCTTTCATTTCATTGTCCATATCCATTTTCTGAGCCTGTAACTGGGAGAATATGGCATCAAACTCATTTAGATGAGCAGCAACACTATCTGTGTCCTTCATACGAAGGTCGTATAATTTTCTCATCAGATATACTTTATTTGATGCCGTCTCTTTTTCATATGTATTGCATAACTTCTTCCAAAGCTCCTCTGCACTTTCACAGTCTAATACTGTAAAGTAAACATTATCTGCTAGGTGCAAGCGAATGGTAGACCTGGCCATTTCATCTAACTCATCCCAATCATCTTCATCCATGTCAGCAGGCTTCTTTGAAATCCCATTTACTGGCTTCCATTGCCTTCTTTGAATCAGCACATCTTTAATCTGATTCTTCCATAGAGCAAAGTTTGTGCCATCAAATTTTCGGATCTCAAAATGGTCTTTGCCCTGCAAGTTATAGCTCCTCCTCGGAACGCTAGCACTAGACCCTGATCCACCGGATGTGCCTGAGACCTCTGATGCCATGATCGTAGAGAACTGAATAGAATGATAATGGAGCTAGAAGAGTCCAAACACCAACAAATAAGTGTATCAAGGAGTAAATCGACCACTATATAATTGACTAAACCAGAAATCTGGAAAAATTTTGCCAGAGTATCCTCTGCAAAATTAGCATATGACCAGTGTCAAAGTATCATAAAACTGCAAGTACTAACATGTCTACCTGCATAGTGAATCACTGACTCCACTGCATATAATCAATTACCCAATAGAAGCCAACTAGGCTTATCGAGCACCTATGAACAACTATCATACATCTCCTATGGCGAGGCTGGGTAAGTCTTCCACCTGCATCACCGAAGAGACCCCGACATCTGGGTGTCTCCCAGTTAAGAAAACCTCACCACGACCCTCTTTATCAAACGTAAAAGGCTTTATGCAAAGAACGTAACCGCTATATCAATGCCCACATGGACGTACATAAGCGGTATCCACAGAAGCGTACATGGTGTGTATGTGCTCAATATATGCAGTAAAATGACACTGAAAGGCTGAATACACAGCCCAAAAAACTAGCCAATAACACCTGCAAGTGTCTGTCAACTCTGATGTTTTAGGCTTTAAAAACCTGCATAAATTTGCAGCGACTGCTCCCACCAAAACTGAAAACCCCTCGAGAAACTTGTAGTTTTACGAGTGTGGCTGAAAATACAGCCCCAAAGGTTGATATTTATTGTCTGAGAAGTACAAGGAACACTCTTCTTGATGTTCTTGGACCTGTGTGAAGAGAACTACGTGTGAAAGTACTCCGAAATGGCTCCAAAAACACCCCAAAATTGCTTCAGAAATAGGCTTTAAAAGCAAAAATCAAGCTTTGAGGGACCAAAACTTGTTCAAGGTAATGTCAACCTTAGTCTTTCCCCTTCTTCAAACACCACAAGAGTGTAGCTTAGTGGCAAGAGATTGCCGCGGTTAAGCGAGCTCTGGGGGGAACAGTACTGGGATGGGTGACCTCCCGGGAAGTACCGGGAACCTCTATATTCCTTGATCGTTGAGGTCCTCCCTCGCGCGCAGCCAACGGCGCCAACGGTGACTTCGGTGACTCGGATGACAAGGTATGCCTTGGTCGCCGCCTTAGTCGTGATGCTCAGAGTAGAAAACCGAGCTCCTGACGCCACACACAGTACTCCGCACAGATGTTGTAGAATACGCAGAAAAACGCAGTACACAGGGAGCACGTAGACAGACTTCCAAGGTCTTACAAATGCGGTCGAACTCACAGTCTGTGACTGACCAAGCCACTATATGTTTTATTAAAGAACATATACAAAGAAGTGTCCGGTGGCCATTTGGCCTTTCACATGGACACTAACGGTAACATCTTGACCCAAGACAAGTGGCTCTATAAGGTCCTCATAGTGACACACTAGCATCTTGACTTTCATTGGAACATCTTGAAGGTAGATGGGAAGTTCCATCTCGCCCAAACAAGGGGTTTCCACACCTCCCAAACCTATGAGATAGGCTTCTACGGGCTTGATGTTCAATTGTAGGTCTTGGCAATATGAAAGTCTAACTGCACTAGTTGCTACACCTGAGTCAACCAAGGCTCTCACAATCCTTACACTCTTTCCTTGTCCTACCTCCATGGTCACAAAGGGGCGTCAATCGATTATGCGAGAAGTAATTATGCCCTATTTTTGGCATATATCCATGTGATATTTTGGGGCTTTTGGGTTGACATCTAGGCCTAGTCGCCTTAACTTATTCTGCCTCATGTGCTCTCTACCCTCTGCATGTGCTTCTTCTCTAACTCTCAACTCTTCTTGTTTTCACTTCTTAGACATGTTGAGTCTGCTTAACATGTCCTCTATAAGAGGTTCTTGATATAGATTGAATCGGCATCCACTAATATAGTTTGGCAAGTTGTCGCCTTCTAGAGTGGCCAATTGAAACACACCACTAGTGGAGATTCTATTAATGATCATGGGTCCATATCCTCGTTTCTCTAATTTGCGGGCATGTTGCTTTAGTGTATAAACCAGCACTAAATCTCCTTCTTTCAATCCTTTATCTTTGATGTGTGCATCAAAGTAAGCCTCTTGTTTTTTCTTTGTAGCATAGATGCCTGCTACCGCTCGTAGCCTCGTCTCACCTAAGCGTTCTAGATCAGAGATCCTGGAAGACAACTCGTGTCCATTCCACTCATGCTCTTGTGCTACTCTTAAAGTTGGGATTAAAAAATCCTATGGTAGCACAGGATTCTCTCCAAAGACCATCTGAAATGGGGTAGCATTGAGCACTGTTTTGTAAGCAACTCGGTAAGCCCAAACAGCATGATGAACCTGTTTGTCCCAATTAGAGCGTTTATTGTTTACGAGTTTTGTCAATATGTTACATAGGATCTAATTCGTGCTCTCGACTTGTCTGTTAGCTTGTGGATGATAGGGGGCAGACTTCTTATGTATTACCAAGAATTCTTGGAGAAGGTTTTCAATAACTTCATTCAAGAAGTGTGTACCTCTATCACTTACAAACTATATTGGTAACCCATATCTCGCGAACACATTCTCAAATAAGAACTTAGCCATCGTTCGAGCATCATTCTTCGTCGTGGCTTTTACTTCTACCCACTTTGTAAGGTAATCTGTGGCTACAATAATGTATTCGGCATGGAAGTTTCTAGTTGGGGGATTAATAGGACCTACAAAGTCAATACCCCACTTTGAGAATGCAAATCCTCCCATCATTGGCCTCAAAGGCATCTTGTCCTTTCTAATTGGATATTGTGCACGTTGGCATGTGTCACATTTCTTCACATAAGTATGTGCATCCATATGAAGAGTGGGCCACCAAAGTTTTGAAAATAAAATGGTCTTGATTACTCGATCAGGCCCAAAGTGTCCACCTGCAACACCACTATGTGCAGTTTCTAAGACTTTTAAGTAGTCTGATTCATGAATGCATAGTCTTAAGTATCCATCTTTGCCTCTCCGATATAGGTTTTCTCCTACTAAGGCATAGTCTTGAGCCTCTTGCTCCATGCTCCGTTTTCTTGCTAGACTAGCCTCATTGGGTAATGTTCCCAATCTCATGAATTCTACCAATGGAGTGCTCCATTCTAGAATTAACGATACGTGATAAAGAGTCGCATGCTCCACTGGGGGTCTCTCCTGGCACACTATACAATTCTTAATCCACTCATGTATTTCTTTGTCCATGCTAGGCCAATACACTCCTAAATGTTTTAGATTCGGCAATGTTCATTGTTTAGAGTAGTGATTTCCTAGCAATCCTTCATGAGCTTGTTGCAACCAACTGCTATGTTCATCGTCCTCAACACAACAAGCTAATATACCCTCTCTACCTTGTTTGTACATGCTTCCTCCTAATATTTGATATTTTTGTGATTTTACATTTTCCTCTTTGTTCGTTTTCACATTCTTGTTTGCAGGTCCGAAGGTTAGGACAGGTACCAACTTATTTGCCCATTAAGGAACAACTTCTGAATTGAACAAATAGGCATTGGTCAATTCATCAGACACCCCTTGCGGTGACTCTCCTGAAGTGATGCGAGAAAGGTGATCTACCATGAGGTGGGTCCTACCTTTCTTGACTACCACTTCAAAGTCATATTCCATTAGTAAGAGGAACCACCTTAGTAAGCATCTAGTATTGTAAGGTTTATTGACCAAATATAATAGAGCTTGATGATGAGTGAAAAACTTGAACTTGTTGGCCAATAGATAGTTTCTAAACTTCTTCACAGCATATACCATGCCTAAGCATTCTCTTTCAGTTGTGGTAAAGTTTCGCTCAGTTGCATTTAATTGTCTGCTAGCATATGTTATAGGCAAATCTAAGTTCCCTTCACCTGTGGGTTGTGCGAGTACACATCCTATTGCATGATTGGATGCATCCACATGGACATGGAATGGTTTATTCCAATCAAGAGTGGTCAATATTGGTGTTGTGCACAAACGTCTTTTCAGTTCATTGAAGGAATTTTTGCATTCATCGTTCCACTCAAAGTTTGTTAGCAATGCATAAAGAGGTTTGGCTATGATTGCATACATGTGGATGAACCTGCAATAATATCCACAATGGCCCATAAAGGCTTGTACCTCTTTAACGTTCCTTGGCCTGGGTAGCTCGGCTATGGCTCTTACTTTGTCCTCATCTATTGATATTACATTCTTAGAAACAATGTGACCTAAGATTTTACGTTGTTGTACCATGAACACACACTTCTCTAGGTTCAGATACACTCGATATTCTCTACACTTGGTGAAGATCTGTCTCAACTCAGGGATGTGGTATCTTCTTTCTTGGAAATGAGCACATAAATCATCTACATATACTTCTAAGCTCTTTTGCAAGAACTCTTTGAAGACATGACACATGAGCCTTTGAAATGTTACAGGTGCATTTGTGAGCCCAAATGGCATCACAAGAAATTCAAAGATTCCCCATTATGTGGCAAAAACAGTTTTGTGTTGATCTTCTGGGCAATGGCTACTTTGTTGTAACCTGAAAATCCATCAAGAAAGCTATAAACTTCCTTGGCTGCAACACACTCCAATAAATGTTTAGTGATTGGAAGCGGATAACTATCTTTGATTGTAGCAGCATTAACTTTTTTAAGGTTAATACACACTTGAAATTTTCCATTCTTCTTGGGCACCACTACAATGGGGGACACCCATTCAGTATGCTCAATATTGTAGATAAATTCAGCTTCAATCAGCCTATCAATTTCTTCTTTGATTTTAGTTGCATAAGTGTCATTATATGTGTAGGGCTTTTGTTTGGTGGGCTTGGCATCAACGGTCATGGGGATAGTATGAGAGCAAATTTTTGGATCTACTCCCTTCAAGTCTATATAGTGCCATGCAAACACATCCCTTTATTCCCTTAATAGAGCTATAAGCTCTGCTTCTTATTTTGCACTTAGGTCATCTCCTATGTACGTACATCTCTCTTTGTTCTCTTCAATGGTCACTACAATCTTTTTGGTCTTTTCTTTATTGTCATATGCTTCTCCTACAATGTCCTTTCTCTTTATTCATATCAAAATTTTTTGGTCTTCCACTTCGTATTTCTTGAAATTTTCTCGTACTTCGAACAATGATTCGTCCTCTTCTTGTTTCACTGCTTTCCTTTTCTTTTTCTTTTTACTACCTTCACTTCCATCCTTTGAATTTACCATTTTAATGCTTCTGAGAGGTTCTTCTTCTTGTTGGTTAAATACTCCTACATCTTCTAGTTAGTGGTTTTCTGAATTAAAGAAACTATCCATTACAATGGACTCTAGATCCTCATCGTTTTCTTCTTCCTCTATGACATCACTAGGGTCACATTCTTCCAACAAGGGCTGACACATGAACACTGAAATATCATAACCCTCCTCATCACAATGAGGTGTCCATTGTTCTTCATTGACTGCAATGTCCATGGTAGCTAAGATTTCTGCCCAACCATGAGGCTCGAATTCCTCAATATCATCGGTGTGTAGGTTGGGTCTTTAACAGGTCTATCTCTTGGGGGAGTTCCTTCTTCTCTTGCTCTTAGGTGCTTTTCCTCTTCCTCTGCAACCTTGCACATCCACAAATGAGTATCTTCATGCATCCAGGATGGGTAAGGAGAACTTCCAGAATGCACAAAGATTGAATCTTCTTTTGCTTTGTGGATAGGATTCCACTGTAGGGGTGGTACATCTCTGAAGGTATAATCCTTGACAAGGAGTTGGTTCCCCAATCTTGTAGTATTTGCAATTGTCATAGGAAGGGTCTACCTAGGATCATCTCGTAGACATTATTTTTTTCAAAGTCACATATAGCAAATGTGTGTTCAAACTCTACACCACAAGTGGTTAGAGTTGTCCCTTCAAGCAATCCTAGAGGTCTTTCAAAATGACTGTCTGCCATTTGAAGCTTCATTCTAGTTGGTCTTAATGTGGGTTTGCCCCATCGCTTCCACAAGGAGGTGGTCGCAATAGCAACACCAACACCTGAATCTATGATTTCTTTGGTTGTGTAAACCTAGTAGGTGATCAGAAGATAAGTATTACCTTCTTCACCTTCGCTCATGTCTCTTATTTTATCGAGAGGTATCTTTGAAACTTTTTGCTTAGAGCCTGCTTTTGGCATTTTGGAATCAAGTTCTGGAACCTGATCCATCACATGATTCCATAGCTCAGGTTTTGCTTTGAGCAGCTCTTCTACAGTGAGATGACATTGAACCTTAGTGTTCTTCATGAGGTGAGTGTTTCTTGGAACCACTGAGTCTTCATTTCTACCAATATTGTGGGAGCTCTAATCTGAAGAGATTTAGATTCCCATGGGCCTGTGAATTGTGGCAACTCTTGTAAAGAATTAGATTCAAAATCTAATCTCTCATCTTCTTGTTGCTCTACTTGGTCTCCATAAATAGATGGAATGTCCTTGGGAAATTGATCATGAAGATCATCAATTTCAGGAATAGGAGGGGGATTACCCTTCTCCTTGGCCCATTTCTCCTCTTATGTTTCCCGCAAGAACTCTTGAGAGTACTGTTGAATTGAAAGAGGTGCTCCCTCATCTATGGAATCAAGAACATAAGCTTTCATTGGTGGAGAGTTTTCTCTTTCAACAACTGGTTGAGCCTGTGGAGGTAAAGAAACCTATTGTTTGTTTACCAACTGCTCTAATCTTTCTAGTGAGCCCTAGAAATGCAAATCTGGTTTGACAGAGTTTGTCTGATTGAACGATTGACTGGTCTCAAGCATAGCCTGCACTAGCTCTACCATTTTCATGCACATTTTTGTCCGTTCGATCTCTAAATATGCTCTAGGGTAACTCTTGTCTAGGTTTGCAGCTGTTGGCCCTTCTTGAAGTCGAGCTTGGTAGGCCTTGAACATCATGTCCAAATCTTCTGGGGTTGGATCTACAAGAACAGAACCTGGTTGTGGTCTATTTACAATGGCTGGTGGGGTGGAATAAGATGGTTTGGGTGGAGTTTTGGCATGCACGGGGCTTTGAGATGCAATGTCTTCTATTTTTGTTTTTGCATCTTTTAGGCTTTCTTCTAGTTCAGATAACTTTTTATTCCACTTGCGCTTAGCTTTCTCTCTGGTATCCTTCCAAGCTCTTGTTTTCCTCTTACTAGGCTCTCCTAATTCACTTGACTATGATTGTTCAAATGGCTTATCTTGTTTTAAGGATTGTGCCCTAGTAACTGCCTGTACAGGAGCCACATTACTACTACTTGAACTTGAATCTGCCACTAAGCCTACCACATTGATGGGTGTAACCTTGGGTGTGCTAGAGGGATTCCTGGTACACTCTCTCGGAAGATGTTCTTTGCCACATTCACGACAAAAGCCTTGTATTCTGATGTTTTGTCCCTTGTCCTGGAGTCGGTGAATGGGGACATTCACGAATGAAATGGTCGCCCTGACATCTAAAACATGGACCTCTATGGGATTGTGGTCTTACTTGTCTTGCTTGGGGCTTGGGGTTGGGATTCATATACATGACATTGGAGTATTCTGGCTCCCAATTTTGTTCCATAAGTGGTGTCTCGTATTGATAAGAATAAGTCTCACTATGCTTTGGTGACTCTGTGTAATAAGCTTGTGGACTATCTTCGTGGGAGTAGTCCGAACTATGAGCATGAGAATCATTTTTTGAGACCAACGAGGTTAGTGGCACCAATGCTCTATTAAGGTTCTCCTCTACCACTCCATACTTAACTGGGATCACATTGGCAGGAGCTGGTGGTTGATTTCCTAGGACTGGTTGTGGCCTATATGGTGCCTGAGATTGCTGTTGTGGCCTATAATATGGATGTTGGTATTGATTTTGATGCCTGCCCTGCTGGTAAGATTGCTGATAATTTTGTTTGATAGCCTACCTATTGTATGGACAATCTTGAGCCGTATGATTTGTGTATTTCCTCTCAATGGTGCAATATAGAGCATTAGGGTTTCCTTGTGGCTGAGCCATCATTGGGCAAACATTAGCCATGTGGTCTCCGCCATAGTTGTAACATCACTTCAATGAGGTGACCCTTGGTGTTTTTTTATTTTGAACGCCTAGCTTCTTGACAACTTGCTCAGCTATCTCATCTATCTCAGTGGAGGTTCCAGAGGTATGACTAGTAGAACTGTCAGAATCCTTATAGAGTTTGGACAATTCTAACTCCTCACCCAAGTTGTCTTCTATGTCTATGCACATCCATAGACACTCTTCTATGGATCTAGGATCTTTCAAGTACATGTGTGATCTTAACTTGGTCCTCAGTAAGCCATCTAAAAACAAGGCCATTTGTTTGGTTGGTGTGGGTAACCCTAGCAGAGGGCATCTTTCCAAGTACTATCTAAACCTTCTTCCTGCAAGTGGCACTGTTTCTTGGGGTGTCTGCTTGAAGTTGTGGATCAGGCATGATGTGTTATGCCTAATACCACTCTTGGAAAATTCTACATTGAATTCTTCTAGCAATTGACTTATCTCTCGGTAGTTGTGACTATTCAAGGGTTGAAACCATGCTAAGGAAGTACCCTTAAGAGTCAAACCAAATGCCTCAAACTGTGTGAATAAGTCCTCAACCTGCTCAGCTCCACATGATCATAAGGGTCTCTGAATCCATCAAAATAGTTCTTCATTGCCTTAACCACTTGAGAAGGTCTAAGGGTGCTTGGGTGATCTCACGGTCTAGGCAATGGAAAATCATGTTCATCTCTTTGATGTCTATGTGCTCTATGTCTCTCCCTTTCAGGTCTTTCATTTTCAAATCCTGACCTATCTCTGCCCACAATGTTTGCAAAGCTTACCTCAGGTCTCTCTCTGGCTCTTTCCCTCTAGGTTTCATGAGCCTTGGATGATCCTCCTTCTTGGAGGCCATGGGAAACATTAGATCTCAATGGAGGGACAATTGATTCACCTTGCCAAGTGTATGCATGCCTATCCTGCTCTGTTACCAAGAACATTTTTACATATGTGTTATCCAGATATACAACTTTGTCTGGTGTCTCATGATCTTTGAACTCGTAGATGGTGACTATTGGGCTAGGTTGATCTGGCTTGAATCTCCAAAAGGCTTCCTCCGTTTCTCTATTCATGAATAGCTCTATGCTTTTGTTATCTTGAGGGATCCAATCTGGAGTGATTACTCTAGTCAAGACTGACTTACCTCTAGTAGTCTTGGGTTCTCGTCCTAGGTCTCCTTGCTTTAGGTCTCCCAACTCGTTCTTAGGGATGATATTTCCAAACTCATCTATCCTGTCTGGTAAGTTGGTGACCACATACATGGTTCCTTCCTTATCAATGTACAAACCCTCTTTGAACTTGACCACTAGGTGTTCAAGTCCAAAAGGTTGATTTGGATTTTTGAGTTGGACCATTGATCGCCTCAGGCCATCCTCATAGATGTGTGCACCTAATTGGTGGGTCCTAATATATTCCAATTGGGTCTTATATGGGCCTTCTAGTGTCTGTAAATAAGCAGTATTTGAGCTACATGTGGGTCTTTCCATGCTAAAAGACATTTCTGAGTCTCTTGTTTCAGAACTTAGCATGTAGGGATTACCACTAAGTTGTTGTGCCCATGACCTAGTTGTATGGTTGACACTGGCCTTAGATGATCTAATGCTTTGTCTATCATTGCCTAAGTGTCTGCTAGATCTTAGGTTCATAAGCTTTGTCTACAAGTCCAAAATTTCCCCTTGTATTGCTCAAAATCCTTTGGAACTCCTTGGTTTCCTAGTCCACCTGAGGGTTTCGTATGAACGGATTTTGTATGAGAAAGTTATGCTAGTTCAGGGTTCTAGGGATTAAAAGAGGGAAATAGTATCTCTCACAGAGTACCTCAGAACAGGCGATACGATACCAGTTTTTCACGATATGATACCTCTATTTTCCACGATACGCGATACCACTATGGATGATACCACCTCAAACGATACGATACCACCAAGGGGATACCAACTTCCACGATACGATACTAGTATCCAGAAGATACGATACTGGAAATGGCCACGATACGATACCTTTGATTGACACGATACGATACCAACTTCACGATATGATACCAGTAGTTAGGACGATACGATACCAGTGACTTTTTGAGAGGATATGATACCAGTCTATAAACGATATGATACTGCTTGACCTCGCCATACGAGATCACTGAACTGACATGATATGATACCAATCTCACGATACGACACCAGAATAGCTAACGATACGATACTTGACTGGCTCACAATACGATACTAGTAGTTAGGACGACATCATACCAGTGACTTTTCGGGATGATACGATACCATCGGGCTCATGATACGATACCACTCCAAGCGCGATACGATACTGCTTGTGCTACGCGATATGATACCATTGAACCAACACGATACAATACTAAATTGGCGATACGATACCAATCATGCATGCGATACGATACTGCTTGGTCAACCATAGGATACTAGGTGGATCGCGATACGATTTCACCGGGTGTCCGCGATTGTCATACCAACACTTGACGATACGATACCTTGATGGTATCACAATACCTCAAGGAGGCGATATGATACTCGACAAGTATCGCGATACACAGGAGTTTTGGTATTGCGATACCAACACTCAACGAAACACGATACTTGGAGTTTTTGAGGTCCAAATTCAATTTTTTAATCGGCTATGATTTGATCCTTATCCCTACTTTGCCTCTCTACCTCTTGTAGCTCAGCCTCTATTTTGATTTTTGTCTACATAGATATTTGAGTTGATCATCATCGTGCTCACAATGTTCAGTATAGTTCTTGAGGCATAGTGTGGAGAATGCAAAAATCTTGACTCATCACAGGGAATTGATGGTCACGACTTGTAATCCCTATGGTGATTAAAAAGAGATGATCATCGATTGGTTGGTCATCCCTGAACCAGTGACCACGGGCCTTTACATCACATTCCAAGGTAAATTCGTTAACTTCCATTCGTTGCATCACCTTGGAATCTTTGAAAGTCATTCCAAGGTAAATTTGTTGACTTCCATTGGTTCCATGTGAGTTGGCACTAAGTTCCATGTGAATTGTGAGAAGCTCACAATATTTGAGTGAGAGAATCATGATACCTAAAGATACACATTTTTCAACTTGTTATTTGCTGAAAAGAAAAATGGTTAGTTATAGCCAAAGAAAAAAGTTAGTTGTAGTTAGTAGAAATTGTATACTAGTATAGTATGAATGAAGATCTGCTTCCTTTGAAGGAAGTGTGCACCACTAAATAGGTCAAAGAAGCCATGTGCCGAATGTGAAGCCTTGTATTGTGGCCCTATAGTGCATAATCTAGGTGCATTCATGTCATCGTGAGTGTAATCCTAACATTGCTTCTCCCACTGTTGTTTTGCTTGAGATTTCTTTGGTCTCCAAATTTGAGATCTTTTTGTAGCTCTCTTTCTATATTTCTTCACTATTGGTTGGCATGGTTATAATGCTACCTCGCTTGTTTTGAACTGCCATATATATATTTGCATGAAGGATGTGTCTTTCTTGGCTTCTTTGGCCATGGAGGTCTTTGGTTTGCTTTAGGTTTTGTGGTAGTCCACTTTTGGAGATTGATCTCTTTGACCAATGCGCTGATATCTTCCTCAGCTTTCTCGAATGTCTTCTTTGGGATCCAAATCTACTTTTGTTGCCTTTGAGCTTCAATGCGTTTTTTGGGTAGGCATACTTGAATGACTTCCTTCATCTAGGGTTTGATGAACTGCATCCCTCTATCTTTGATTGTCTCGATGGGAAGTCAAAATCTAGTGAAAATGTTTTCAAATCAAAATCTTGTGGTGGTTTGGGCATCATCTTTTCTTGTGGCTTTGGCTTCTACCCACTTTTTTAAGTAGTCGGTTGCTACTATGATATAATCTGCATTGCGATCCTCTTGTTGGGGGGATTAGTGGGTCCAATAAAGTCTATTCCCCATCTAGAGAAAGCTCTTGCATTGATGATTGGTCTCAACGGATTTCATCTCATCATATTGGATACTTATTTCTTTGACATACATCACAACTTGGCACATAAGTTTTTGCATCCATATGTAGTGTTGGACACCATAAGCCTGCAAAGAGAATCATTTTAATAGTCTTTTTTACTGAAAAATGACCTTTGTCACTCTAGCACAATGGTAAGTACCAATGCGAGGAGATTCACCTCATAAATGTCAATCTCTCGAGACGTGAGGACTGGTATGAAGACCGTGAGCAAGTGATGGCACAAGTACGTGAGTGAAAGCAAACAAGCATGCACACACATACACACACACACACAAGGTAAAAGCAAAGAGTGGAACAATGGAAGGACTTCGATTACCAAAGCAAAATCTTACCCAAGTTCAAATCTACAACAAGATAACCTCAAAAATGAGCTCTCCAACCCTTTTTATGGTTTTTTGAGTAGTTTTCGCCCTGTCCAGACCTAGTGTTCGGCCTAGTTAAAAATTAGGTTCTAGGGCTTCTTTGGGGGCTCAAACGGAGTCTAAAAATTATGAAAATTGGTAGGATGATACTTCTAATACTCCTCAAGCTCAAGGATGCCTTGGCTTGAACAAAATGGAGTTGCAAAAATGGAAAATGGTATTTACAATGGTTTTTAGTGACAAAAATCACTATTTTTATAGGGATTTCTTCTGAAAATTTCACATGTGCTTCTTAGAGCTCCCCACATGATCCTTATTCTTGTGTGTCCACTTCTTGATGCGCTTCCATGCTTGTGCTTGACCTTGAGTGTCAACACTTCCCCCCTCTCGAGTCTGTCATCCATGATAGACCCTCGTTGGAGTGGTTGTTCCATGTTGTACTTTGAGAGGTAGTGTCCTTCATGTATGAACAGGAGCAGTCCATTTTCCAAATGTAGCATGGTCGATCATCTGGTTCTTCAGTTTTCCACCACTAGCGTATGCGAGAGTTGGTCCCATCGTATGTGCTTCTTCCTTGGATTTGAGCTGGATGGTATATTTTTGTGCTTTCAAAGATTGTTCTTTTCTCAAAAGAGGTTGTCAACGTTGATCTTGAGAAGTTGTCTACTATGAATTGCTTCATAGGTACTTATGTGTGACCTTGGATGTCCTTTGATCTTTGAAACATGAGTTTCATAGTATGAGGCCAAGTACTTGTGACCCATAATGGATGATGGGTAAGTGCATTATTGCATGGGTTGAAGAAAATATGTGCCATGTGCACGGCCTTGTAATGTGGCCTTATGCATGCATACTTGGGGAATGCATTGGAAGAAGTATGGTGCAAAAGATGGGGGTCTTGAGCGAAGTGCTCAAGGATGCCAACAAAGAGGTTTCCAAATCTATCCTGGTTATGGTGTTGCCGAAATAGGGTGTGATTACCATGGTGAAAGGTTGGTTGATGTTTGTCTCTTCGTGTTGTATGCCCATCATGGTGGTTGACCATTGGCTCGTCTTCCATTGTTGATGGATGTCCTTGTTTATGGTTCACTTATGAGATTCTTGGAGCACATGGTTCTATTTCTTCTTCTCTCTCTCTTGTTTTTTTTTGAAACAATATCACAAACAAGAAGATAGTGGTTAGTAGCAATAAAATATTTTACATATGTTAAGTGTGTCTCATGTGCCTGAGATTTCTCAATTTTGTCTATGCACGGCTATGTAATGTGGTCCTATATTAATGCATACTTGGAAAATGCATGACCTGAATGGTGCAAAAGACAAGGTTATGCCAAAGGCACATGGTTGTCGCACGTCGAGGCTTTCAATGTTTCTTGTAGATGTTGATGTAGCCTTTGTTGGAGGCATCCATTGGATCCTCAAATGACAATTGATCTTAAAAATTATGAAAATTGGTAGGATGATACTTCTAATACTCCTCAAGCTCAAGGATGCCTTGGCTTGAACAAAATGGAGTTGCAAAAATGGAAAATGGTATTTACAATGGTTTTTAGTGACAAAAATCACTATTTTTATAGGGATTTCTTCTGAAAATTTGACATGTGCTTCTTAGAGCTCCCCACATGCTCCTTATTCTTGTGTGTCAAGTTCCTTGATGCGCTTCCATGCTTGTGCTTGACCTTGACTGTCAACACTCCGCCCCTCTCGAGTCTATCATCACTGATAGACCCTCGTTGGAGTGGTTGTTCCATGTTGTACTTTGAGAGGTAGTGTCCTTCATGTATCAACAGGAGCAATCCATTTTCCAAATGTAGCGTGGTCGATCGTCTGGTTCTTCAGTTTTCCACCACTAGCGTATGCGAGAGTTGGTCCCATCGTATGTGCTTCTTCCTTGGATTTGAGCTGGATGGTATATTTTTGTGCTTTCAAAGATTGTTCTTTGCTCAAAAGAGGTTGTCAACGTTGATCTTGAGAAGTTGTCTACTGTGAATTGCTTCATAGGTACTTATGTGTGACCTTGGATGTCCTTTGATCTTTGAAACATGAGTTTCATAGTATGAGGCCAAGTACTTGTGACCCATAATGGATGATGGGTAAGTGCATTTTTGCATGGGTTGAAGAAAATATGTGCCCTGTGCACGGCCTTGTAATGTGGCCTTATGCATGCATACTTGGGGAATGCATTGGAAGAAGTATGGTGCAAAACATGGGGGTCTTGAGCGAAGTGCTCAAGGATGCCGACAAAGAGGTTTCCAAATCTATCCTGGTTATGGTGTTGCCGAAGTAGGGTGTGATTACCATGGTGAAAGGTTGGTTGATGTTTGTCTCTTCGTGTTGTATGCCCATCATGGTGGTTGACCATTGGCTCGTCTTCCATTGTTGATGGATGTCCTTGTTTATGGTTCACTGATGAGATTCTTGGAGCACATGGTTCTAGTTCTTCTTCTCTCTCTCTCTTGTTTTTTTTTGAAACAATATCACAAACAAGAAGACAGTGGTTAGTAGCAATAAAATATTTTACATATGTTAAGTGTGTCTCATGTGCCTGAGATTTCTCAATTCTGTCTATGCACGGCTATGTAATGTGGTCCTATATTAATGCATACTTGGAAAATGCATGACCTGAATGGTGCAAAAGACAAGGTTATGCCAAAGGCACATGGTTGTTGCACGTCGAGGCTTTCAATGTTTCTTGCAGATGTTTATGTAGCCTTTGTTGGAGGCATCCATTGGATCCTCGAATGACAATTGATCTTTCCTCTTGATAGGGATCCATCTTAGAACTATGTGTGGCTATGTACAAGTCACATTTGACTTCATACTTCTAATACTCCTCAAGCTCAAGGATGCCTTGGCAGAACAAAATGGAGTTGCAAAAAATGGAAAATGGTATTTACAATGGGTTTTTATAGGGATTTCTTCTGAAAATTTGACATGTGCTTCTTAGAGCTCCCCACATGCTCCTTATTCTTGTGTGTCCAGTTCCTTGATGTGCTTCCATGCTTGTGCTTGACCTTGAGTGTCAACACTCCCTCCCTCTCGAGTCTGTCATCCCTGATAGACCCTCGTTGGAGTGGTTGTTCCATAATGTACTTTAAGAGGTAGTGTCCTTCATGTATCAACAGGAGCAGTCCATTTTCCAAATGTAGTGTGGTCGATCGTCTGGTTCTTCAGTTTTCCACCACTAGCGTATGCGAGAGTTGGTCCCATCGTATGTGCTTCTTCCTTGGATTTGAGCTGGATGGTATATTTTTGTGCTTTCAAAGATTGTTCTTTGCTCAAAAGAGGTTGTCAACGTTGATCTTGAGAAGTTGTCTACTGTGAATTGCTTCATAGGTACTTATGTGTGACATTGGATGTCCTTTGATCTTTGAAACATGAGTTTCATAGTATGAGGCCAAGTACTTGTGACCCATAATGGATGATGGGTAAGTGCATTATTGCATGGGTTGAAGAAAATATGTGCCATGTGCACGGCTTTGTAATGTGGCCTTATGCATGCATACTTGGGGAATGCATTGGAAGAAGTATGGTGCAAAAGATGGGGGTCTTGAGCGAAGTGCTCAAGGATGCCGACAAAGAGGTTTCCAAATCTATCCTGGTTATGGTGTTGCCGAAGTAGGGTGTGATTACCATGGTGAAAGGTTGGTTGATGTTTGTCTCTTCGTGTTGTATGCCCATCATGGTGGTTGACCATTGGCTCGTCTTCCATTGTTGATGGATGTCCTTGTTTATGGTTCACTGATGAGATTCTTGGAGCACATGGTTCTATTTCTTCTTCTCTCTCTCTTGTTTTTTTTTGAAACAATATCACAAACAAGAAGATAGTGGTTAGTAGCAATAAAATATTTTACATATGTTAAGTGTGTCTCATGTGCCTGAGATTTCTCAATTCTGTCTATGCACGGCTATGTAATGTGGTCCTATATTAATGCATACTTGGAAAATACATGACCTGAATGGTGCAAAAGACAAGGTTATGCCAAAGGCACATGGTTGTTGCACATCGAGGCTTTCAATGTTTCTTGTAGATGCTGATGTAGCCTTTGTTGGAGGCATCCATTGGATCCTCGAATGACAATTTATCTTTCCTCCTGATAGGGATCCATCTTAGAACTATGTGTGGCTATGTACAAGTCACATTTGACTTCTTCATCTTTGAGTGTTTGTTTAAATTTTGTATCCGGCATGATTGGTTCTTTGGTTCTGTGCATGTTGCTAGTACTTTTGGATTCCAAACCCATATCCTTGATGATTGTCTTTTGATTTTTTCCAAAGAGGTGAGTTTATCTTCTTTTGGTATCCGTGCTTGGCTCTTACCCTTATCTCTCCTTGGCTTCTTTGTTGAGACTTTTCTTGTGAGGGAGATCAGTGGTGTTTGTGTGCATGTAGGAGTGCCTTGGGTACCCAGATGTGTAATTTTCCTTGTTGAGCTAAATGCCACAAATCAGACATCTCAAATGAGGCATGCAAATCATCCTTAAAATCAACAATATGCTTCTCAATAGGACAAGTGAGCAGCATGTCGTCAACATAGACAACAATGATCAGAAGCACATCATTAGCACGCTTAACATATAAGGTGCTTTCAGTTGGACTGTTCTCAAAACCATGTGCAATCAGATAGGCATGTATCTTCTCATACCAAGCATGTGGTGCTTGTTTTAAACCATATAATGCCTTCTTTAACATGCACACCTGGTTTTCATGCCCTTTCTGCACAAAGCCACAGGGCTGAAAAACATACACTTCTTCATGCAAATCACCATTCACAAATGTAGTTTTAATGTCCAACTGATGTACATTCCAAACATGATGAGCTGCAAGTGCACAGATGCTCCGAACAGTAGTCATACGACATGTAGGTGCAAAGGTCGCATCAAAATCAATGCCTCTTTCCTATGCATAACCCTTTGCAACAAGCCTAGCCTTATACCGGTCAACTGTACCATCACGTTTACGCTTCAGCTTGTATTCCCACTTAGTGCCAATGGCCTTCTTGCCAGGAGGCAAGTCACATAAAGACCAAGTACCATTCTTCATTATTGCATCATATTCAGATTGCATAGCAGCGATCCAGTTTTCTGAATTTTGTGCTTCATCAAACGAAACAGGCTGAGTCTCATCACATAGACTAGATGCAGCCATAGCATAGCAATCTGATGCAAAAGAGGCACTATGAGAGCTTGAACGAGTACGATATGACAGAGGTGCATCTAATTTTTTGTCACGCAAGGTCTGCGCAAGCCATTTTGGCATAGTTCTTGCCTGCTCAATATCAGCTCTCTCATCAATAAGTGCATCATGTACATCTGCATCAGAAATGGAATTATCTGCATCATCACATGAAATGTGCATAGGCTAAGAAGTTGCCTAATTAGGACCAGCACTAGACTGTCCACCTATAAAAAGAGGCAGCAAAGTATCATACATGTCTTTGGAGCTAACAGACGTCTCCTTAGTACATGAAAGCAATGGTTGAATAGCATCTTCCACAAAAACAACATCACGGGTGGCTAACTAGAATGTGTTTAGTCTGTGAATGATACAGATGATAGCCTTTACTTTCATAACTGTACCCAACAAAAATACATTTTATTGCTTTATCATCCAATTTTCTGCGATGTTCTTCGGGCACTAATGCATATGCCAAACAACCAAAAACACGCAGATGAACAACAGATGGCTTGTGATCATGCCAAGCCTCATATGGAGTGATAGACTGCAGCAGTTTAGTGGGACACCTGTTCAATACATATGCTGCACACATAAGAGCCTCAATCCATAGTGTGGAGAATGCGAAAATCTTGACTCATCTTTCAAAATTAGGCATAGTGTGGAGAATGCAAAAATCTTGACTCATCACATGGAATTGATGGTCACGACTTGTAATCCCTATGGTGATTAAATAGAGATGATCATCGATTGGTTGGTCATCCCTGAACCAGTGACCACGGGCCTTTACATCACATTCCAAGGTAAATTTGTTGACTTCCATTGGTTGCATCACCTTGGAATCTTTGAAAGTCATTCCAAGGTAAATTTGTTGACTTCCATTGGTTCCATGTGAGTTGGCACTAAATTCCATGTGAATTGTGAGAAGCTCACAATATTTGAGTGAGAGAATCATGATACCTAAAGATACACATTTTTCAACTTGTTATTTGCTGAAAAGAAAAATGGTTAGTTATAGCCAAAGAAAAAAGTTAGTTGTAGTTAGTAGAAATTGTATACTACTATAGTACGAATGAAGATCTGCTTCCTTTGAAGGAAGTGTGCACCACTAAATAGGTCAAAGAAGCCATGTGCCGAATGTGAAGCCTTGTATTGTGGCCCTATAGTGCATAATCTAGGTGCATTCAGCTCATCGTGAGTGTAATCCTAACATTGCTTCTCCCACTGTTGTTTTGCTTGAGATTTCTTTGGTCTCCAAATTTGAGATCTTTTTGTAGCTCTCTTTCTATATTTCTTCACTATTGGTTGGCATGGTTATAATGCTATCTCGCTTGTTTTGAATCGCCATATATATTTGCATGAAGGATGTGTCTTTCTTGGCTTCTTTCGCCATGGATGTCTTTGGTTTGCTTTAGGTTTTGTGGTAGTCCACTTTTGGAGATTGATCTCTTTGACCAATGCGCTGATATCTTCCTCAGCTTTCTCGAATGTCTTCTTTGGGATCCAAATCTACTTTTGTTGCCTTTGAGCTTCAATGCGTTTTTTGGGTAGGCATACTTGAATGACTTCCTTCATCTAGGGTTTGATGAACTCCATCCCTCTATCTTTGACTGTCTCGATGGGAAGTCAAAATCTAGTGAAAATGTTTTCAAATCAAAATCTTGTGGTGGTTTGGGTATCATCGTTTCTTGTGGCTTTGGCTTCTACCCACTTTTTTAAGTAGTCGGTTGCTACTATGTTATACTCTGCATTGCGATCCTCTTGTTGGGGGATTAGTGGGTCCAATAAAGTCTATTCCCCATCTAGAGAAAGCTCTTGCATTGATCATTGGTCTCAACGGATGTCATCTCATCATATTGGATACTTATTTCTTTGACATACATCACAACTTGGCACATAAGTTTTTGCATCCATATGTAGTGTTGGACACCATAAGCCTGCAAAGAGAGTCATTTTAATAGTCTTTTTGACTGAAAAATGACCTCTGTCACTCTAGCACAATGGTAAGTACCAATGCGAGGAGATTCACCTCATAAATGTCAATCTCTGGAGACGTGAGGACTGGTATCAAGACCGTGAGCAAGTGATGGCACAAGTACGTGAGTGCAAGCAAACAAGCATGCACACACATACACACACACGCACACAAGGTAAAAGCAAAGAGTGGAACAATGGAAGGACTTCGATTACCAAAGAAATCTCTTACCCAAGTTCAAATCTACAACAAGCTAACCTCAAAAATGAGCTCTCCAACCCTTTTTATGGTTTTTTGAGTAGTTTTGGCCCTGTCCAGCCCTAGTGTTCGGCCTAGTTAAAAATTAGGTTCTAGGGCTTATTTGGAGGCTCAAACAGAGTCTAAAAATTATGAAAATTGGTAGGATGATACTTCTAATACTCCTCAAGCTCAAGGATGCCTTGGCTTGAACAAAATGGAGTTGCAAAAATGGAAAATGGTATTTACAATGGTTTTTAGTGACAAAAATCACTATTTTTATAGGGATTTCTTCTGAAAATTTGACGTGCTTCTTAGAGCTCCCCACATGCTCCTTATTCTTGTGTGTCCAGTTCCTTGATGCGCTTCCATGCTTGTGCTTGACCTTGGGTGTCAACACTCCCCCCCTCTCGAGTCTGTCATCCCTGATAGACCCTCGTTGGAGTGGTTGTTCCATGTTGTACTTTGAGAGGTAGTGTCCATGTATCAATAGGAGCAGTCCATTTTCCAAATGTAGCGTGGTCGATCGTCTGGTTCTTCAGTTTTCCACCACTAGCATATGCGAGAGTTGGTCACATCGTATGTGCTTCTTCCTTGGATTTGAGCTTGATGGTATATTTTTGTGCTTTCAAAGATTGTTCTTTGCTCAAAAGAGGTTGTCAACGTTGATCTTGAGAAGTTGTCTACTGTGAATTGCTTCATAGGTTCTTATGTGTGACCTTGGATGTCCTTTGATCTTTGAAACATGAGTTTCATAGTATGAGGCCAAGTACTTGTGACCCATAATGGATGATGGGTAAGTGCATTATTGCATGGGTTGAAGAAAATATGTGCCATGTGCACGGCTTTGTAATGTGGCCTTATGCATGCATACTTGGGGAATGCATTGGAAGAAGTATGGTGCAAAAGATGGGGGTCTTGAGCGAAGTGCTCAAGGATGCCGACAAAGAGGTTTCCAAATCTATCCTGGTTATGGTGTTGCCGAAGTAGGGTGTGATTACCATGGTGAAAAGTTGGTTGATGTTTGTCTCTTTGTGTTGTATGCCCATCATGGTGGTTGACCATTGGCTCGTCTTCCATTGTTGATGGATGTCCTTGTTTATGGTTCACTTATGAGATTCTTGGAGCACATGGTTCTATTTCTTCTTCTCTCTCTCTTGTTTTTTTTTGAAACAATATCACAAACAAGAAGATAGTGGTTAGTAGCAATAAAATATTATACATATGTTAAGTGTGTCTCATGTGCCTGAGATTTCTCAATTCTGTCTATGCACGGCCATGTAATGTGGTCCTATATTAATGCATACTTGGAAAATGCATGACCTGAATGGTGCAAAAGACAAGGTTATGCCAAAGGCACATGGTTGTTGCACATCGAGGCTTTCAATGTATCTTGTAGATGTTGATGTAGCCTTTGTTGGAGGCATCCATTGGATCCTCGAATGACAATTGATCTTTCCTCCTGATAGGGATCCATCTTAGAACTATGTGTGGCTATGTACAAGTCACATTTGACTTCTTCATCTTTGAGTGTTTGCTTAAATTTTGTATCCGGCATGATTGGTTCTTTGGTTCTGTGCATGTTTCTAGTACTTTTGGATTCCAAACCCATATCCTTGATGATTGTCTTTTGATTTTTTCCAAAGAGGTGAGTTTATCTTCTTTTGGTATCTGTGCTTGGTTCTTACCCTTATCTCTCCTTGGCTTCTTTGTTGAGACTTTTCTTGTGAGGGAGATCAGTGGTGTTTGTGTGCAATTAGGAGTGTCTTGGGTACCGAGATGTGTACTTTTCCTTGTTGAGCTAAATGCCGCAAATCAGACATCTCAAATGAGGCATGCAAATCATCCTTAAAATCAACAATATGCTTCTCAATAGGACCAGTGAGCAGCATGTCATCAACATAGACAACAATGATCAGAAGCACATCATTAGCACGCTTAACATATAAGTTGCTTTTAGTTGGACTATTCTCAAAACCATGTGCAATCAGATAGGCATGTATCTTCTCATACCAAGCACGTGGTGCTTGTTTTAAACCATATAATGCCTTCTTTAACATGCACACCTGGTTTTCATGCCCTTTCTGCACAAAGCCACAGGGCTGAAAAACATACACTTCTTCATGCAAGTCACCATTCAAAAATGTAGTTTTAATGTCCAACTTATGTACATTCCAACCATGATGAGCTGCAAGTGCAAAGATGCTCCGAACAGTAGTCATACGGCATGTAGCTGCAAAGGTCTCATCAAAATCATTGCCTCTTTCCTATGCATAACCCTTTGCAACAAGCCTAGCCTTATACCGGTCAACTGTACCATCACGTTTACGCTTCAGCTTGTATACCCACTTAGTGACAATGGCCTTCTTTCCAGGAGGCAAGTCACATAAAGACCAAGTACCATTCTTCATTATTGCATCATATTCAGATTGGATAGCAGCGATCCAATTTTCTGAATTTTGTGCTTCATCAAACGAAATAGGCTCAGTCTCATCACATAGACTAGATGCAGCCATAGCATAGCAATCTGATGCAAAAGAGGCACTATGAGAGCCTGAATGAGTACGATATGATAGAGGTGCAGCTAATTTGTTGTCATGCAAGGTCTGCACAAGCCATTTTGGCATAGTTCTTGCCTGCTCAATATCAGCTCTCTCATCAATAGGTGCATCATGTACATTTGCATCAGAAATGGAATTATCTGCATCATCACATGAAACCTGCATAGGCTGAGAAGTTGCCTCATTAGGACCAGCACTAGACTGTCCACCTGTAAAAAGAGGCAGCAAAGTATCATACATGTCTTTGGAGCTAACAGATGTCTCCTTAGTACATGAAAGCAATGGCTGAATAGCATCTTCCACAAAAACAACATCATCGCTAACCAGAATGCGTTTAGTCTGTGGATGATACAGACGATAGCCTTTACTTTCATAACTGTACCCAATAAAAATACATTTTATTGCTTTATCATCCAACTTTCTGCAATGTTCTTCGGGCACTAATGCATATGCCAAACAACCAAAAACATGCAGATGAACAACAGATGGCTTGTGATCATGCCAAGCCTCATATGGAGTGATAGACTGCAGCACTTTAGTGGGACACCTGTTCAATACATATGCTGCACACATAACAGCCTCAAGCTAGAAACTATGTGGTAAAGCTTGACTCTTGACCATACACCTCCCCATCGCCATGAGTGACCTATTCTTTCGTTCAACAACTCCATTCTGTTGAGGTGTATACGGTAGTGTACACTGGTGTTTTATCCCACATTCAGCCAGAAATGCATTAAAATCAGAAGACATATATTCCCCCCCTCGATCAGAACAGAGGGTGCCCATTTTACATGTTGACAGATTTTTAGCCAAAACCAAAAGCTGTTTGAAGTGCATGAATGTTGGAGTTAGATGTCTGCGGAAGCACGTGAACAACACAAGGAAGAAGAAGAAGCTTGGAGCACAACGCACAAGACTAAATGTATTACTAGAGAATGTACAAAGATAAGTAGCCCATTAGGGCAATAGGCATATATACAAGCCGAGGGAAAAAAACCTCCTAAAGAGGGAAAAAAGTGCCCCGGCGGTCCTAGAGTGTTCACACACATCACTACCTAAATATATCAACAATGAACACTTCGGACTTTGCCTTCAATGGATATACCCATGCATGCCTGGAAAAATCATCAATGAAAGTCACGAAGTAAAGATAATTTCCATAAGAAGGTGTCTGCATAGGACTACAGACATCACTATGTACAAGCTTCAATTTCTGAGTAGCCCGAACTGAACCATCTTTTGGAAATGAGGAACGTTGCATTTTGCCCAAAATACAGCCTTCACAAACATGTTTTCCAGGTGCCTCAAGCTTGGGCAAAGAGGACACCATTTCATATTTTTGCAGGCGTAGCAAACTAGCAAAATTCAGATGACCAAAGCGTGCATGCCAAAGCTTTGCATCTGACATAGCCTGAGAATCATTTATTGCACATGTCGAATCACTTACAGATATTTCATAGTCTATGAGCTTATACAGCCCACGATATAAAATGCTAGAAGCAATAATCATGTCGCCATTTGATAGATCATGAACTGTACACATGTCATCAACAAATTTCACAACCAGGCCAATCTTGGCTAATGCAAAAACTGATAACGGGTTCTTCTTGATCCCTGGCACAAATAAAGCATCTGACAAAGTGAAAGAACTACCATCAGCAGTAGTCAAAATGATCTTACCAACTCCCATAATAGGATAAGAGGAGTTGTTGGCGCATGTAACAGTATTCCTTGTAGGGGTAGGCTCGAGTGAAGAGAAGAAACTGCACTGCGAGGTAATATGTTTGGTCGCCCCACTGTCAAAATACCAAACATCTGAGTCTACTGCAGACATGCACTGCTCATGAGAAGATGGGTCAAAACTGCAAACAGTAGTAAACGCCCATTCTTCTTCCTGCAAAAGATTAGCAGACTCCGTTTTTGGTGTAGAGGCTTCTACAACAACCATTCCAGCCTCTTTCTTCTTTGCCTCTTTTGCAGCCAGTTTTGGACAGTTCTTTATGATGTGATAATTCCCTTTACAGTACTTACAAAACAATTTCTGCTTTTCTGATTTTTTTCTCATCTTTGTCTTGGTTCTTCGAATGTGCAGCATTTGCAAATTTCTGCTTACTAGTAGAACAGCTCCATTTTCCTTTGCCCTTCTGACTAGCCAGGAAAGCTTGATCTGCAACACGCATAATGAACCTGTTCTGCCTGGACTGATCTTCCTGCAACAGAACAGAGACTAACTCCTCAAATGACAAGGCATTTGGATTGCCTTTCATCATCAACCGAAGAGTAGAAGCAAAACTCTGATATGAATCAGGAAGACCATTCAGAAGGGTATGCACAAGTGAGCTATCTGGTATAACCTCATCAGCAGAAATCAAGTGTTCCTTCAAGTCTTTGATCTTTGTTAGGAAATTGTCCATAGAATCACCATCATTCATGTGCTCACTCTCCAACTGTTTTCGAAGGTAAGCAACACGAGCCTCATTCCTAGCTTGGTACAATGTGATAAGTGTATCCCAAGCATCCTTAGCTGTTCTGCAAGAGCGAATCTGAGGAATAATGGCATGTTTGACAGACAAGGCTATCAAAGCATGTGCCTGGGCATCTCTGCCATCCCAGCGAATTTGCTCTGCAGTAGGTGCAGCAAGACCCGCAACACGAACAAGAACATGCAAAATATCATCATCTTTAACACCTTCTACATCAGCTTCAGTACCTGCAGTTGTAACAGTTGTAGGTATGATAGGACGTTTTTCAACACCCTGCACAATGTTCCACATTCCTTTTGCAACCAACACATGTCGCATCATATAAGCCCATAACGGGTAGTTGGTATCATCCAACTTATCCTCAACAGCCAACATACGGAATACATCACTGCTTTCAGCCATGGCCGGTGACTAAAATACCTTGATGCAAAAAATTGACTGTGTCTCAAAAAGTTGAACGGAACTACCCAGAGGAATTCTACTAGACCTGTAACAGACTTCGAGATGCTTATACTGGCGAACAGAAACTGGTATATACCTTTGACACAAAAAGATGAAATAGCTTGCACAAGCGTTGTGATAGTGCGTTCGGAGGCCGAAACGAGCTCAGATCGCGTTTTCGGGACCACAGAGCGAAGTTGTTTTGATCTTGGAAACACGTTCAGTATGCTTACCAAAATTCGTGTGATTCTAAGACTGCAAACAGAGGAGTGTCGACGGCGCCCTAGATGAAGCGACGACCTGCTCTGATACCAATTGTTGGAGATAGACGTCTGCGGAAGCATGCGAACAACACAAAGAAGGAGAAGAAGCTTGGAGCACAACACCCAATACTGAATGTATTACTAGAGAATGTACAAAGATAAGTAGCCCATTAGGGCAATAGGCGTATATACAAGCTGGGGGAAAAAAACCTCCTAAAGAGGGAAAAAAGTGCCCCGGCGGTCTTAGAGTGTTCAGACACATCACTACCTAAATATATCAACAATCCCTACACCCCTTTAGGCCATCCAAAGCCCTCATCTACATCGAAAGTGAACCATCAATTGTGCACATATCTCAAGTCTTTTGCTTGCAAGCACACTCACAACTCTCCATCAAGTGTGTTGATCTCCATCAAAAGTGTGGGGTTTTTCATCTATAAAGAGTGTAGGAACACTCTTCTTCATTGAGATCCATCCTCATCATTACCTTTCAGGCATAGTCCTTCCTTGTCATTTACCCTCCCTATCAAACGCTCAGTTCACTCATCCACACCCACACTCCGTTAACTATCGAGTCTCTCTATCGTCCTCTCACTTCATCTCTCAATTATCCTCTCTTCAAAGACTATTTAAAGATTGGAAGTACATACTTTCAACTCATCAAGAGCATCACTAGTGCATGAGTTTAAGTACTTCATAAGTGCACTTAATCATAAGCCAAGCTAGTTAGCCTACTTTATGTTGAAGATAAATGTACAAGCTCATTTTCATATGAGCCATGCTTGGATAAATTTACCAAATATAAAGATAAAGGAAAAGTAGAGGAAAAAAGGACAAAATAATAAAAGAAAAAGTCTAGTCAAAACTTCATGATGGCAATATCTTGCCTTGTAGTTAGTAGCATGTAGTGGAGAAAGTGGTGAGTTAAGAAGAAGGCACGAACTTCTTCACATGCTCATTGGTTATAAAAGTGAAGTGGGAGCACATTCAAAACAAGGAGAGAAAGAGGCAAGAGCTCCCAGTAGTCGGATCTAGCCATATTGTAATTTTGGTTTTCCCTTAGACTCCTTCCAGCCACACGTCAGTTTGTACACAACTCTGTTGCAGAGCTCATATCTCAGTGCATATATAACCATTTTGTGCGTTTAAACATTCATTGGAAAGCTTATTTTGTGTACTTTCTGCATATCAAATATCTATTTGAAAGCTTATGTAGTTTGTGAGATATCAGTGAAAGAGTGAAGTCCAGTTTTTTAGTATACCTATGTAGATAGGTAGTCTATTTTGGTCGGTTTAGTTTCCCAACCAAAACATATCCAAATTGCGTGATTTTTGTCTTATTGGAAAGCCCTTGGCATCTACGTTCACTGTCTCAAATATCTCATTCCGATCATTCATACTCTGTGAGATATCTGTCAGAGAGTAAAGTCCAGTTTTATAGTGTACTTATGTGTGCAGGTGGTCTATCTTGATGAGTTGAGTTTCTTGATCAAAACTCATCCAAATTACTTGATTTTTAGCTTTTTGGAAATCTATTTGTGTCTACTTTTTCTGTATCAAATATCTTTCTCAAAGGATATATATTCAGAAAGCTATCAGTCCAAGAGTGAAGCTCAGTTCTTCAGCATACCTGTGTGGATAGGTAGTTCATCTTTGACAGTTGTGTTTCCTAATCAAAACTTGTCCAAATTAAGTCATTTATAGCTTTTTAGAAAGCTCTCTTTGTCTACTTTGATTGACTAAAGTATCAAGTCCATTTGAGTTTTTTGTTGAGAGCAGCAAGCTATCTAAGGTGCAGATGTTTGTCCAAGTGCTGGACATACAAGGGTTCACTACACACTTTCGTTGCGCATAGGAGAACTCATTCTCCACACTTTATAATGCACTAGATTTAAATTAAGAGCATTTTTTTCTCCTGCTTCTTTTAATCATTTCTTCTGATTCTTATTTTATTAGAATTATAAATGTTAGTTAAATTCTTCTCAAGTACTGGATTTAAACTCTCAATACATTGTGAGGAATTCAACTTTTAGTGCACACGGGTACTCAAAAAGTGATTTTGCAAGAGGGCATGATGCTACTTTTTTGAGATATTAAATTCAACATGTGATGATCAAGGATGACACATACCATTTTTTCATCTCTCTGACATGTATAGTGGTTATGCCAACATATGTTAGAGACACTTTTAGTGAGCTTTACCAGATTTATCTATTGAGATTGATGGCACATTTGTTTCTTGCCAACTCACTCATTTGCAAACATTAGTTTTTTCTTTATATATTGTCCTTTATATATTGTACTAGTTATATTGTTGTATTAGGTCATTCTTGTATATTCTATTTATGGAATAGAAGAAGTAGAAGAAGACCATTCTTCCTTGCCACAATCTATATGTGCTCGTATCTTTGTGTGAGAGGGTGTGAGAGTTATCTTCCGTATCTTCTCTCTTGGTATGGTATCAATGCCAATGTGGCTATAGAGAGCTCATGGAGAAGGATGACGGTGAAGATTATGTGAGAATGCATGGAGAATGCATGCTTCACAAAACTCTCATATTTCTACAAAACTTGGTGTGAATGTTTCAAGCCACAAGGTGAGGCGCAACAAAAAAACTGGGTGGTTTGCAAAACTATAAGTTGCATTCTGTTTCACATCTCCCAAATATTTCTCTATTTGACATCTCCCAAATATTTTAGATCTAGACTTTAAAGAAATTCCCTATACTATTGATACATGAAAACTATGTTTTCCTAAGATTGAATTGATAAGTCACAGTGTGATAATGTTCAAAAAGAGGTAATTCTTCTAGTGTCTTTGCAGTATTGTAAATTGTTGTAGATATGGCAAATGCTGATGGAATGAGTCAAGTTATGAGCGATAAGTTAGACAAGAAGAAATTTCATGCTTGGAGATTCCAAACGATGAATTTATTAATGGGAAATGGCTACTAGAAGTACATCAATGGAGACAATGAAAACCTCTTACAATTACCAAAGAGGAATCAAACTATGAACCGATTAAGAGCATATGAAGATTGGAATCAAGGAGCACAGAAGGTAATGTATTGGCTATCTATTAGCATACAAGATAGCATAATTGGGCACATGTGCAATGCCAAAACTCTAAAAGAGGATTGGAAAGTTTGATCACATCGCATAAGACTAATACAAAGGCATGGAAACTGCAACCTAAGAATGAGTTGCATACATCAAAGAAAAAGAGCATGTTGGTAAGTGACTAAACCTTAAAAAATTCAAAAGCAATGTGAGTTTCTTGCATCTATTAGCATCAATGTAGATGATGATGATAAGATTTAAATGTGCATTTGTGGTTTAGGAGATGCATATAAGTAGCTTTGAAGTTCTATATATGTTGGAGTTTGAGGTCTATGGAAGCACACGAACAACACAAGGAAGAAGAAGAAGCTTGGAGCATAACACAACAACTAAATTAATTACCAAGTGAATGTACAAGAATAAATAACATGTTAGGGTTATAAGCACATATACAAGTTGAGGGAAAAAGCCTCCTAAAGAGGGAAAAAAGTGCCCCAACGGTCCTAAGTGTGTTCACACACATAATGTGGGAACATATGCCAAACTGATCCCTCCAATAGAGAACCTCTCTCTAACATAATGATAGCGCACCTAAATGTGCTTTGTGTGAGCATGGAACACAGGGGTTACAACTACCAATGCACTCTGACTGTCAGTGAAGATGGTGGTGGTAGAAGACTGACTAACACCCAAATAAGCCAAAAGGCATCTAAGCCACACACACTTTGTAGTGGCTATGAAACCTATCCTATACTCAGCCTCACAACTAGAAGTGGCCACAATAAGATGATTCTTTCTCAACCAAGATATACATGAGATATCTGGCATGAAGCAAAAACCACTGGTGAACACACGAGTGTCTTAACAACCATCCTAGTGAGAGCTAGATTAAGCATTAGTGATAATGATCCTTCCTTGGGATAAAACAATCCAAGTAATCATGTACCGCTCAAACAGTGAAAGATGCTTTTAACCACTTACCAATGCTTGACACCTATCTAATGCATAAACATGGTCATTTGAGAGATACCAAACTAAATATTAGGTCGAGTTATGCATAAGTAAATCAAGCATTCAGTAGCTTGTTGATAGAGAACAACATCAAATGCATCTTTAGCATCATGAAGACTCAACTGTAAACATGTTTCCATAGGACTGGCAATAGGTTTTCAACCTTCAAGGCCAAAATGTTGCAATAATGTGTCAATATATTTTATTTGACACAAAGCTATTCCTCCATCAACTTGCATAAACTAAATGCCCAAATAATGATGCAAATGCCCCAAATCTGACATCTCAAAAGAGGCATGTAAATCAGCCTTAAACTCAACAATATGCTTCTCGTTAGGAAAAATGAGTAGCATGTTATCAACATACAAAAAAATGATCAGAATTACATCATCTGCATGCTAACATATAACGTGCTCTCAATTGGATTGTTCTCAAAATCATGTGCAATCAAGTAGGCATGTATCTTTTCACACCAAGCACATGGTGCTTGCTTCAAACCATATAATGCCTTTTTCATCATGTGTACTTTATTTTCATGCCCTTTTTGCACAAAACCATAGAGCTGAAATACATACACTTCTTCATGTAAGTCACCATTCAAAAATGCAGTTTTAATGTCCAAATGATGTGCATTCCTACCATGATAAGCCGCAAGTGCATAGATGCTATGAAAGGTGGTCATTCGGCAAGTGGGTGCAAAGGTCTCATCAAAATCAATGCCTCTCTCTTGACTAGAACCTTTTGCAACAAGTCTAGCTTTACACCTATCAACTGTTCCATCAAGCTTACATTTCAGCTTGTATACCCATTTAGTGCCAACGGCCTTTTTTGCTTGGAGGCAAATCACATAAAGATCACATACCATTCTTCATAATAGCATCATATTTAGATTACATAGTAGCCATCAAATTTTTTGGATTTTGTGCTTCATAAAAAGAAATAAGCTCATTCTCATCACAAAGACTAGAGGCAGCCTTTGCATAGAAATCCAATGCAAAAGAAGCATTATGAGAACCTGACCATGTATGATATTGATAGAGTTGCATCTAATTTGCTATCATTCAAAGTCTACACCAATTATTTAGGCATAGTTTTTAGTCTCTTATATGTCAACCCTCTCATCAACAAGTGCATCATGTAATTCTACATCAGAAATGAAATGATATGCATCATCATGTGGAACTTGTAAAGGCTAAGAAATTGCCTCATTTGGACTAGTACTTGACTTTCCACATGTAAAAAGAGGCAACAAAGTGTCATACACATCTTTGGAACTAACTTATGTCTCTTTAGTAAATCAAAATAATGGTTGAATTCCATCTTCCACAAATACAACATCATGGCTAACAAAAATGCATTTAGTCTATGGACGATATAGAAAAAAGCCTTTGTTTCCAGAACTATACCCAACAAAAATATAGTTCATTAGCTTATCATCCAATGTCTTGCATTGTTGTTCATGCACTAATGCATATGCTAGATAACTAAATACACATAGATGAGCAATAGATGGCTTGCGACCATGCAAATGCTCATATGGAGTGATAGATTGTAGTGCTTTGGTGGGACACTTGTTAAGTACATATGCATCACACATAACAGCCTCAAGCTAGAATCTATGTGGTAAATCCTAACTTTCAACCATAGACCTCACCATCTCCATGAGATACATGTTCTTTCTTTTAGCAACTCCATTTTGTTAAGGTGTATACAACAACATTGTACACTAATGTTTTATCCCACGTTCAACCAGAAATGCATTAAAACTAGAAGACATGTACCCCCCCTTGATAAATTTTTAGCCATAATGAGAAATGGTTTGAAGCAAATAAACACTTCAAACTTTGGTTTCAATGGATACACCCATACATGCCTCGAATAATCATCAATAAAAGTCATGAAGTAAAGCTAGTTCCAAAAAAAAAATATGTTTGCATATGAGCTGCTCGAACTGAACCATCTTTAGGGAAGCAAGAATGTTGCATTTTGCCCAAAATACAGCCTTCATAGACATTTACAAGGTATCTCAATTTTGGGCAAAGAGGACACCATTTTAGATTTCTGCAAGCATAGCAAACTAGCATAATTAAATGAGCAAGTGTGCATGCCAAAGCTTTGTACTAAGATATCCTAAGAATCTTGTACTATACATGCTCAATCATTCATAGATTTTGCATATTCTATGAGCTTATAGATCCCATGACATAAAATGCCAGAAACAATAACAACATCTCCATTTGATAGATCATAAGTTGTACATCTATCATCATCTTCGAAGAACTTGTGGATTTTTTTGTACCAAGCCTTGGGAACTTGCTTAAGTCCATAAAGTGCTTTGTGAAGCTTGCACACTTGATCTTCCTTTCCTTTGATCTTGAAACCTTCAAGTTGGTCAACATATACTTCTTCTTGAAGATCTCCATTGAGGAAAGCATTTTGACATCGAGTTAGTAGATGTGCCATTTGAAGTGTGCACTTAGTGCAAGAATGATTCTTATAGTTGTAAACCTTGCGATAAGGGAAAAGGTTTCTTCATAATCAATGCCATGCTTTTGCTTATATCCCTTAGCTACAAGTCTTCCTTTGCATTCTCTGGAATATGCTGAATCTCATGCATAAGTGCATAATTTACATAATGAATTTGTTCACATTGTTACTTTTTAATGAGTCATTGAGATCTTCTTGGTTGTTGAGGACTACTTGCCTCTAAGTTGTGATTGGAAAAAATTGTGTCCCCCTCTAAAGTGTAGATGGGTGAACTCAAACTTACACTTGGATCTTTAATTGAGTATGTTGAAGCCTCATTAAATATTACATCTTTTGAGATTGTGAAGGAGTGGTTCTCAAGACCGTACAATCTATATGCTTTAGATTGTTCACTATAGCCAATGACAATATGTTTCTTTGACTTCGACTATGACTTGCTTCGATCTTCTTTTCACACATGTACAGAAGCTTCAATTCCAAATACTCTAACGTGATTGGCATTGGTTTTTCTTCCATAATAGGCTTCAAACAGAGTCTTGCTATTTAATGCACTTGTGAAGCCTCTATTGATTATGTGTGTGGCAATGTACACTGATTCTATCCAAAACTTGGACGATAATTCTTTGTTCAGAAGCATGGTCCATGCCATTTCCATTATACTTTGAATCTTTCACTTAGCAACTCCATTTTGGGATGGAGTGTAAGGTTGTATCTTGATTCCCATTTACTTTAAGAAATTATCAAAGTTGTGATTGATAAATTCACCACTGCCATTTGATCTAATAGTCTTGAGAAAATTGGAAACTTCATTCTCAACTTGAGATATCCATTCTTGAACTTGGAGAACATATATGCCTTGGATTTCAAAAAGTATACCCAAATGTGTCTTGAGTGGTCATCTACTAGAAGAAAGAAGTAGATAGATCTGTTAAGTGAACGGGCATTCATGGATCCATAGAGGTCCATGTGGACTAGGGAGAGAGCGTTCCTAGCTCAAGTGGAAGCCTCCTTGGGAATGGGAGCCTGTGTTGCTTGCCTTCGATGCAAGCGTGGCAGATTTTGTGTACTTGCCTGATCTTGCGCAATCCCTTAACCATCTTTGATGCAGAAATTTTGGTGAGGTATGAGGTGTGCCCATTCTTTTGATGCTAGAGGCCATAAAGGGATTCCTTAGATAGGAAACATGATAACTTGTACAAACCCTTTGTCTTCTACTCCTTATGCGATGATGTCTTTAGTATTAGGGTCAATCACCTTTACAAAAGTGTTATCACATAACACTTTTTTATCGTGGTCAGTGATGGTCTTAACTGACAGTAGGTTCATGCATAAGTTTTGTACAAATAATACATTGGGTAATGATTTACACTCCCCTTGATCATTGGTGATTTGTACTTTTCCTTTACCTTTAATGGGTAGAATCTTGTTGTTGCCTAAGTAGACTTTGCTAGGATTGTCTTCAATCTCTTAGAAGGAGTCTCGATCTTTGCATATATGAGATGTGGCTCCACTATCAAAGATCCACTCTTGAGATTAACTCGAAGTAACTAGGGCATTGGCTTCTATCAAAATAAATAGGTCTTCACTAGAACAGTGAGACCTATATTAAGAGGGCTTTGATTGGTTCCTATAGCTAGTATGTTTGGAGATATTCTTCTTTTTGTAGCAAAATTTCTCAAGGTGCCCCATTTTGTCGTAGTAATTACAGCTAAACTTCTTTGATGAAGTATCGAAACCTTGTTTGGGTGTGTTGCTAGAGTTGTGACTAGCATGTTTTGCTTGTTGAAGGGTCCTTTAGCCTTCATCATGATTTCTTGTGAGGATGCCAACTTTGCTCGAGAGTTGTGGAGGAGCAAAAGACGCCAAACTTCTTCCCAAGTTAATTCTTGGCCGCAATTGTAAAGGGTTGTCACAAATGTTTCAAAGGATCTAGGGAACTTACTGAGAAGTTGAATGGCCATGTCTTCACTAGAAACTTGGTGGCCACACAATGCTAACTTGCATTGATAGTCTTCAAATGTGGCAATAACTTTATTAATGGGATCCTCGAGCCTTATCCGAGTACCCTCAATCTCTCATTGTGGTTGTTCATGCTCCTCCATTGCACCCTCTTGTTGTGTGCATGGGGCATACATTCAAGACATTATCATCTGTTATCTTCACTAGAGCATCAATTCACAAGCTTCACTACTACCTGGATAAGGTGGGAAGTGCATGTGTTGACCTAAGGTGGGACAAGCACACCAATTGCACTACTGCACAGAGAACCCCCCAGATTAGCACCGTCTCTAAGAGAGCTGGATCTCTCTCTCTCTCTCTCTCTCTCTCTATCTATCTATCTCTCTCTCTCTCACACACACACACGGCACATGATGAATATCTGATCTGATGGCTCACTTTGATTCTCTCTATACTCTGCAAAGATGAGAAGGCCCAGAATGAGTGGCTACCAGGATGTCGGAGAGAAGGCACAATAGATCATTTGCTATATTGCTCTGAGGGAAATAGCTTCCTACTTTTATGGAGAAATCTCTACAGGCCCAGCTCAAAACGACGAGAGGAAGCTGAAGGTAGATTGATCCCAAGAGTCCTATGATTTTGCTCTCACTTTGGCAGGTGCAACTGACAAGTATTGCTATCTCTAAACATTCATATCTTCTCTACTTCTCATCATCTCCAGCTATCAAGCATGTCATTCAACATGCCACTCCACCACGTAGTGGCGTTTGGAGTCTCCAGATGCTTTGGTAATGGGTTGATGCACCGAGAGCCATAATCAAAGGGAGGTGCACAATAGTGCTCTCATCAGAGAGTTTGGCCACTGATCCTACCAACTATACATCGTTGTGGAGATTGTATTAAGGTGATGCGGATATGGACGTAGACTCTTGTGTGAAACCCACAAACCCACCTCAAAGCATTAGCATGTTGTGTGCCACATTCCTTTCCTCCTATTTCCTAGCTTTGTCACCATCCAATTGTTATAATCATGCGATGGATGCTCAACAAATACAACACTTTCCCCCTCTTACTCTCTATCATCCCTTGACAGGCTTCAACGGGTTTTCCTGACATGCAACCAATGGTTGAACCTAGGATACATATGGTGAATGAGGCTTGCTGTTCTCACTCGCCTCTAGCCAACTTGTTCCTCTCCGAGCTAAAGTTGTAGTTTCCCTATGTATATTTCTTCTAATCACATGCAATCAGTGATTGAGGAAGCTTTCAAGACTCAGAGGCATTTTGTTTTCTTATCCAAGCCTCAATCCAATGCTTCTGTCTTGCCCTTGATATTCCGTCTATTAATACGCTAGATTTGCTGCATTAATTCGGGTTGCCATGCATGCACCCATCGGTAACAATAGTGTCTCCCATCATGAGGGTGGTGCTTCAAAGGTCTTTTTTTAATTCTTTGTTTACATCCTTCAAGACATGATGCATTCTTTTGGCCTGTAACTTTTATTTTCCTTTTAAGTAGCTAGTATTTGTACCTAGGATGCATTCAATTCTATTTTGTCTTCTTGTGCTCTCTATGATCTGCTATGTTTCTTGAGCCTGTTGCATGCCCCTAAGGAGCTTTGGCAGAGAGTAGCGTTTTCAATGAATAATCTTTTTCTTTCATTTTCTTTTTCTTCTTTTTTGGCTCTTTTCTCCCCCCACACATCCCTCCTCTTGAACTCTATCATCTCGAACAGGATTTTGATGGCAATGCGTGTAGGTTTGGTAGACCTGCTTTTCTGTTTGGTTGAGCTGATTAGCTTCTCTGATTATGAATTCTTTCCATTGTTCTAATGTGACTTCGTTATGTGGTGCTTGATACACGATATGCGATATTGGTAATTTTGAGCTCTCCATGTACTTGCTAAAAAAATAAGTGACTGAGAATGTGGTGAAACTTTGCTTTTAGTCTCTGGTTGTGACCAAAGACTAAGAAAAAAAGAATTTTTTTTTGTGAATCTTTTAGAATTAATTGTCTAGATAATTTCCACTCTTTTTCTCTCCTACTTCCCAACCCAAAATCCTTTGGTGCTCTTGACCTAATCCTAAAAATTTGTCACACACACACAAAGTGTATGAAGTAGCAAGTCCAAGAGAAATATGACTTGCCAAGCTACTGAAATCACTTCTTCACGCTCACTAACCTCACAGCTACGCTTTAACCATCACCTCGGCACCTGGATTGAGGTTGATCCCCGACAACAATGCCAAAAATATGTGTAGCTAAGCTCACAGTCTTAGGGACTTGTGACGAAGGAGACTAAATCTCTATCATCAAGCAAGTGCATATAGTGGTGGATATGATACAGTCGTTAAATTATCAATTCGTGAATTAGACTGAATCAAGTGTATGAAGACATGTGCTCACATCACAATTAATTTAGGGGTTGGGATAGATAATGCATGCAAATTAAGCTAAATCTACCTCACACAAAACCTCCTACACACTGGCATGTATCACGATACTTGGTGCAACAGTAGGCACTAACCGAGTGATTTCTTTGAGCTCTGGTACATGAATTGGTCAATAGTGGGTTTCTTTCGAAGTTCTCAAGAAGATGCATCCAATGATTGTACTTTCAACTCGATCGGATCTTTGTGCTTCATGATATGATAAAAAAACATAGTGATAGGAAACACCAACTCTTGCTTCTACACTTCCTACACTTCACACACACACCAATACAACAAAAAGAGATGGGGAAGGGGTAGAAAATACCTCTAAGCACATATTCCATGCCTTATACACACATGCAAGCTCAAGGAGAAGAAGATACATAGACAAGAAGAAGCAAATTTGAAATTTTGCCAAGTTAGTTCTTCACAATGGCAAAAAGTCTTTACAAAAGGGTCACAAGTGACTTATATACATGTGCCCTAAATTTGGTCCTTTCACATAAGAGATCGACACTTTCTCTGGGATGATTTGAACTTGAATCCAATGATAAGTCATGGATTTTGGCTCCCTTCATCCATAATATTCCTTCTACTTTTAGCTTTCACAATTGACCAAGATAAATACATAAGTTTTAACCTTGAAACCTTACATCCATAGGTTCACATGCTCATATCTAAGTGAGTTAGATTATGAGAGTATTCCAAGGGCAAGCAAATCTCTTAGGCTTGCTTCTTCCACCAACACACCATACTCGAGGCATATTGCCTTTGGGACAACCATATACCTATTTATGTAATAAACTCAATGCCCAAAAAATAGCACAGCACGTCAAGATCTTTCATTGTCAAATTCATGCATACAGATTTGCTTTACCTCTTTAATTTGTTCTTCATTATCACCATCTGCAATCAAGTCATCAACATAAATAGCCACAACTATGATACCATCAGCACCCTTCCTTGAATGTAATGAGTGATCTGCATCAAACATAGAAAATCCAATGGAGGTTAAATAAGTTGCAATCCTTGCATGCCAAGCATGAGAGGTTTGTTTGAGCCCATACAAAGCCTTTTTCTAGTTGCAATCATATTTTGGATGCTTTGATTCCTCATATTCTTTTGGTTGGTCCATGTATACCTTTCGTGTAGCTCATCGTGTAACAAGGAATTCTTCACATCTATCTAATGCAAAGTCCATCCTTTTGGTGTAACCAATGCAACAAAGTGCTCTAATAGTTACCATTTTAGCTACAAGGCTAAAGGTTTCCTCATAATCAATGCCATATGTATGTGTGTATCCTTTTGCTACCAATTGTGCTTCATACCGGCTTATGCTACCATCAACATTATGCTTAACCTTGTAAACCCACTTGCAACCTATGGGTTTTTCTTCTTGTAGCAATGGAACCAGCTTCCGTGTTTCATTTCCATAAATTTCATCCATCTCCTCATCCATAGATTCCTCCCAATCTACATTTCCAATTGCATCTTCAAAACAAAACGGTTTAGCATCTTGTATTACGTTTGTCATGTAGCCACAATGACGAGCCATGTAGCTATCATATGTTAATCATTACATTGAATTTTGCATCCTCCCATATATTCTTGTTCGTGGGTTAGTTCTTCTAATTGTGTCATCTGCATGTCTTTCTTACTCCTAGAGTCTTCATAGAGGGCAATCCACGCTCCTCATCAAGGCCATTTTCTCAATAGCTTGATACTCCATCAATGGCTTCAAAACTTGTAGACGTTTTATTGCAAGCAAAAACCTTTTATTTACCTTTTTTGGATGAAGTCAATGAATTTGATGGAATGAAATTTCCACACAATCTTCCACTCTATATGTTTGAGTTGGAACTATTGTTGGGTGACATATCTGGTCCATTCAAAACTTGAGATTCTAACCTTGAGCTTTTAGCATTTCCTTCATCATTTGAGTCAAGATTAAGTCCTTTGGCATCAACATAGAATCTTGACATTTCATCAAACACCACATCTTCGATTATCTTCACATGTCGTGTGAGTGGGTTGTAATATTTATATCCCCTTTCCTTTGCTCAAGGACCCAAATGAAAATACATTTTTCTACTTTCAGATCAAATTTTATCCTCAAATCATTTGGAACATATGCAATATAGCCAAATACTTTCATATGCGATAAGTTTGGCTTTTTAGCTATAAACTTCTCTTCAAGTGTAACTTGATATACAACAATAGTCAGAGTTCTATTCATGATGTATACAATAGTGGACACAACTTCTACCCAATAACAATGAGGTATATTTTTCTTTAGCCATTAAGGCTTTTTCTATTTGTGCAACATGTCTATTTTTAAATTGAAAAATGCCATTATGTTCTAATGTGTAAGTGCATGACAAGTGCCTTCAAATTCCATGAATTTTTAGAAAACCACTGAATTCATTTGATATGTATTCACCTCCTCCATCATATCTTTATATCTAAATATAGTATAACGTTTAAATTTTGAAAGTGAGTAAACACCTCACTCCCATCCTTTATGAATTATACCCATAATTTTTGTGTATGGTCATCAATGAAAGTAACATGAAACCTATAACCTCCAATAGATGTGATCTTTGCAAGACCCCAAACATATGAATGCAATATCTCTAGCACATTCTCACTAACATGTTTGTCATGCAGAAATGATGCCCTTGATTGTTTACCAAAACATGCTTCACATACCTTTTGCAACTCTACAACCTTGAAATTTGAAGTCCATTGACAAGTTCCTTTGAGTGCATCAAATTTAGCTTTTGTAAATTTGCATGTCAAATTTGCTTGTGCCAAATCTCTTTGTGAGCAAGAACACATGCACCTTTTGCAAACATAGATGCATTCATTTCAAGAATTTTCACATTCAATGTGAACATCCTATCCACTTTCTTCCCTTTGATGATCAGCCTTCCATTATATTTGTACACTTGTACATATAAACCATTAGCATTGGACTTGACTTGTAATCCCTAATCAACCACTTGTCCAACCAAAATTAGGTTCTTTGTTATATCGGGAACATGTAGTACATCAAGATGTTTTACCTTCCAATCTCCATGGATAGTGCTATGTTTCTTGCATGCTTGATATGATGTGATGTATCATCACTTGTTTCAACAAATCTAGGAGACAACAATTTCTACAATCTACTAAACCATTTTGCATGGCTTTTCATGTGATTGGAAGCACCTAAATACACATATAAGCCATTACCATTCGATTTTGGAACATTACCAAACATTGTATCCATCATGTGATGTTGGAACATAAATAGCTTCTCTAAATCATTTGCACTTGCAGATGCATACTTATTTTGTTTCTTTTTGTTGTTTATATTCTTCAATCCACAATTGCATTCAAAGTGACTAGGTTTAGCACAATTCTAGCATCCCTTATTTTCATTATCTAAATCATTTGCACTTGTGGATGCATACTTATTTTGTTTCTTTCTGTTGTTTTGATTCTTCAACCTACAATCACGTTCAAAGTGACCAGGTTTACCACAATTCTAGAATCCCTTATTTTCATTATTTCTTTGGAAATTTCTATGGCCTCTTTGGCTCCCCTACCTCAAAACTATCCTCTACTTCCTGCATTAGTTTGTTGTTTACCTTGTTCCTACTTATTATTGCCCCTTCCACTTTCAAAGCCTCTCCCTCAGCCTTTTCCTTTGCTAGAGTAGAAAACCTACTCAAAATTAGCTTTTCCTTGGGATTTTGAGTCTTCACCAAGGTTCTTTTCTTAATCAGCATGGACACAAGATTAACAAAGTTCAGAATATTCTCCCTGGTCTAAATTATTGATATATTTTGGTAGTGATGTGTGTGAATACACTTAGGACTATCGGGGCACTTTTTCCCTCTTTTGGAGGTTTTTTTTTTCCATCGGCTTGTATATATGCCTATAACCCTAATGGATTACTTATTCTTGTACATTCACTTGGTAATTCATTCAGTTATTGTGTTGTGATCCAAGCTTCTTCTTCTTCCTTGTGTTGTTTATGTGCTTCCAAAGACCTCTCACTCCAACAATTGGTATCAAAGAAGGTAACCACTTCATCTAGGGCATCATCAACACCCCTCTAGTCATAGTCTCAAAATCACATGAAAATTGGTGAGCATACTCAAGGCAATCAGGAGTTCAAAAGATATTTGCTCTGTGGCATCAAAATTTGGCTCTGAGATCATGTTGAACTTTGAACACACTATCATAGTGCCTATGTAGGCAATTTTTTCCTTTTGTGCCAAACATATATACATGATTTGGTTCACCAGTACAAGTATGATCTCACAACCAAAGGAAGGGTTCAGCAGAGTGGAAGAGAAAGCATTGAAGGCTAGTAGTCAATTAGAATCATACCTCTTCTAGTGTTGACTTGAGGCAAATAACATCACAAGCTAAAGGAAAATTGGTAGGGGATTCAAGAGAGGCTAACAAAGTACAAAGAAGCCTAGTGATAATGGATTACAATCAATTAGGCACTAAAATATGAAAGTCAAGCATGCAATAGAGATGTAATAGAATTTATTGACCCCTGATTAATAATATTTTATCAACACTTGATTGATAATGTCTTAGCAACCCTTGATTAAGATGATGTAAATCTTGTGGCAATACATGTTGTAGTGGCAATTAAAGCTCTCATCGATAAGAAGATAAGGAGCTCTAATCGAGTCCTCGATAAAAATATGAGGAAAAAAATGTCGAACTATGATAAAGTATTTTCAATCCACTTCCGCTTAGAAACCAAGGTGCTCTTTTTATACTTAGCAACGATTGAGATTAAAAGTTGTTCTTACGCTATTTATCATCCCAATAAAGCACTTCTTGCATGTGGACTCTCATATGCTATGTAGCATTGAGCATCATTCACAATCAAGATGGCACTTCTTGCATGTGGACTCTCATTGGAGTGTAGGGAGTGTTGAAAGTCATCACATTCAAAGCTCAACTAGCTCACATTGAAGCACACCATCAAAGGATGGACCTCTATTGCGTCACCTTTATCAAAGCTTGAATGGGGATTAAATTGAACATGATGATTGTTGACAAGCTTTAGCACGTTTAGAGAATAGGGCCACATTGATTTTGAGTCAGAATGGCACCAAGTCTAGGTTCCCTACCTAGAAACTTAGGCCAATGGGAATATAGGTATGAGTGTTGCAAAACAAAAATGCTACATACCCAATAAAATGCTAAATCCAAGTAATGCACAAAAGTTTCTTCTATAAAACACTCTAAAATCAATCACGAACACACATAAGAGCTGAACAACACTCTTTTACTAAAGTTGCTTCAAGCATAATACCAATTCCTATGGAAAAAGTAGGAGGGTTTACCAAGATAAACGAGGATAATACAATTCTCCCCATCGAGTACAATGGAGTGACCTCTAGAGCTATCATAGGTTTGAGAGAAAGTGTAGTGATATCAACCACTAGTCTATGGAAGAAATGGGGTAAATTGGCTTTATGAAATATTGGGATGAAATTGCAATTAGCACCTGGACATATGATGAGACCAATCGGTCTTCTCTCTTTATGGTGTGACGTTTGAGGGCACATTATCAATCTACCAGTTTGACAAAGACCACAACTAGAAAATGCTCTTAGGAAGTTCCTTCTTAAGGAAACTAAGCATAGTGCAAGATTGGGGTAGGAATTCTCTCTAACTACAACATGGAGTGATTATAAAAGTCAATCTCGATGATTTCTCCTACAAAGAAAATTCTTCTTATAAATGGAATCCCATCCATACCCAGGATGATGATGAGGATGACTCCACATCCATACATAGTGCCAAGGAGGATGTACATCTATGGCTATGCTAACAATGAACTTGGTATGCTAGGAAAGAATCCACACAACATAAAGGATCTAGCCTATGTGAAGTAGATATTTAAAAATGAGGATTTTGGGCCATATTCTTGGACTCTAATATTGGACACTTTGGATGTGTGCGTGAGTGAACGATTCAAACTTGATATGAATTATTCATGATCTTATACATGATGATCCAATATCCAACAAAACCCCTATTGAACTCACATGATCTTATTGAAAATCCATGGAAATGCATGCCTATTCCTTAGCGAAAATTATTGAGCCTAACAGTCCAATGAACGACATTGAAGATGAGGACAACTGGGAGACTATCAAAGACGAGACATACTTTGGCTATAATGATGAGTTTTTGGATGAGAAGACAAGTACTTGGCCATCTAAAGCAAAGAGAATTTATGCCAAGTACAAGTGGAACAAGGGATGAATGAGCAAAAATCCATCAAGAAGGAGAATAGCAAAGTCCAAGGCTTGATGATTTGGGCTTGCAAGTGTCTAGTAACTTCAACAAGTACAAAGAAGAGAGTAGGAACAAAGCGTCTCAAAGGCTTTTTCCTCATGATGTCAATGATAAGCAACCATATATTCACATAGTATTGGGACATGCCACAATAAAACTCTATATAACTCTTCTTACTATATAGATAATGCCATTGATGCAGTATGGGCCTCTATGATATAATATTTGATGATGCCTTTTTGACTTATTGAAGCACAAATCATAGGATTAGGAGGATATCTCTTTTGAATCTCTTCCAATTATGATATCTCTTTTAGAGCCAAAATTAGAATCATTAGAAGGCTATGATGATTGGGACACTGACCTATCGATTATCTCTTAGGCGATGAGATTAACAATGACATGGATTATCTTAGGCTTAATGTAGACTTTGATTACATTGACCATACATTCCACTCTTCGTACAATTCTAATCAAGCATCATTACCTAGTCACTCAATGGGTGGAGCTCAACAATTCACTTCCCTTTAAAAGCATGTTCCAAGAATTGACAAGGTCAAGGAGGGGGGATCTCAAAGTCCAATTCCAATCAACAACAATAGACTCAGCACAAGACAAATTTGGGTACCAAAGCGGAGCAATTCGTCCTCAAATAAGTCAACAATCAACATGGGTACCCAAATATCTTCCTACCATAGGTCAAGAAGGCAATCACACCTCTAAGAAGGCACCATAGCATCGCGCAAAAACAACAAAAAAAGAAGGCTCACCACCATACAGAAGGCTACAATAGGTCCCACATATATATCAATACCATGCCTCATCCATGAGGCAAATGTGGGTACCCAAAACATTCATAGCCACATAGAATGATCAAAATCATATGTGGGCTCCTAAGGCACACATAGCTATATCACATCCAAGTTCAAAACTAGTTAGACAAACAAGGGAGGCATCATGAAGGAAAACCCAATGGATGCAACAATCAAGCCCACAAACTTGACAAGCACAAAGGGAACCACAAAGGCACCATCCAAAGAATCCTAGGAAAATCACATCAATATGGGGCCCCAAGTCCCAAATACATTCTTTAGAAGGATTCAGATACATTTAGAGGTCCAAAACAATTACATCACCAAAGCAATAGATACAAGTTTCAACAAATGCATTGAGCATCGACAACGCATCAATTCATCTATGAGAACTTGATAGGTATGGGTTTCTAAGTCACCATCATCTTCCACGTCAACATAACTGATACTTGACACTATAAACTTAACATTAGAACATGACTTTTTCTCCTATTTGGAGTCATTATTCCAGAGCAAGACAAGCCTCTCCGTGAAGGAACCATGTACTAATCACACAACCTTCACTCTTGCACACATTTTTAGATCATTTGCACTTAAAATATGCATCCGATTAGGGCCACATTGCACAAACTTGCATCAAACATTGTTGTGATATTCTATGCATGAGAGTGAAGTGAACCATTAATGTGAGGCTACATGTCACCTATATACCTTGCTTTTACAAGTATTTTCTTTAAGGTTCTCATTAATTCAAAGAACAAGCAACTCATAATGTTACCTTGGCATATCTCGAGAGTATGTACTACCCCCTTCATATGGAAAACTTTGCCACATTCGCATATGCAATGATACATGAAGTGATTGACTACTTTGATAATGCATGCATTCTAATTTTGGGACAAGAAGGCGTGAAGGAAAGTCAATTAAATTGCTTTTAATGGAGTAATTGATTCAAAAGCATTTGGCATATCAAGAGTCCATCAACCAATCCTATTTAACATGTATTTGTCGATGTCAATGTTTTGTGTGTCCATTTTTCATATAAAAAAGAACACTAACACAACTCAAGGTATCATTACACAATATCACAAAGCACTAGTCATGCGCCTCATCTAGGAACTATGTCAAGATATGCAACAAAGATTCCTAGGATTTAGATACCATGACCTTGAGCTCTATATCACCATTGGAGCCATCATTATCAGATCATGATCATGCGAACAATTTAGGGTGAAATCTTTCCAATCCATAGAGTAGAATGCTTGAGTGCCATGTGAAAGGATTTTTTTGCTCTACACCATTCCTTTTCATTTTCATTGTAACATATGCATGCATAGGGCCACCCAACAAGGTTGTGTACATACACTTTTTCTTCCTTTTTCACCCATGCATTGCACTAAATAGTATGCCTTACTACTATTGAAAAAAGAAAACCGAGAAATATCACTTGCACTACATGCAATATCTTGCTCTATAGGAACTTGCCAACCCCAATGCACTTAAGTCCACACTTCCTAGGTCCAACTTTCATGCAATCATCTATCAGGGATGATAGAGTCTAGGAGAGGGGGAGTGTTGGAGATGAAGACTCATTAGACATGTTTTGAAGACTAAAATAGAGAGAAGGCTATCAAGGTTGTATAAAAAAAGGTTAAGGATCTAGCTATAAGTGTCAAAGGAAAGAAAGGGCCCAAAGTGGACTATAAAATTTCCAAAGTCCCCTTTCAAATTGACCATTTGCATACAAAAACCCACCTTCTAGATTTATATTTTGTGTCTAGCTTACCACAAAAGGCACGAACCTCTCCATTGGACTATTTATAGATGACTTATTCACTAGTCTAGGCATGGAATCCAGCGCACATACCTTGTATTCTCCATCTAGAGTTGTCTAGATAATAATTTAAAGCTTTATTTGAAAGCACATGGATAGAAAAACTTTATCATTATTGTACATGTTATTAATAAGAGTTTTCTCAATTTTGCCATATCTATTTACTAAAGTCATCTCTTGCATAATTGTGCTCTTACACCTCTGGTTAAAAGAGTCATCTCTTGCATAATTGTTTACTTACACCTCATGGCTAAAAGGAAGGACTTACAAATTAGTAGGGGATACTTTTCGGAGGTCTTATGATTATGATTTTAAGTATCCCCTACAATTTTTTGACATCAATACGATGACGAAAAGCACTTTGTGAGTATGATGAAGAGCACTTTGTGAGTACGATTTTATGGATATTGTCCCTTTTTTTTTTACCCAACCTCATCTTTCTCTTCAAAAAACTTTATGTAGCGCTTTTTTTTTTAATAAAAGGAAGTTTGGCCTTAGCCTATTCTCCCGGACTTTAATTAAAGTAAAGAAGAAAAGTTACAATTGTAATGCCCTCTAGCTTGCCACACTCCTCCCTTGCATTGGGGGATTTGGGGGGTCCCATGGGCACTAGTCCCACTCAATTGTAACTTTATGTACCGCTTGAATAAGAGTTTGGGATATCTATTCAAAGAAGACTTGTCATTGTCTTGCAAGGAAGCAAGGCAAAAAGAAAAAAGCCATTTGCTGACCTATTTGTGAATTGCAAACGACTCACGATGAAGTTGCTTACGATTCTTCGTTAGCATACTACAGGAGCCAGCTTTTCCAACTCGTAGAGCCATTCCAACTCCTGAAGCCATCTGGTAACCTATGTGTGAATCGCAAACGACTCAAGGGACGGACTTTCTAACGATCCTCTTCAGTAGCATTCTATAAGAACGAGGCTTTCCCATTACTCTTCCGGCAGCTTCCCTGCTCGAAACAAACCAAAGACGTTTCCCATGATATAAGGACAACGACGAAAGCTTTGACGATGGGCGAGGAGGTCCAGAAGCGCAACACAGACTGCGTTTACTTCTTGGCTTCTCCGTTAACCTGCAAGAAGGTGAGTGAGCAATCTATTTCTTTTACTTCCTTGTTATTTCTGTAGAGCTGGGGGAGATGAAGTGGACTATCTGTAGAATTGCGGTAACTGATTCCTTTCTTCAAATGCAGATTTACCATATAATGCCATGGTACTTTTCATTCATCGTAATTCTCTACTCGCCTTTTTGGATAGCTTATTCCGACCTTGCGTAATATGTAATCGTTTCGATTTGCTAGGTCTTGTATGGAGAATTCCTTGTTCTGTTCATGGCTGGATCCAGTATCTTTAGTTTACTTTCAAGGTTCAGAGAAAGCATATCGATTTTTGGGCTAAGCCATGTAAAATAGGACGTGAATGCCCAGAGATTTCCTGCACAGTCAAAGTATTGGAAGAATTGAGTGGAATGCTATCGTCTCTGGCAATTCAATGTAGCAAATATACGGGTTTTGAAGCTTAGTCATGTGAAAGAGGATATTCATGCCCAGAGATTTCTATCGTAATCAGTGTATCGGAAGATATTAGTGGAATGCTGTTCTCTCATGTATAGATTCGTCTTGCATGATCATGAGTATATATATGTGTGTTGTTTCTGGGTCCTTTGTAAAAGGATTTCCATGAGAATTTAATTTAGAATAGGGCTGCTGATGATAAACTTAGCAAGTTCAAAAGGGGTGTGATGTAACATTTATTTAATTAGACAAACTGTTACAACAGTTTTAACTTTTCTTATGACTTTTCTGTGCTTTTGATTCTGAGTTAATGATATCAATGTTGGATCAGGGTACGGATTGTGAATACAGGCATAGCAAAGCAGCAAGGCTAAACCCTCGTGATTGTCGGTTTTGGCTCGCTGGAAATTGTTTAAATTCAAGCTGCCCATTTCGACACCCGGTTAGTTTCGTGTATAGATGTTGTGTGTGCAAATATATGTAAGTGATGGAGAATTTTTATATTTCATTGTTTGTAATAACTCATAAGACAATTGCTTGATTTGAAGAGATTGATAAGGAACCATGAAATCATTGAACTAAAATGGAACATGCGTTTCAATTTTTAAAGTTATCATTCATTTTCATGGTCAATCTTCTCATCTACTGTTCCATGACCCCACCACCACCACCACCACCTTCATTGCCATCATCACCACCACCACCACCATCATCACCACCACCACCACCACCACCACCACCTTCACTGTCATGTGCACATGAAGGCTGTTTTTCTCAACTACAAAAAATTATCTTATGACACTAATCGAAGGTACTGGAATCCCTTCACCCTTTGTACAATAAAAGAAGCTTTTTTCCATCTATTGTTTTTGCTTGCAAGTGTAAATTTTTATGTACATATACCAAGTTTTTAATCTTCTTTGGAAGAAGCTTGTTCTTTTCTTTGGATGCATTAAAGAGAATATGCCCCAATTCTTCTTACAAGGGAAAGTGCAAGTTCTTTGTGGGAGAATATGGAAAGCTAGTTGCAAATTGGGTGGATATGCCCCAAATGTTTCCACCATTTGACTCCATGATCCAGTTTTGTCATGTCTTGCACGTGTTTGTATGTAACTTACATGGATTGTTATATATCTAATTCATCACATAAAACATTAGAACCCTATATATATATGTGTGTGTGTATATATATATATATATTTATTTATTTATTATTATTTTTTTAACACTTCTTTACATCCATCCATCCATCCATCTTCTCTTTTCTTTTCAAGATATTTTTTCTCTAAATAGGACGAAGAGCATATGTGGCTCCATGGAGGTGTGATGTTCAGCTTACTTATTTGCAAACCTAAGAATAAACCTTGTATCATTGGTGGCATTTGAATTGCCAATTTCCAACCATTTTATTCGTAAGCTTATAAGCCAATGGTTCCCTCTTCTCTATGAATGTAGCATAAGATCCTCAAAATCCTTATCATAAAAACCATATTTGAAACGTCTTTTGTGCTAAAAAAGAGTGCACTCAATATAATGGAAGAAAAATCTTAACTTTTTTATTTCTAGAGGTTTGCTTTTTGATGTATTTAAGGGATATCATTGTGAGATGCTATCCACTGGATACTAATGAATAAGAAGTTTGAATGGATTATGAACATGCAAATCGTGTTCGAGTAATCTCTGATAAAATATTAGGGATTAAAATTTTATAAATTTTTAAAGCATATAGGCTTGATGGTTACAAAAGTTACAATTTTAAAATTTGGGCCAATATTGGCTTCACCCATGGAAGTCCATTTATGTCTTTAAAGAGCAAGTTAAGTCAATTGCACTTACATTTTATAAAATATTTGTGGCCATTCTTGTTCAACCAAAAATTTAAATTGACACCTTGTCCATAAAGACTTTTGTTACATTTTGGGTCTAATATCCATTAGTGCAACTTTCAATATATTGAAACTGTAGTCAGTTGACTTCACTTTGCATGGAATGTTCATGGAAGAACATTGTTGCAAGAAAAATATGAACTCCTTACTTTTAATAATGGATTATCTTTAGCACAGTAGAACATGCAAAAAGCTTTATTCTAGTCTTTTTCTTGGGACTCGAAGTCTTTTGCAAAGTTTCCTTTGAATCTTTTTTTCTTTCATTGCATGCATGCTGTAAATTAAAGGCATGGAGATACATGAAGCTGGCTTCTTATGCCATCTATTGACTATTGCTTTTCATGGACCCATGTGCATAAGGCTCTTCATTTGAATGCATGGTTGCATACAAACTAGAGCTATGTACTTGAGTTGATTTTGTATGTATTTTTTTGCATACATCTTCTATGTTTTGGGGTGTATTGTCACATTTATCAATGTTGTATCCATTCAATTCAAGCATATGTGCTCTTAGACACTTGGCATTTCCATCTTAAATGTGAATGCAAAATTTACATTTGCATGTAAGTTGGCTTTTTGTCAAGGTTTGAAATTTGTCCATAAATTCCCATCATTCACTTGTTCTTCTTGGCATTGAGTAAAAAATGTAGGTTATTGACATCACGATTCATCATTTATCATTCAATTTTGTAAGCCGTAAGTCTTACACCATAGGCTATGGATCATGGCTATCAAAAGTTGTGATTTAACACATAAAATGGAAACAATCTTATCATTTACTTTTGATTATCATCGATCCATGACAATTACTTTTGGGAATCAATCCACTTGTGACTCTCAAGTATTATTATTCACTATTCAATCACTCAAGGAATTACACCACTTGAAGGATCACCTATCAGTGGTCATACATTGTCAATTATCATACATTGATGATTGCTCTTAGTCATTTATTTATAGAGAAGAAATTCAACCATCTTATCAATTGTGATTTGACCTTGCGGTATCTTTGTTGATCAAGAATTCAAGGTACGACCCTTATGGTATATCATGCATCAATGATCCTTGGTCATATATCATTTTCAATCATTATTTAAATTTTAATCCTCGAATCTGTATAATATATATACTATAAATGTACACTAAGCACCACCATAGTATGCATCATTAGATTTATAGGCCTTAAGGTTATAGGCTTGTAAATATAAGGAGTCAAATGATATGACTTTGTTGTGCCTAATCATACTTTACAACTCTAGTTTAGTTTTGAATGTAGTCACAACCATTAGTCAATGGGTGCTCTCACTTTGCTAGGTTATCCAAATGAGTGCTTGAAACTATGTTGAGCCAAGCGATAAATGATTGGCAATTGTGAATTGGCCCACCTCCTTAAGTACTTGATTTTTTTGAACATGGCTTGACTTAGCTTGTGTGTATCCTTGTGTACACTCACTTGGGTTATAGACTCCTTTGATGTAGTCATCATCCATACACATTTAGTGTGGGTGCGGAGGCATTTGTGTGGTGGTATGGGACACCAACCCTTGTGGTGATGGCCATTTATGTAGCTACAAGATCCTAGGCTCTGGGGTGATCCCATTTGGCATTATTGTTGGGAAGTGAGTTTGATGGTCATCCATCCTATTGTTTATGAATACGGCTTATACTTTGTTTGATTAGCAAGGAGGATCTTGGAGTATGCTAATGTCAATATTAAAACATCTCTTTGCTTGAAGTAATATGCCCAAAACCACTAAACCTCATGGGGCAAGGATGGTATAGCTTGATAGGTGCTTTGTCCTCTTTGGGATGGTATGGGATGGTTACTATCAAGAGGGGGACAAGATGCAAGCCCATGGTGGAGAGATCAGTAAGTTTCCCTTTACCTTGTCCTTAATGTAAATAGGCTGGTTGATGGCTTTATCCTCAAACAGAAGCTAACAAGAAGGCTCGTGTGTGCACCATCTCTTATTTTTGAAAGATAACAAGGGGCTTGCACACTTGCTTAACCTTGAAAGAGGTATGAGGGAAAGGGGTGTTGTGCAGACTTCTAGTGTTTTGCCCGAAGGAAGGGTCCGGGTTAGGGATGAGTTAGGGGAGTAAACTAGACATGAAGGTATAGTTGGGAGGGATTCCAACCTTCCACGCATTGGACGGGGAGGGAGGGTGAGCCTATGGAGCACACACCCATGGGAAGTAGCCCTCAAAGTTTAACTGCCCTAACGAACGTGTCCCTAGAGTGTTCTCCTAACACACACACACACCCCCCCCCCCCCCCCCACACCCACCTCTCCCCCCCCCCCCCCCCCCCCCCCCCCCCCCCCCCCAAAACCCCCCTAGTCATTGTTCGTTGGGCTGCAAATGACCTAGAATCAATGGCAAACATGCCCTTTTTTGGGCAAACATCCCTTCATCTCATGCAGCTGGCTGACAACAATAGAGAATCCCCTCCCCCTAAAACACACACAAACACCCACCCATCTTGAAAGAAGAAAGATGCATACTTATTCAGCTCATATAGGCATTGAAACAACTTGGACTATGTTGGAAACAATATCAATTGTGCTTTAAAACGTTAATCTCTAATTCACTATATCTTATGAATGGTTTGGTCAAATATGGTAAAATGTTATTATTGCATATTCTAATAGAGCTTCCTAGAGCTAGCTATCCATATATAGCATGTCACTATTCGAGAGCATATGCACCCTCAAAACTCAAACCCTAATTGCTTGATTTTTAAGGTGCTTTTCATTAAAACTATTATTTTTTAAATCAATGGATGAGATTCAAAGCAAGAAAAAGTTAAGATTCAAGGGCTCTATACAAAAGCGGCCAAAATTATGCTTCTTCCATTGACACATCACCAACCAAAAGTGCACACAAAGCATTAGTGAAAATCAGCTTCAAGTTTTTGCTTTTTGGACCTTATGGAGTTTTTGTGTATGAGCAGTTGTTGGGGGCAGAAAACCTATTAAAAAGCCAGCTTGGTGACCAAGGTTGCATCGGTTCGCGTACCGGAAATTCCGGTACCATAATCCGGTTCGGATCGGTTCCATAGCGAACCTTACATCCGGTTCTTCCATTTTTTTTGTATGGTTCAAATGATGTTTTTCTTGATACTCGACCCAAATTGTTGCCGATATACAAGGTACATACACATAAATGTGTTCATACATAGTGCACACACACATATATATAATATATGTATATAGATGTGTATGTATATGTGTATATATAATTTTTACATGTATATACAAAACCTACTATGTACCTTACGAACCTTACCTTGGAGGTAAGATTCGGTTCACGTACCTTACCCGTACCGAACCTTACGAACCTAACCACCTTGTTGGTGACACATAACATATCATACACTTGTGCCCTAAGCATTAGAGGGTGAAGTGCTGCTGGTTGGAGATTCTTTTGCTGCTATTTGTATGTGTATGCTGCTGCCCACTTCTTTTTTCACATATATGTGTGTATGTGCATCTTGATAATTGAGTAAGTTGCTGCAATTTTAGTTCCTACTTCAAGTCTTGCTGCTATACCAGGTTTTCCAGCCTACTACCTCGAGAGGAGAAGCTTTTGTAACTACCTATATGGAGAAGAAATACAATTTAAGTTTTGTAGCAGATTTTAGCACTTTCTCACAGCACACAGGCTGTTTTCTTCTTAAACAGTCTATTATATCTCACTATACAACACACACTCAACCATTTTATAACTCTTAGGCACACTTCTCCCCAATGTTTGTACCTAGATCCATTTTATATTCAGCATTTTATCCAAATTATGTTTGTACACACATGTATAGGTATTCTTTCATCAAGTACTTATTTAGAGTAGCCTTTTTGCTATTTGTGCAGATCTCGTATTTTGTCTATTTTTATAGTAATTTATCTACCTTATTTGGTTCAAGTTGCATATGTGTATGAGGTTCTAAGCATTGGAAAGATCATCTGACTTGAATATCGGGCCTACCTCACTTCCAACATTCGGTATTAGAGTTGTGTTGCACATACTTAACTTGTTACCAAGATGAGTGATTATGGAGATAGATTGGAATAAGAAGATAAATTTGATGGAATGCCTAATTATCCTACGTGGAGTTTCATGATGATGAATTTGTTAGTTTTAACTTCCAAGGACTTGTGGAATATTGTCAGTGCTTAAGCTTCCAACATTGAAGACGTTGGATCTTCTTCCAGGAAGCTTGCTACCCCATTTTTTGCTCAGCAAATGGAGGAAGATGAAGAAGAAGTTCTCTCATCATCCAGAAACTATGGGAAACAAATATAACCTTTTGAATAGAAGTCAAGATTGGATTCACAAATTCTCTTATCATCTAGTGACAAAGGGAAATAAATAAAACCTTAAGAAGAGCGGTTTAGATGGGATTCAAGAGATTCATAATAAACACTCTCTCTTTATAGCTATGGGTGTGAAGCGTCATATTATTCTTCAAATCAGGTCATGTAGAATCTCTCATCAAGCTTAGTTGGAGTTGGAGAACCTCTATCGAAGCAGAAATCTTGCGAGGAAAACTCATCTTAGGAGGCAATTAGCTAATACATGCATGAAGGTTTGTGAGGCACCTTAGTCACATATTTTGAAGCTTAAAGATATTCATGACCAACTTTTGAATGTTGGAGTCAATATTTGTAAATAAGAGATAATAAACTCTTTTCAATTCACCTTCCATCAACATATCGTTCTTTTGTCACTTTGCTTTCTTTCTCTACGAGAGATAGAGAAACTACATTTGAAGAGTTGGAGTTCTTGTTACTTCAATATGAAGATTAGCAAAAGAGTATGGAAGAGAATGATGAGACTATGGTGTCATCATCCAAAGGCAAGAAGAAAAAGAAAGAGATTAAGAAGAAGAAGGAAGTTCAGTCACAATCAAAGAAGGAAAGTTAAGTCATCTTCTTCCAATTCTTTGACCATGTCTTCTTCTAACTGTACTTTAACTACTACATCTATACGAGAAATCAGGATAACTTCATCCACATGTAGCTCAAACAAGAGAATACACCATTATTGCAAGAAATAATATCATCGTATTGCAAAATGTAGAAAACAAATTTTTAATGAAAAGAAGAGACCTTCAGGTAACAATGCTGAAGAAGTTTTAAAAGGTATTCTTCTGAAGAAGATACTTTGGATTTTTAGTATTGAAGAAGTGGCATTTGATCATGCAATATTGAATGCTATATTAGAGAATCCTTTGATCTTTGACTTTGTATCTACTATATATATGACAAGTTGCAAGAAGGTATTTTAATCGCTTACTAATTCTAA